>OZ024906.1:74639416-75198095 GCA_964017125.1 Flabesymbios commensalis | reverse complement strand
AAAAATGTCATTAGTAAAAATGCCAGGTGGTAAAAATGCGAAAAGTGACTGATCTAGGAGTAATTATTATGTGAAAGTTATATTATGTTATGTTATGTTATGTTATGTTATGTTATGTTATGTCATGTTATGTCATGTTATGTTATGTTATGTTATGTTATGTTATGTTATGTTATGTTATGTTATGTTATGTTATGTTATGTTATGTTATGTTATGTTATGTTATGTTATGTTATGTTATGTTATGTTATGTTATGTTATGTTATGTTATGTTATGTTATGTTATGTTATGTTATGTTATGTTATGTTATATTATATTATATTATATTATATTATATTATATTATATTATATTATATTATATTATATTATACTATATTAATATATTATATTATATTATATTATATTATATTATATTATATTATATTATATTATATTATATTATATTATATTATATTATATTATATTATATTATATTATATTATATTATATTATATTATATTATATTATATTATATTATATTATATTATATTATATTATATTATATTATATTATATTATATTATATTATATTATTACGGTTTTAACAAATGACTCTTATCTACATTCGTGGTTGCTGATTCATGTTGATTTTATATTGGCCTGAAGCGTCAAGCAATGTTTTTTTCTTATTTAAAAGAAATCAATAAGCTAAAAGAACATTTTTATTTTTATTTGCACTCACATTGGACTTGCGTAACGGTTGCTATGCTCACCAGACCTCAGACAAATCGAAAGGTACAATTTTCCGCAGATTGAGCATTTCCACAGATTTTTCAGGATCGTGAGCATAATTAAAAAAAAAATTAGCTGTAAGATTTACAGTAGTTATGTAACTATGCTTACGCTGAATTCACCTATTCGCGTTAGACGAGCATAGTATTTTTTATGTTGAAAGACTGACACGAAAACACCAAGTTTCACGTTTTTTTCTGTGTATTCTGTGACATATTTATCATGCAGCCCAGAATTTAACATCATCAGGGTTTTAAAGGGTGCATCCCACTAATATATATAATAAACACGAGATGTTAATTCAATGTTGATTTAGTCCTGGGCGATCATTTACGACACTGGCCCAACATTAAACTAACATTGGCACGACGTATCGTGCTTTCTGGGATAGTTTATTTATAAATTAAGCTGCTCATTTAGTAGAAATAACTGTGGTGCTACCAACATTCGTGCGGGTATCTATCTCCGATATTGTCATCTCTAAAACCATACACATATTCGTTTATTTTCGATAGAATAGAATATTGTTTCTCACTATTCAGCTTAATAGTTTATGGCAAGTAAGGTTTATGCTTATGGGCAGTTACATTATATTATCATAATTCTCGTGACATTCAGTAAAATCGCTAGTGCATGGTCTTAAAGGGACTGGCTCAGGCTAAAATCACCAAACAATCGGTGATTTTATTTTGGTTTCTTAATATGCCCATAAAATTATGATGTAAACATGTCCATAGACTAGAACTGCAAAAGATGTTTAATTTTTGTGCTACGCATTTACCAGTTAGGCTAGATATAGAGACGAAATTCCCGTATTTCTTATTTTTGACATGGTTGTCCGAAATAAGAAATCGGGAATTTCGTATTTTCAAGTACGCAGTTACTGCCTTTTGGTTTTGTA
This sequence comes from Flabesymbios commensalis, assembly GCA_964017125.1. Taxonomy (NCBI): domain Eukaryota; kingdom Metazoa; phylum Annelida; class Polychaeta; order Terebellida; family Flabelligeridae; genus Flabesymbios; species Flabesymbios commensalis. Next base: position 75,196,422 of record OZ024906.1, on the reverse strand, counting down.
CGGCAGCGTTCTGGATCGCCGTGATCCACGCTTATAATCGATCCAAATCCATTCATGGCTGGTGTATTTGAATATCAGACCTGCTCTTCTTTGTCAAGTGTCGTATGGCATGCCGATACCCAGAAACACGAGACGTTGAGCCAATGTTGGCTTAAAGCCGGGCCATAGTCGCAGACGGTGGTCCAACGTTAAATCGCCTTTGATCAACGTTCCGTGCTTAAGCGTAATAGGGGCCTAATTGTACAACAATTAATATAGGTGATCGGATAAATTATTTTCGTTTTCATAGTATGAATATTTTGAAGCGTAAATTTGACGCTTAATTTTTCGATCACGGTACTAGTATATATAGATAAAATGAGATAAAAGCTCCGCTAACTTTTCACAAAAATAACGACGAAACTTCATTATGAATTGGGCCTATATTTAATGGAAACCGAATACTACTTGGTGAGTACTCAGAGTAGCTCTCTAGGTGTCACGAAAGTGTTAGCAATGTTCCTCACATCAACACTGACCCACAGTTCCTGCTAATGTTTTTTTAAACCAACCACCTATCCACATTTATGGAAATTCCAAAACGTTAAACAGCATTAATAATTAAGCAATTAATGAAAAAATTAATAATTAATAGCATTATTACAATCGATCGCAACAGCTAAATCAGCAACAAACTTTTCTCCGTTTTCAAATGATAAGATATTTTTTCTTGTTATGAAATCTGCAGAGAGATTTTATAAAAAAAAGGTAAACCGTTTTTTGTAAATACATTTTCACGATTTCACAAATTGTCAAATTGTCGCTTTTTCCTTCTGTGGCAAATATATTAAAACTGAATATTAGGTATTCATATATGTATTTAAATAATTGTATTAAAATATACCTGTGTTATTAAAAAATTAATACACGTTTTACACGAATCTAGTGAAATATTACAAGCACGCGGTACATGCTGTAGAGTTTACGTGCTATCCATGTTTGAGCAAATCATCTGGATTTTGTTCTGTCCATTGGACAACCCTACAGATTTCCTTGGATTAAAGCTACTCCGTCCTCAGTACGCATGCCACATATAGGCGCAACTGGGCCAGGAGAACCTCCTGAGGATGGTGAGATGAATGAAATGACACTGCCCTCCAGACACAGGATTCAAAATTCAAATTTTGGCGGTCTGAGGGCGAGCACGCCACCTCTCGGTCACGGAGGCTTGGACCCACAATATTGAATCTTTACGAGTGAGCGGAGAAAAAACATTTCGTTTCTTTGAAATTTGGAGGCCAGAGTGGGGTTCGAACACGCGATCTCCGACTTTCAAAGCAGGCAGCTTTAACCACCACTGCAGCAGGGCACCCGCCCATTTCTACAGGAAGTTCATTCCAAAATCTAGTTGCTGCAACAGAAAAGGTGCTTACTCGTGGAACAGGCACCTGATATAGATAACAAGAACGAATTGTCCGTACCTTATGTGATGGCTGAAGCATGTTTCAAATATATACTGGTTGTCCACTGGTCAGAGCCTGGTAGGTCAGGGGACACAATTTAAATTTGATTCTGCAAGGTAACCAGTACAAAGATTTTAGACGAGGCGTTATATGAAAAATTGAGGAGACTTGTCACAACCCGCGCCAAACATTTCTGTACACCCCGCAGTTTTGCTATTTACTTTTCAGTGACTAGGAGTTACTTCACGTGCCAACAATCTTGTTGGAAAACATTTTGAAAAATTTCACACTGCACTTTAGATTCAATTAATAAAAAAAATTGGTCTTATCAGGGTTGATTTTTTATTTCCTTGATGACATCCAGAACACACGTCTTGAAAACGTTCTTTCAGAATTTCCAAAGAAATATCAGGATTTTTCAGCGGAAGAGATAAAAATATCTGGGTATCGTCGTCATAAATATGTTGGGTCTGTGAACTACATGGCTAAGGGGGTAGTGTAGAGAGTGAATAACAATGGGCCGAAGACAGATAGGCCTACTTGGGGAACCCCACATGTGACTTCGACTGGACTGGATGAGAAATCCGGTATATTATGAACGTCGTTGGTGAAATTCACATGTATTTTCTCGATTGTATCAATGAAAAAGTTTGAAAACAATCGAAAGTGATTTTATATAAAAAAAAAGCTGGGATAGATGGAGACTATGTTCTGTGAAGAATAGTGGTTTATTGGTATGAACATTCATGATGCATAATAAAATTATATCGCATGTAATGAGCACATTGAATATCTTTTAAATATGGTAGTTTTAGAAAAAAACACTACATCGTTGTCTGAAATTATATTTAAAGATTACATTAAATTTATCAAAAATGTCAGAAATTATCTAATCAATGTATCTGTGTAGAAGACATTACTGGGTCAATGTTGGTCCACCGTCTACGACGCTGGCCCAACATTGATCCAGCAGTGGGTGAGCCAATGACTAATTTTATATATTATGTACCACGATCGTATGTAATTTGATTTTATTTGACTTTGCTCAGTAGTATAGTATAGTAGTATACAACAATTATGGGCCTGTTCATCACCTACTATTGATAGTTCATTAATATGCATGGTCAGACTCCGAACAACTAATGTTGAACATCGTAAAAATAGTGCACTATAGGTTGCTAGATTTGTGGATAATTGATCCAGATTCGCAGATCAGCTAACTAGATTATCATTTTACATAAGTATTTAGCTACGATCCCCGCACTAAAAGAATTAATCTATTTATAGGAGCCGTGGACCCATAACATAGGTATTCAAATAAAACGAGTTGACTAAGATATTTATGATGATTTCAAATTGAAAAAACCCTTTGGTCCCTTGGTTTATAGGCCTACACATATGTGTCAACGCTTTAACCCTTACAGCGCGGGGATCGACTTTAGTCGTCAGAATCTGACGTTTGTAGAGTCAGATTCTGACAACTAAAGCCGCATTATAAAGAGTAAACATATTTCTAATGGCCGTAGACCCACATAGGTATTCAAATGAATCGGAAAGAGCTGAATAAGAAATTTATGATGATATCAAAATAAAATAAACCCTTTGGTTTCCAAGGTTTTTATATAAAAAATTCAGCACTTCAAGGGTTGAGGGCTATTCCCACCTCAAGGTGAATAAAAAAACTCCGATTTAATTGGTGATGCAATTTTTCAGCTTCAAATAAATAAAAATATCAAACAAATGGAAATGTGAGGAGCTAGTCCCAATAGTGATTTAATGCTGGTCCAGCGTCCAACATCAACCCCACATGGACATCGTGTCTGTTGGAATAGATAGACTGGACGCTGTCATCTTAGAGGGAGTGGAATGTGAGCGCGGGTGTCATGTAAGACCGCCATGTGTTATATGACAGTCCTCCCGCCGCGATTAACATCCCGAGGACGCGGGGATAGCATTTCATCACAAATCTCACAATGTATGATGTTCAGGCCGGAGCCAAGTGGTCAAAACACAAACATTCCCATCGTCAGCTCGTCCACAGGCACCCCACAAAAACTGCATGACTTGTTGCGCTGTTTTTAAATCTGTTGATTATTCTTGGGCTTTAAAATCCTGGTTTTGCTCTTTAAAAGTTATAAATCGAAGCACCAAATTTTATGAGCACAACCTTGGCTAGAAAGTTAAGAAAATCAGTGATGAATGAAATCCCAGATGCATGTGATACGACACAATTTTTATTCTGGTGAATAATAAGGTTTTTTTCCATAAAATCCTAGAGCCACACAGCGAAATGTTTTATTACGAACTGCGATTGGGAGATAAACCCAAGACGGGATTTCAAACGTTTTCTGTTATGTGTCGAGTTTTTGGTAAATTGAGCGTTTTAGAATCCACTCTCCAAGAGAGTTTGCATGCATAACTGAACGCCGCTGGGAAGGTCAGCAAATGCCCAGCAAACACGAAACGTCGACCCGATGTTGGCTCAATATTGGCCCGCCGTCTCCTACGCTTGCCTGACATTAAACCAGCATTGGGTCGGCGTCTCGTATTTGTTGGGTGGGATGTATTCCGCGAAACGTCACATTCGTTTAAGCTTCAAAGATAATCTCGGCAAAACTGCATTGGCCCAATGTCGTTTTATTGTTGGCCCACACTGGGTCAGCATCACGTGTTTGCTGGGATATAAAGCTGGTTAAATTCTGGTTCCGTTCCTTGCAAACACGACACGCTGATCAAATGCTGGTTTTTTGTTGGGCCAGCGTCGCAGACGCTGGGCCAGCATTAAACCAACATTCGGTCAACCTCTCGTGTGTGCTGGTTAATTGTCCAGTGGTTGATACAGCGTTTTGCATCAGAAGCTGTACCATCTGGACCCATGCGGGCTCCCGTTACGGCCAGGGGAGACAGGGGACACTCTGATGTGCGTCATTTTATCCGGAGATCGTGACCAAACCCTAATATTTACAGCCCGGTGCTCGCGGCCGGCGGCGTACCCCTAGACGACTGGCGATACCGGATTACTAAACAGTTCATTAAGTTGTCCATGATGACTACGCTCAGATGAAAAAGTAGGCCGACTGGAATTTTTCATAGATCTTAGAGCCCCGCGGTACGTCCAGATTGCCATCCCTCTTAAGGTTTACTCACATGACAAAGACTCTCCGCGATTTCTTAAAACGCGACCGTCGTGGTTTTAGAAAATCGCAGACTAGCTGTATCTACGACGGCAGCATGTCACCCCAGAAAGACTGTTACCGACTTGGCCTCGTAAGATATAGCTGCGATCCTAGTGTTGACCATGTAGGCTCCCTAGTGGGTGACATTACGATCGCGTCGCAGCACATGCCACACCGCAACGACCGTCTACGACGGCTAAGACAGGCTACGACTAAGACTGAACATGCTCAGCCTTGACGACAGCTTCCGACGCGACGGAAATTGACGAAATGGTAGTCGTGAGAGTAGCCACACCACACCGATTGTTTAAAATTATCGTCGCGTTCGGGGGCAGTCCATGCGGTGTGTGGGAGCCTTTATTCACAGAATTAAGATCCAGTGCAAAAATGCTGACAACCACTCATAGGCCTGACGAGTAGGCCAAAGGCGATGACTCACAGATCTGAGATCCAGATGAAAATGTCATTGGTTATCAATGTGTAACAGAGGACATTTTATTAAGCATCCCTCTTTAGGGTGGATGTTTACTGTTTTTTGCATTGACCGTGCTCCGTACATGATAGCCAATTACCCAATATATATAAGGGAACAATTGGATGGCATCATGCACAAGTGGTCTAACCCACATTTTGACGATTTTGAGAAAAAATCGCGCTGCAACATGAAGTACGGGATAAAACGAATAAATACAAATTAACACAAAAAGGTAACAAAATCAGTGACCAAATGGTCTAACCCTGAATGTGAAACTCGTATATTGATCAAGTTGTTGCCATCAAAAACATATATTTGTTTTTTTAATGTGGGTTAGCCCACTTGTGCATGATGCCATCCAATCATGCTCCATCTTGTGGCAACTTTGATTTATTTGTCACAAAATTATTCATACCATATACGGGGTGATAGGTCACCTTTAAAGCAGCCCCTTGGGATGACATCAATTTTCGTTTTTACTTCCGCACCGAAGTAGTGTATTTTTTTCCAGATTAAAACAAAATGTTAGAACAGCTAAAATTCAGTTGTCCTCCGATACAGTCAAAACCAAATGACAGGTTTCTTTCATTTTGTGCTGAAATCTAAGCTGGGAATAAAATATTGCAGTAACAACTTATTAAATTGCAGCAACTTCTTCAGCCTTTTGAAACTTTTTAGGGTTCATTTTGACCTTACCTGACCTGGCCTCCAAATTAAGTTGTCCAACGATACCGTCCAAACCGTTTGACGGATTTGTTTTATTTTAAGTAGAAATTGACGCTGTAGGCCTGTACTCTCCTTGATTAGTTTGACCTTCTGAGGTTAAAAATATGCTAGAGGAGAAATTCAGTTGTCTTTCGATACAGTTAAAACCGGATGACAATAATCGAAGTACTTTTCCTAGGCAGATGCACATGTTCAATAATCCATTAATGAGGGGCATATTTTGATAACATATTAAATATATGTTAATTTGTTTGTCAACATGTCCATAAAGTGGTGTTGAGTTTCTTTTTGTTGTTCAGTATATGTAACTGTTAAGATTCGTGTCAAAAATAAAAAGTTATAACCTTAAGAAAATAACAAATTGCATAGAGCTTGTGGAAGTTTTTAATAGATCTAGTCTGTAACAAAATTGCAGAAAACAGATTTTTAAAGGAATGATAGAGGAATACCCTCTGAATGAAAAACTGAAGAGTCCCCTTGTTAGCTTTTTATTTTTTCAAGATGGCCGTTATCTGGCTGAAAAAAAATCCGACATACTATACTATGATAGTTCAGCATAAAATGATAAATCTAGCATACAAGATGGCCCTAATTATATAATAAAAAAGTGTCGTATGACATTTGAAATTATTCATTTAACATAAAATATGCAAAGTAGCCGCCATTACCGAGAATACAGCTTCAAGCAATATCTCAGAAACTAATAAACTTTGAATTTGAAATAAAGTGTCTACATCAGGGTTTTCATTGTCACCGATTGCAATGAAATATATTTTATTAAGATCAGGATGACACATTAGCATAAAATATAAAAATTACAAACAATTACTGGAAATGTTGTTTGAAGAAATATATCAGATACCAAGTTCTAAAAAATAAAGTGAGCTCTTTACACCATGGTTTTCAGGGGCAGACGTTCCAATAAAATATATTTGGTATAAAATATGCTGATTGGCAATAATTACATTTCTATTTTTTAAAGACTTTTTTTGTGTGGAAAGTCAACAGTTACCGTGCTGCTTTTGGGGTGAAAAATTGCAAAACAAAAGGATGAATATTACTCAATGATCAATTAGCATGCAATATGTAAATTAACACTCTTCGCAACTATACAATGTACTTAAACATTAGTTGGAAAAACTGTCATTTTTCAGAAAAATCTAAATGCAAAAATGAAGAGTCTCTATCAGTCCCTGTGTTGCTCTTTTATTTGTCAAGATGGCCGCCACCATGGCTGTAATATATTGTGACACACTAATATATGCAATTATGTTCATTGAGTTCAAATCAAAACACATTTGAGCCTGCATGTATATTTTAAAATATTTATTTTATATAAATTATTATATAAAGTATAAAATAATTTATAGTAACCCACTAGCCCACCCACATCTTTTTTTTATTATCTTAAAGTAAGAAAAGTGTGATTAGGCTGGCATATAATTTTGTATGTGGTTGTATTGTAGTTAAAACATCTGGCTGTCCCCAGCATAATATTGTATTTCTTCTCTACAGAAGTATGTATGAAATAATGTGAATCTATAGAGCAAATGATCACTGATACAGCATATTACATAAATTATATGTTCAGATTTGCCATATCCAGAAATTATTGTGTTGTGGAGTGTCACATGGTCATAAGCAGCCGGTCTAGGCCAATATACATGGTAATATGCAGGATCTATTCTCTACAAACGTGACACGCTATTATATGTGTCTTGTAGAAGGTAGTGGGTTTGCATGATTGCCGCTCTGACATTCTGACACTTATTTGATCACTATTAAGACTCGGCCCATCCAAGACGCTGTAAGCCAATCAGTGACTGGAGAGATAAAAGATAATAGTCGATTACTGCATGTCCATGGTACTCATTCAAAATCCTGTTGTGAACTATAATAATAATGGCCTGGCTCATTTTAGCAACTGTGAAAACTAAAAAAATATACCTATTAACTATAATCATAGATCCCCATTTTCTGAGTTATGGATTAGCGCTGATAATATGAGATTTTGCCATTTCACCTTCATATAACCGTTTAGTTAAACCCAGGCATTGAGAGAACGTTCGGAAGATTATCAGTATATGATTTGATTTGTAGGCCTATATGTCTGAACACCTGCATGCTCACCACAATATATTCTGATTTTGATTCAATCATCTCACCATCCTCAGTAGGTTCTCTTGGCCCAGTTCAGCCTATATGTGCACAAAGGTGGCCTAAAGCCCGATTAATTTCATTTTTGGTACAACGTCTCTTCTCTGATAACCCCAAGTGCCGGATTATCAATTTAGTAGCTGTGCATGTTTAAGTTTGATAAGATATAAAATAATACATTAGATTTGATTCGAGGGCTGTCGCCCTGGCACGCATATCACCTAACTGTATGTAGGCCTAATGCACATCGTGTGAGACCTTGCACATGATAAAATATGTGTTTCTCTTTGTCTGGATACATTCTCTTATGTATTGTCATCTCATGGCATCTCACAATTGAAGCTTATCCTCAATAATAATAGGCATACCACAATATTTCAATATTTTTCAATAACGGCCGTTGATGTGTATGTGCAATAAATAATAACTGTTAAAAGCCTGGTCCATTATTAGTCCGGATAGCGCCATCTGGTGAATAACTATAAACATAAACAGGCCTATGTTTGACTCGTGCGGTGCTTTCTGGGTATACCATTATCTGATATTGGTGCACAGTAAACCACCACTTTAATCCTACTGACTTTTGCACGCTTAGCATTTCTGTCCCTGCGTTAATGCTTAAAGGTGATCTATCACCCCTTATATGGTATGAATAATTATGTCCTTATATGGGGTGATTGGCTATCATGTGTCTTATGATAGCCAATTACCCCATATAAGGAAACACTTGTGCCCCATCTTGTGGCAACTTTGATTTATTTGTCACAAATTCATACTATATAAGGGGTGATATATCACCTTTAAAATCTCTTTAATAGCGTTAGTGGGATTTGATCTTTTGATGTACTGTTACTGGGGGCAATCAATGATCAATCAATCTATTGAATTGATTTCGCATATTCATGCTCGATACAGTTGAACAGTATTATTTATGGAGTACTATGATGAGCAGGATATACTGATGGAATTGGGTAGAAATAATACAATGTTAAACATCTAAAGAAGGTCAGTTGACGTCAAAATAGGGACATCAAATAAATATAAATTATCAGATGTCAAAATAATGTCAAATTCAAATCAATGTATTGATCATGTATGTGATAACATTACAAATAATATACAGTGAAGATATTATTGATTCATTGTAATACACTTCGATTCCCACAGCGTTAATAGAAATAAATCTTTCTAAAGTAAGAAAAAGGAAAATATTGAAAAGGGTTGTTCAAACTATTATATTTCCTAATTATAGGTTACATAATTTATTCTTTAAACATATTATTGGTTTACCTGTTTTCGGTCAAATATTGTCACTTTAGATATGAAAGGGTATATCTGTCACTTTGTAAAGTGGCATATTTCATATCCAAATCTATTCGTTGGATGTCGAACTGTTTTGTGGTATTTTACTGATTTGAAGGTGGGATTCCTAACGCAATTTCCATCTCCAGATGAATAAAATCATGCACTTTTACTGAAAATACCGTTAGATGCCTCCATATTGAATTGCTATTATTTCATTTTACCCCGTTGTTGATTTCCGTCCATTTGATGGGAGATGTATGTTGCGTTTAGAACACCTTATTATTTTATTGAACCTTTTTCAATTGTGTCCCAAATGGGAGTGAAACCCAGCCTAACACCAGGCATGTAATCTTATTTCAAGGTAATATTTATATTAGTGTAGCGATTCTCATTTTAAATACAGTAAATACATTTATATTTGTATATAAGTTTCAAGATTGCCAAATGTTGATATAATTATGTGACGGACCAAGGAGGTTACACAGATGCCTCGGCGGCAGTACGATATATACACGAATATACCGGATGCTTCGCGGATAATCCAAGTCTTAACACGATAGCAACGCGAAAGCGCACAATCGTATTGCTGGCGGAATACATTTTAAAAAAGAAGGCACATGTTTATGCTATTCTTTCATCGCGGCTTACGGAGGCAAACGGAGGTTGACGGTGAAGTCTGGCCACAATACGGACACATGCCGGGATCTTCACGGTACAGATCCGATCGCCCTGGATGCCATGGATACGGAGAAGTACGAAATCTATGGATGCTACATGTAGGCCACACGCACAGGTTTGTGATCATCTTGTGACATGCATGTTGATTTCGGAACAGCATTAAATAGCTTGGCCTCTATCTACACTGAACAGTAATCCGCGATGACTCCCGCATGATCCGACCTTATTCATCCATCAGAAGAAAGACATACTTTTACTTTTACATAATTTTAACATTATTTTTTAACATTACAATAGTTATTAGGTCTCGTATATTTGTATTTGTTTACACCGGACGCCCGTGTCGGCTCCTAATTCTTGACATCGTACGCATCCTTATCGATTCCGCAATGCTTGCGTGTTTACTCTTTACGTACGGTAATTAAATTTATGTTCTTTCTTAAAATGTAACACAGATGGCGTCTCCGCGATGCACCGCGCTCTACCGTGGTCCAATCCGGCAATATGGAGAAGGGCCATTACGTTACAAACATCCGCGAATGAACCGTGCCTGATCCGCGACCGTGTGAGCCAGGCATTATCCGCAGCTAGATCGTCCATTTGGGCACCATCTTCAAGTCATGCAAAGACAGCGAAACTTTTCAGTGAGGGATCGTCTATAGACGTCAGAATCTGACGTCTATAGACGTTAGATTTTGACGTCCAAAGACGCTCCCCTCACTGAAAGAATTATTTTTTATATAATGCTCGTAGACCCATAACATATGTATTCAAATGAAGCGGAGAGAGCTGACTAAGACATTTATGATGATCTTAAATTGAAAAACCTCCTTGGTCCCCATGGTGGGCGGGGGCCCTAGGGTAGTGGTTAGCACCGCTGCCTTTCACGCCAGAGTTCGGGGTTCGGTTCCCGGTCTCGGCGGTTAAAGAAACAAAAAATGTTTCTTCCCCATCCACGTGTGAAAGTCAGTATTGTGGGGAGCCTCCGTGACCGAGAGGTAGCGTGCTCGGCCTCAGACCGCCAGGGTCCGAATTTCGAATCCTGTGTCTGGAGGACAGTGTCATCTCAATCATCTCACCATCCTCAGGAGGTTTTCCTGGCCCAGTTTAGCCTATATGTGCACAAAGGTGGCCTAAAGCCCGATTCATTTCATTTTTTTTTGGTCCCCATGGTTTATGCAAAATTATTTCAAGATTGTAATGGTTAAAGCTGTACACCTACATGATTCAATGACAATACCCAACTGATCTCCATGTAGTGGCCACAATTCCGTGGGCCTGTGGGCTATATACCTATTTGAAAATGTATAACCAAATCAAACTTGACATTAAGTGTGCTTCTGCCGCTACACTTTGGAGACTGCGTGTGTATCTCTCGAGACAATTCTGATCACGTCAATGACGGCCTGATCACCTTGTAGGTTACTTGTCCATACGATTGAAGCGCGAAACTCACGACATCGTCACGACACGCGACAGATCCAATAAAGAGTAGGCCTAAGCGTGTCTGAAATGATCTATGCAAGCAATAGGCTATTTAGGACGTTTTTATAGAGTCGGACTGAATGAATGAAATGTCTTTGTTGAATAAATATAATGAATAGTCAATAAGTTTGACATTATTTTATCGGGTTTCAAAATTCCCAATAAGAAATCCCAATATTCCCAATAAGAAATCACTCACCCAATATTTCTACATCTCTTTGAGAAAAATGCGATATCGTCGATCATGATTCTTTTTCTGATAGGCATGGTTCTGCTGTTAGAAACACTCATTATAGCGTAGTTTTATAGAAACATCCAACATAGCTAAAATATTAATTTGTTACAAGATTACTTAATCATCCCGGCAGAAAGTGATGACCTGTTTTGCGTTTGCGTACACAAAATTTTATGCATGCAACATTCGTTTCCGGCATCTATTCCATCTGTGATTTTCATTGTTCAAATCTGCTGCCTTAGAACCTAAACAATTTGATACCATTTCTGCTGTATATTGCTGTTTCACAACTGGAAAACGATTGAGCAGTGATTGATTCTATCCGATTGGCTATACTTGCAATTTACTTCTGTGGGTAATTGAACGAAGTCAAAATCAGATTTGAACGTAAGTCGTGGAAATCAAGTATTCTGAGAGAGATCAAGTGGGCGCATAACGTATTGTTAAAATGAGCTAAACAGCCGCGAAATGTACATAAAGAACGCTGAAATGGACACAAAATAGCTATAAAATTGCACTTGTAAAGACATTAAACGCACATAAAACTCGATTTGTCACCTACCTCAGCGCTGTTCAAAACCTGGATGACTTGATGTATGGATCGGATTTGGGTGGTGCTGTCAGATCGAAAGCCAATCTAGGCAGACAGTGCGCCTTTTCAAGGATCTCCCGGCCAGTTAAAGTATCCTTTACTTTGATTTGTAGTACTTGAAGACAGTGAGTGAGGGATGGGGTGGGGGGTGGGGAGGAGGGAACTTCAGTCCCGCACGGCACGGACCCCCAGTCCGGCGTTGTCTCGACGCCGGAACGTCGTATGGGTATGCTGGACCGAGTCAGAGACAGTTATCGGCCATCATCTTGTGCTGGACAATCCCGTGGTGGATCACTAATCACTGGTCCAACGTGGGCTCAATATTGGGCCAGAATGGCCCAATATCGAGCCCACGTTGGATCAGCGAATTGCAGATCTGGCGGCCATTCGAACACGCCCTCTTGTTTGTTCTGCAGGGATCCCGGTGTCACCACCTTCATCACCAGCATGCACAAGTTTACACCCTGCCGGCCGGAAAGTCAACAAAACTCTCCAGATTTGTGGCTCGATAATGCCAGGCGCCGTTTCAAAATGTAGGTCGATTTGCGACATTCCTCGTATCTTGTATTTATGTCACTTTTTGGCCACGGGACGAGGGAATGGGTTGAGTTTTTGCGAGTTTGACGGGCCCCTTGCAATAAATTGTCGCCATTTATCGTTATTTCGCCTTTCAAAAGTTAGGCCTATTTAACATAATCGCCTTGAAATGTAATGGGTCATTGCAGAAGGTGACATGCCCAAAGGAATGTAAAAATGATGCTTAGGTTCCTCTATATAACAACTCAAATAAATTGATTAATAGAATAGGCCTAGCTATTTTTTCTGTATTTGTTTTACTTGCCTATTTTAGTTCAATTTGTGTACGTTGTTTAATTGTCTAATGAAGCATGCTTCAACAGGTTTCAATCTACACATGCTTTGATTTGGATTATTTACATATGAGTAAATTAGACCTACAATTATTTTTTACGTTGTGGAAATGATGATTAAACAATTACGCACTACTGTATAATGCACACACTGAACGCGTTTACAATTATTGCCATCGTGATAAATCTACTATACTGATAAGTCAATTAAAGCTTCTAGATTCAAGCTGGTTTGATATATTTCAAGTGGATATGTACGTTTGTACTTGTTAAGGCGACATAAGTATCCAAGTTTATTAGCCCGACTCCACTCAAACCGTGCGCTCCGCTTTAATTTAACACAAGTGCCAAAATCATTGTTCTGCCCACTGGTACACAGTGTCACGAAACTTAAAACTACATAGTATTGTATCCGGTTAGCCCTCTGCCCTCTAAGTCATCTTATTTAAATTTTCACCCACTTGAAGTCGTGGGTCGCTGCCGCGACCCACGACTTCAAGTGGGTGAAAATTACTCGTATTTGTTAAATTTGAAGCCAAACATTTGCAAATCTTGATGTTCAAACACACATTTCGTTCCCAGAAACAGTGATTTAATTTCCGGCTAATAATGTAGATTCAAAACGAATAAAGTCGCGCTCAGCGCTTTAATACTTAAAGGGTCTTCATCAACCACTTAATAAAGTGAGATAAAAAAACCACCATGTTTGACGATAAGAGCTACGTAGGCTATGAATCCACATCGTAGTTGGCTGTAGATCAGGCGAAATTTCATAAAAAAATAGATATTCTTATCTTGTTTTTCTTCTTCTGTATTCCATTTATAATGTCATATATTTAAGGTGGACATTTCCAACAATCTCAACAATGCACTTTTCTCCAGAATGTTGCAGCTATTGTATTATTCATAAAACGATGAAGAGACCTCTTTTCATTTATGGGAATCCTGTCATAACACTATTGTCTGAACGACCGTATTAAACCTCGTTCCGAGGGCGTTAATTGTTAGCCACTTGTTTTTACAGCTCATTCACTCAAGATGCGCCAGTTTAGCCTTTATAAATACAAGCATACTTCTCTGCAAATACAAAAGGCAGTATCTGCTTAGCCTAATTGTAACCAAGGAGGTTATATGACTATATAACCTCCTTGTTGTAACGTAAGCAGATACTGTCTTTTAGCTTTGTACGGCACTATACGTAGGTAACAGCCGAAGCACCATCCACTTAGTTAGAACGATCTCGCCCTCTACTATGTTCCGGGTTAGAACGCAGCATGTATCTGAAACGTAAGATATTCATATCATCACAAATGGTTGAAATAGCCGAAATATTTTTCGGGAGGTGTTTTAAAAATGCTCTCACTTGATAAATAAATGATGAAATGTTTCAATATCAGCTTAGTGGATGCATAAAAGGTCACTAAGTTAGGTAAACCCAATTAAAATGTATTTCGAGGGCGTTAATAGGGGTTAAATCGATCGCGTGTCGCCGGCGACACGCTATCTTACGGTTGAGATATGGAATGCTTGCTAACCCATAACAAGTTGTGGAGGGTGGCGTTTGCTAACTACATCCACTCTATTGTATTTTTCAGATAACTGACTATTTGCGTGCAGATTTTTCTCTTTAGTTTCCATCGTTTGTGGCTGGAATTATCCATGCAATTCCCAGGAAAACGTAACGGCGATTGAGTGCTGGGCAGTTTTGCAGACAAAGGTCTATCATCAATTTTTTTCTGAGTATCTGCTTCAATTTTAACCCTTTAACCGCCAAATTATTCAATCTGAATTTTCACCCACTTGAAGTTGTGAGAAACTTCAAGTGAGTAAAAATTATTCATATTTGACAAAATAGAGGTCAACTCTTTTCAAATCTTGCTGATTGATGTCACATTTAACTTTAACATTTTTAAAATGTGGTACTTAATGTGCTAATAAAAAATGAAAACCAGAATATATGCGGCACCGGCGGTTAAAGGGTTAAGGGTCAAATAATATACAATCAGAAGAGAAAATAATATTCTAGTGCATATTTTACATCTTAAGGTATTGCATTTTGATTGACTTTATGATTTGCAATTTGTTCATGCCCGTTTATTTCACAATGGGAATATATATAAAGTTTCCATTTAGAACGTATTTAGAGCGACTCTTGACTTGTTCTGAATTAAAATTCATCAGTAGTCTAAATTAGAATCAAAAGTAAAAAATAAAATCGTAACTTTCGAAAAATTAGATCTTGTGAGAAATGTCGTAACCCTTAAACCGCTACATTAAATATTTTAAATTTTCGCCCAGTTGAAGTTGTGTCTCGCTACCGCGACCCACAGCTTCTAGTGGGCGAAAATTACTCATATGTGTTTAATGTGAGTCCAAACATTTGAAAATCTTGATGTTTAAACACACATTTCGTTCCCAATAACAGTGTTTTTTTGAGCGGCTAATAAAACGGATTATAGACAACTATTGTTGCGCTTGGGGGTGTAAGGGTTAAATATAACATCAAAATACTTAGCCTCGTGGGACTTGACCCTTAAAGCGCTGAATTATTTTTCTATAAACCATGGAGATCAAAAGGTTTTTTTCATTTTGAAATCATCATAAATGTCTTAGTTAGCTCTTCCCGATTCATTTGAATACCTATGTTATGGGTCCACGGCCATTAGAAATAACTTTACTTTTACAGTGCGGGGATCGACTTTAGACGTCGGAATCTGACGTCTACAGACGTCAGATTCTGACGACTAAAGTCTA
The DNA here is from genome assembly GCA_964017125.1 of Flabesymbios commensalis. NCBI lineage: Eukaryota > Metazoa > Annelida > Polychaeta > Terebellida > Flabelligeridae > Flabesymbios > Flabesymbios commensalis. The sequence continues at coordinate 75,180,528 of OZ024906.1, read as the reverse complement.
TCTTGAAGCCTATTATAAGCTTATTGGTGTCCCTGTAGCCTACATCATGGGATTGGTTATTCTTACTCGATAAGGGCAAATTTATTCTTCAATAACTTTATGATCTAATTTTAGTAGCCGATCATCAACAAGACACCGGACCTATACACAATTAGCTATGACGAAATGCCAGACCGAAAGGGTACTCCTTGTGAGAGTTTGAATGCAACAAATGATTTATCATTCTTGAATGATACAGACAGACACGAAGAGCATTGCACAGGGTGGTACCTGTGCGTGCTAACAGAAATGAGTTATTTCGTGTGCTATATTCAACATGAACTCAGTGTACTCAAAGGATAATTTTACCTATATTTCAGCTCTTGATTAATGTAGGCCTATAGAAAAAAAATAAGAATACGTTGCAGCTTAGAGATACTTTTATCTGGTGTGATAGAAACATCTTATTTCAATTTAGCAAATACAATTGTCTATTTTTGGTCAATTTCGTATATAAGACAAGCTATTTAGTATGGCGGGGATACTGAAAATTGTGCATATAGAAAAAATCATAATGAAATAGCAAACAGCCCCCCCCCCAGTTTTGGATATTGCAGATATGATTTCTTAACCCTTACGACGCTGAAATATTTTTGTATAAACCATGGAGACCAAAGGGTTTTTCGAATTGAAATAATCATAAATGACTTGGTTAGCTCTTTCCGCTTTATTTGAATACCTATGTTATGGGTCTATGGCCATTAATGTGTGTTTATTCTTTCAGTGCGGAGATCGTCTTCAGACGTCATAATCTGACGTCTATAGACGTCATATTCTGACGTCTAATGACGGTCGCCGCGCTGGCTTATTTGGTTATATATCATTCCTATTGTTGGTGTCCAATAAAGGCAGAACAACAAATTGTTGCACTTATAATAGGGAGGTACATAATATATGCCTACCAATCTTATAAATAAAAGCAGACAAGCCCATAATATGTACTCTGGAGACGATATGATGGTTCGCTTCAAATTTCAGTTTAGGATCATCGGCGGTATAACGATCATCGGCGCTATAACGTTGTTTTTAATGCAGACAAATCAAATAATCAGACTAGCGTAAATAGTATTAATAATTGTATTACATTCCAAGGTAAACAAAAAGATGGGGTACATCTGGGAAATACCATTGGCAATGAAATTTCTGAATTTCTATTCATCCAGTTTAGCTGTGTAGAGGCTCTCAGTTTTGAAATATGGGACCCGTTAGGAAAGTGGTCCTTTTGCGATGACTTTGTAATTAAAGTCGCAACTTCTTTGACGATGTGATACATCTGAGACCTTACAGATTGCTCTTTATACGAGTTAAGAACTTGTTGTCATAGATTACGGCTAGTAAATTATGCAAAAAAACTTTAGAAGGAAATAATAAAATTGGTGAGTAATGTCCTATTCCTGTCAAACAGAGGTCGATCTAAAAGGCAAAAATGTAATGACCGACATTTAGTCATAATCCGTTTTTTTTTTTAAACCTAATTACGTTGCCAACGGATGTTTTTAAAAGTTGTAATCTATCGGAATGCTGCCTTCACTCATTCAAACACTTAAAAAGATATAACAGAGCTTAAACAAAAACATACCATTTGCCTGGGAATAGGCATTTAACTTAGTCATTTATGATGATTTCAATTTGAAAAAACTCTTTGGTCTCTATGGATTATACGAAGTATTTTAGCGCTTCCAAGATTAACGTTGAAAGAAGCTCAATGTCTATATCGTCGCCTCGGAGCTAAAGGGTCCTATCTGACACTCGTTAGAGTGGCAGATAGGATTCTTTAGCTCCGAGGCGACGATATACACAGCATGGCATAAAGCTGTCAGACGGATCTTAATAATTTATCCACGATCACACCGTAAATTTGTGTACCAGATAGCTGATGATCCCCCAGTTGACTTACAGATCCAGACAAGGTTTATTGACCCTTTCCAGCAAACATAAAACATTTGTATAACATTTATAAAATGGCAGATGCACCCTTTCATTTCTAAGGCGACGATATGTTATAGGTAAGCGTTACACCCCAGTGACATTGCCAGATCTGCATGGCACAACTCTTCACAAAATAAAGCCTGCGCACCAGAAAAATAATATGAGTGACGACAGCGCCATTGTACAATTTGCAAAATAATTATTACCCTCTCGCGATTTCAGATTACTAAATTTATCTATCCTAAAAAATATGTCAGTTTTTTACTGGACTATATTTTGATTTAATATGTATAATTTTATTGTGTGTTTTTTTGCGAATACTATGTATAATGTATACTTCGGGTATAAAAATCGAAAGTACCCGCTTCAGGCTGGTATGAAATGGCGACTGTTTGATCTGACAAGCGATAAAATTGTGACCAGCGATGACTAATTTACCATCCACTTTCAACTAACCTTCCTGATATTCTAAGGACAAAAAGGTCACACTTATGGCGATGTAGAATCGATATTGTGTAATAATAAATTACACCACAAACTGAATAAAAGGGGAATTATTACTCGAGTACTGTATGATGAATTTTTATCGTTTTTCTTTCGTAGATTATTTGTCGCCCGAATGTGGCTTGTGTTGTCTTAATTATTCTGCTTGATTCCTGCTGGTTCGTTAACCCTTTAACCGCCAAATTATTTAATTTGAATTTTCACCCACTTCAAGTTGTGTCTCGCTGACGCGATCCACAACTTCAAGTGAGTGAAAATTAATGTGCCAATAAAAAATGAAAACCTGAATATCGTCGCCTCGGAGCTAAAGGATCCTATCTGCCACTCTAACGAGTGTCAGATAGGATCCTTTAGCTCCGAGGCGACGATATATTCGGCACCGGCGGTTAAAGGGTTAAATCCCAGTAGTATGAAGGAGTCTTAACGCAAATCAAACCTCGTAGTCTCTGTATGAATTTTCTCGAAAAGCCACTGAAGACCCCCTAAAATACCCCTATAAAAACATTACAATATGAATCCGCCTGTATTGATATTTGGGTCTGGTCATCCAATTATAAGCCACTAATGCATGCCTTAAGCAGTGATTTTCAAGTCATATATCACAGCAACACCCAAGTCTTTTAAGGCAATAACTGTGTCTGTCATCATATTTCAATTTACCCTAAAGCGCTACATTAATAAATTTAAATTATTACTCACACGAGTGGGGTGGGAATTGCTTACATATGCACAATTTGAATAAAAACATAGGCCTACCAGTATGTCAATATTGGAGGCTTAATGCTGATTTCTGCTTCAAACGCTCATGTTTGAAAAGCAAATATAAAGGCTGAACACGGCTGTAGACGGGATTATAGCACTTTAAGGGTTAAGAAACATCATTCCATATGTTAACCCTTTCAGCGCGGCGACCGTCTTTAGACGTCAGAATCTGACGTCTACAGACGTCAGATTCTGACGTCTGTAGACGGTCTCCGCACAGGTAGAATTTAAAATGTATAATGGCCGCAGACCCATAGGTATATAGCATAGGTATTCAAATAAAGCGGAAAGAGATAACTAAGGCATTTATGATGATTTCCAATTGAACCCCTTGGTCTCCATGGTTTATATATATATATTTCAGCGTTCTAAGGGTTTATTATCAAATACAACGATTCACCTGTGTCATTTATCTAGGTTTGCTGCTGGTATGAAATGGCGATTGTTTGATCTGACAGGCTATAAAACTGATGAAGACTAATTTACCACCCACTTTCAACAAAACACACAGCGCACATAGAATTACCATATTGTGTAATCGTAAATTACACCAATAGTAAATGCTTATCAGGTGCTGTAATTATAGATTAGGCCCTAGGATAATTTGCTTGATTTTGATGCAGGTATGATTATTATTATTCTGTGAACAGTTAATTTTTAATAAATGTAATTCTGGTTATTTTAAAATAATATTGGGAGCGGCTGCGTTATTTGACGGTACATACATTAAAGTTCAATTTACAAAACATTCTGCTCGAAATAGACCACAATTTGGAACACCAATGGGAAGAAGAATACATTTTACCACATTTAACACAGATACCGGTAGATTACTATATATAATAGTTACGTTCAGAACATTTACATTGCAGCAAGTTATATTTGGACTGACGAAACTAAAAAAACACAGAAAATAGTCAGTAAATTCGAGGATACATGTCTTTAAGCTAAATTTTCATAATTTTCTCACTATAATACAGCTCCACATCGGGCGTCATTGGAAAGAGGAGAAAATGTAAGATGGACTAAATTTTGTAAAATCTGATAGACGTCAGATTCTGACGTCTGAAGTCGATACCCGCAATGAAAATGTAGGATGTTTATAATGACCATAGACCCATAACACAGGTATTCAAATAAAGGAGATAACTAAGACATTTATTAAGATTTCAAATTGAAAAAGACCCTTTGGTCTCCATGGTTTATAAAAAAAAAATTCCAGCGTTGCATTAATTGGTTAAATAATTAGTAGGACACCGAGGGATGCGTACAGCATTTACTCTGTCTCCACCACCGATGCCGCCTTATCTTATTGACTTGCACTGTCTTGTTATTTGGAGCATTTTGTTCATATTAATTTACATGCGTCACTACCAGGCCTAATGTCAAATATTTCAAAATGCTGGAAAAAAGGCTCAACCGTAGGGCCTACATGGCTAGGTCAACCCTATTAAAAATACAGATCTGCGATGTGAGCTTGTCTTAATCACTTTATTAATTCATCAATTTATTAATAAAACTACAAATATTTAGATATACACAGAAAAGGAAGATACAATAAAATAGGCAAATATTGCACCACATTTGAGAGGCACGACAAGAAATATGCGATCATCATACGTCATCAGTTGACTTTGGACCATAGTTCATATCCCTGCCCAATTAACGGTGTCACAAACTACCCATTACTATTAGGCTACCACCCGCTGATTAATATATATAATCTAATTAAAGTAGTTCAAGGGTTTTGACCCCTACATTAAACAAAAAGTATATGTTATAAATACCTACTTAAGTAGCCTAAGCATGCTGATAACGTTAAAGCTACAAATTATTCAGTCTTCCCAGGAAACAAGATCACACCGACCCAATGTCGTGTTATTGTTGGGCCACCGGCTTCGCCGCTGGCCCAACAATAACACGACATTGGGTCGAGGTCTTGTGTTTGCCGGGATGTTTCCTCAAGCTTAAGTTGCACTCTGTGTCCGACACATGAATGTTTGTCCACCCCTCGTGGGCATTGTTAAAGCTTGACCCCGATTATCGCCACCTGGCACCTCGAAATAGTTTTTTCACCGCGTGCCAACGCGCGATCGTCGCATTCGGGTCTTGTCGTCCACTTGTGGTCCACTTAATGTGTGTAGATCTACCCGCCCGATGCGTGCGCCACCATGGACATTCAATCTGCCGCGCAAAGCCAAAAGGCGGCATCTGCTTACTTTTACAAGTAAGCAGATACAGCCTTTCGGCTTCGAGGAGCAGCAACACCTCTCGTGTTGGAAGATTTACAAAGCACTCGATCGTTCTTGTTGGTCAACCCATCCCAGCAGTTGCTGGTGGAGCAGCAATGTAGCAAATCACACTCGAAATCTCACCTGCGATCCAGAGTTGGAACGCCGTTGGACCCACGTCGAAGATGTTGGTCCGGCGGTGTTCCCACGGAGGTCAGGTGGTGGCAAACGGTGGTTTATTGTTTGGTGACTTTCAAGCTTTAACGCTTCCACACACTTATATCTTGTAAACATTTGCGGTTTGCAGTGTTTCTGCACCGGAGTGAGAGGGGGTCGGTAGCGAATGTGGCTGTCATGGAATAATGGGTGAACTCGCGGAATTTTCAGCTCTCCCCCCTCCACCCGTCCAGGGTTGAAAATGATATCTGCTGGCTTTCCTAAATCATTAGAAAATTTACAATAATTAAAATCCATCTCATATTGCTAGGTTATATAACGTTAGGCCTATTAATAAACTGGTTCAGAAGCCCCCATAGCAAGTTTCTATGGGGACTTTTGAGCAAGTTTATCATAGCCAAATTGGTTGATATTAGCAGCCAATTTGGCCATTTTTAGCATTATGTTCTTGAAAAACTATGAAGAAGAAAATATTGCAATTATTTTTACATTGAAGATATTACAGTAATTCTTATGTAATATAACATTTGGGCTATAATGACTATATGACTATAAGAGCTACTTGAACAAGATCAGCGACAAAGTTTTATTAAAGATGAAGATCAAAACATATCGGTCTCCCTATAGTGTAGGCCTATATATCACGGACCATGTAATGGATGTCTGTGGTATATATGACACTGTTCACTTTCAAAACATTCATATGACCTGCATGTATATAGACTATTTTTTATCACTGAACAACGTACACAGTCAAGTGCATAAAGTTCATACACATTTAAGTTTTAGAGTGTCCAGCAATTATCCAAAATTGTCAGGATAAGACTGTTGAGCAGCATTGTACGAGCCGTATAATAACGGCAATATTGATATTTCGTGGTGCACTGACACGGAACACGTCGTCAAATACACTAATGATGATATTAAATTATTTGTAGGTAACAATGTTATTACCAAAAACTCCCCAGTTGATTATTAACGATCATCCTTGCATAAACATATAATGGAGTTTAGCTATATGACATATCGTTGCCTCAGAGCTAAAGGATCCTATCTGCCACTCTAACGAGTGTCAGATAGGATCCTTTAGCTCCGAAGCAACGATATATATTCACTTAACCCTTAAAGCGCTAAGCTCGACTGTAGTCGTTTTTAATCAACAGGCTAAATCAGTTATTGGGAATAAAATGGGTGTTCAAAGATTTGCAAAAGATTTGCAAATATTTGGTCTCAAAGCAAACAAATATCAGTACTTTTCATCCACTTGAAGTTGTGGGTCGCGGTAGCGAGACACAACAACTTCAAGTAGGTGGAAAATTTAATTATTTAATTTAGCACTTTAAGGGTTAATATGTTTTACAATAGTATGTGTTTACCGTAGTTCTACATGCAGCGTGAGTGCACATGCAATAGATAATGTTTTGCAACTGCAGAAGAAAACAATGTTTGACAATGATTATTGGTATATAAAGCCAAGGGCGGGGGCCCTAGGGTAGTGGTTAGAATCGCTGCCTTTCACGCTAGAGTTCGGGGTTCGGTTCCCGGCGATTTGAAAGAAACAAAAATGTTTCTTCCCCATCCACGTGTAAAACTCAGAATTGTCGTGAGCCTCCGTGACCGAGAGGTAGCGTGCTCGGCCTCAGACCGCCAGGGCTCGAATTTCGAATCCTGTGTCTGGAGGACAGTGTCATCTCATTCATCTCACCATCCTCAGGAGGTTCTCCTGGCCCAGTTTAGCCTATATGTGCACAAAGGTGGCCTAAAGCTCGACTCATTTCATTTCATTTATATAAAGCCAAATATATTATAGTTAACACAAATCCTATATTAAATGTCATTAACTTTTCATGAATTTGTAAAATATTCTATACCACTGTTACTGTACAAACTCTTCAGAACATGCTTCCTCATAATGTACGGGATAAATATGTCAAAATAAATGTCAACGTTAGTTTCAACAAAAGATTAATGGGTACTTTTTTTTTCGCTTACCTTGATATTCGGCAATTTATATGGTTCAACTAACACTGTGTTTAAACTCGTAGAGGTTCGTTTATACAATTATCGAAATTATTATCAAATGCATTAAAAGTATGATTAGTTATTTTGTATTTCTGAATGTGCATAAACCCATTATAAAATCAATATCTGAGAATTATTGTTGCATATTATTCATAGTGACATACATGAATTCCACACAGATATATGTTGCTTTTATTAAAGTAGTGTGTGTCACAGACACGTTTTTTTGTAAAATGTATAAATGATTTTGAGTCATTTACAACGTTTTAATAGTAATGGTCACGCATATCTATTTTATAAGCACTATAGTATTTATGTAGTACTCAAAAGGTTCTGTCATCTGTCATCATGTATATAGTTTAAACTACAATATTAAAATATGCATATAATATATCCCCATCTTTGGTAGATACGCAAGATACACCATCATCAAAACCTATACATTTATTGAACAAGAAACAACACGGGAGCGTGTTTTACTTTTCCTCACAACATAAGTCTATATACCTATTTAGTTTATGTAAACTGCTGAACAATATGGGTGATTGCAACTTTTCAAATGGCCGTTCCATCATTCATGACATTCCACAAGCATAACGGCGTAATGAACGAAAAAAACATTGGTGTTTATCACTAAACACATCCGCCCAGCAAAAACAAAACATTTGCATAACATGTGTACAACATCAGCCCAACGTCTTCGACTTTGGGCCAACATTGTACAAATATTATACAAATGTTTTGTGTTTGCTGCGCGAGTTTTTCTGAAAACTGAACGAATTTGTGGGCCAACGTATAAATCAAACCATCCCAGTAAAAACAAAACATTTGTACAACATTTATACAACGTCGGTCCAACGTCTTCGACGTTGGTCCAACATTGTATAAATGTTATACAAATATTTTGTTTTTTTACTGAGATAGGCCTGTCAGAAGGCATTGGTCTGTGTTTAGTGGCAGCATTTATTATCTATATATTACTGTCTCCCATATTGACATCCAGATGAGAAGACATTGGTGTGTGTCCAGTGGCAGCCCTTATAATCTATATGCTACTGTCTCCCATATTGACATCCAGGTGTATCGCTCTGATATCACTGTCGTCAGCCTCGGTAAGAATCGAGGGAACACTCCCACCCGTCGAAAAGTAAGGCACTGTCTTGATCCCACCGGAAAGGTCCGCATCGAGTGGGTCATTTACTTGTTTTGTGTACGAGTTTGATTTGCGTGAGGCCGGCTCTTCTGTGACTGGCAGGGTGGCGATTCCCGTCTGGTCGTAGATGAGCGACCCGTTGGGGAAGGTGTCCAGATTATGGGCGGGCTCTGTCTTCACCTCCTCGCCGCCGTTCACGTCCACGTCGGAATCCACCAGCTCATCCGACTGCAGCTCCCCCACGTGCCGCTTGTAGTAACTACGCGCCGCTATGGCGATGAACAGCATCTCCACGATAATCACCATGTTGTTCCACCCTGAAATATTCAGACGTAGTGGATAAAGATGATTTGATGTGAGTGAAAAATTGAAGAAAATTGCCATGTATTGGTAAACCAGTTTCATGGACATTTTCATTCTAAAACCCTGGGTTGTAGGAAAATTTAATCTGTTCTCAGGAATGTAAAATGATGCTTTAATGCATCGTGAGGGCTTAAAGGGTTAACAGGTTAAATCACAATTCTCATAATTGAGAAAGAAATGTGTGTTTTAACATCAAAATTTCCAAATACTTGGTCTCTATTAAGCAAATCTGAATATATTTCATTCCCTTGAAGGTTGTGAAATACAATTCAGGTGGGTGAAAAAATATGAAAAATTACAAAGATTATGAAAAGCGATTACTAAAATATGACAATAAAAATGTGTGGTGATCTTACTGTCTCCATTTGCTTTTGCATTGAGCGGCGGCTCACAGGGCACCACACCCGTCACAACGAATATCGCCACCAGAAGATGCTGCATGTTGGCTATCATGATCACCAGCTGCGTGAGCAAAACATAGATGTGACAAATGACACTACGATTTCAACTCTTTCAGTGCGGGGACCGTCTTTACAAGTATGTCTGACATACAAAGACGGCCCCCGCACTGAAAGAAGTACAATATTTCTAACGGACCCGTAATATATGTATTCAAATGAAGCGGAAAGAGTTAACTGAGACGACATTTATGATGATGTCAAATTGATTTTCTGCCACAATTTCCACTTCGATTCCCACTTTAATTTTATAAAATACCGAAGTGAATTTATTATATCAAATATAATCAAAATATAATATAATGAGGACGTCGATTACGTGATTTTAAGTATTTTATTTAGATATCAAATATAATCAGAGTATAATAAAATCAGAAGGTCCATGTTGTTATTTTATATATAATATTCATGTATCAAATATAATCAGAATATAATATAATGAGAACGTCCATATTGTTATTTTACATATTTATTTATATATCAAATACAACCAGAATATAATAAAATCCGAACGTCCATTTTGTTATTTTATATATATTTTTTATATAAAATACAGTCAGACTATAATATAATCAGAACGTCTATATTGTAATTTTACATAAATAGAGATGTTCTTAGTATTTTGAAGCTTGAGATTGGGCAGCAATCTCCTGCTTAAAAATACTAAGAACATTTCTATTTATGAATAGATTTTTAAATTTTTTAATCATTAAAATATATTTTGAAATATCACGTGGGGCATGTATGTAACAGGGGTGTAATATACAGGGCTGAATATTTTCAAACTGTCCATAAATATAAAGAGAAGGGAGCTATTTTTTGCAGCGATCTTTTTTGCCGCACAGACTCACCTGCAAGCAGACAAACTTTGGTTTGATGCACATCTTCACGAGTTTAGCGTGTGATATCTTGAACACCAAGAGGAACCCCCACAGAGCGATGATCGTGGAAACGAGGTTAATAAGGCTGACGTACAAGTACGGCGACGTCCACCCGAGCTGAAAGAATATATCTCTATAGTTGACTTGTATCAACCAAAATGATCAGCTTGTAATTTTCACCCACTTGGAAGTTGTGGCTCGCTACCGCGAGCCACAACTTCAAGTCGGTGAAAAATTTATCTCTATGGTTTACTTGTATCAGGCAAAACCGTCGGTTTTAACCGTCACATCGCGGGCATCGACGATAGACGTCAGAGCGTCTATAGACGTCAGATTCTGACGTCTAAAGTCGATCCCCGCACTGAAAGAGTAACGTGTCTAATGTGTAAAAAGTAAAGAATCTATATAGTGGCCTCATAGGCCTACCCATAACATCAGAAATGCATAAGATGTTATGCATTTCTGATAACATGGATATTCAAATGAATCGGAAACAGTGATGATTTTAAATAGAAGAAAACCTTAGGTTTCTTGGTTTATATAAAAATATTTCAGCGTTTTGAGAGTTAAGTGGGGTTTTTTCGAAAGAGCATTCACAATTTATGGTATCTATGTCAATACTCGACACTTACGTCTTCCATTTGAAATTTGCCATCTGCTGCTAGAAGTGCAGAAATGTAGCTGGTTATGGGAATCAGCACAGCGTATTGAAGAACTGCAGTCGATAATGCCTGCAACCGGCCTCTATCAAAATAATAATTACAATTTCAATATCAATATACTCGCGAGATCCTACTACATCCTATATTCCCTATATTTGTTCATATAATTGAACAAAAACTAAATTAAAACAAATTAGATCTAAAGCGGAAAAACAACTTTAATAGCAAAAATATTTCAGCGTTGTAAGGTTAACCCTTACAGCGCGCGGACCGACTTTAGTCGTCAGAATCTGACGTCTGTAGACGTCAGATTCTGACGACTAAAGTCGATCCCCGCACTGTGAGAGTAAAAATATTTATAATGGCCGTAGACCCATAACAAAGGTATTCAAATGAATCGGAAAGAGCTGACCAAGACATTTATAATGATTTCAAATTGAAAAAACCCTTCGGTCTCCATGGTTTTTACAAAAATAATTCAGCGGTGTAAGGGTTAATATTAGCCATGTCTTACGTGGTTGTTTCCAGAAACCGTGGCACACAAACAAGACAGCAGCACGGCGGGTCTCGTAAAGGTATGGGATGGTCTGTCAGTCTCACCGCCATGGCTTTAGCCCCTCCGTAATGCCCGATAAGCATGGTGACGAACAAGTAAACGCACAATGATAAATAACTGTCAAAATAAAAACCACATTGCTACTTTTTAGTGAGTAAACCCCCTGTTATTGAATTTAACCATATATAACGAATCGTTATAATATTTGTTTTCATCTGATGAAATTATATCGTTATTAACGATATAATTTCGTCAGATGAAAACTCAATAACCGACTATAGTCGTTTTTAATCCATTTTATTAGCCGTTTAAACCACAGTTTTTGGGAACGAAATGTGTGTTCGAACATTAATATTTGCAAATGTTTGGCCTCAAATTAAACAAATATGAGTAATTTTCACCCACTTGAAGTTGTTGATCGCGGCAGCGAGACACAACTTCAAGTGAGTGAAAATTAAATTATTTGATTTAGCGATTTGAGGGTTCACCATTGAAGTTTTTTTTCTACAATTAAAAGGTGATGGGACAACGCGACCAGTTGCTGATGGGATACTCCTAGCAATGGCAGTTTCCACCATGAATTGCTGGAAATCACTGTCGATAATAACACATTTACTCTTATTCTGCCGTGCAAAGGCAGTATATGCTTATTGTATAAGTGAGCTGATACTGCCTTTTGGCTTTGCACAGCAGTTGTTGTATTGATATGGCTATCATGTCAAAACTACAAATGACGTATTATGGTCACTCATTATTGGACTGGCTCTATGCATTAATCATTTGTCCGCTAACTTATCTGATATTAATTTTCACCCGCTTGAAGCTGTGTCTCGCTACCGGGACCCACAACTTCAAGCGTTTAAACAATAATCACAATTGTTTAATTTAGGACAAAACATTCGCAAATCTTGATGCTTATACATAGGCCTACATTTCATTCTCAATAACAGTGATATGATCAGCTAATGAGAGGGATTTAAAACGATTATAATCGTCATAAGCGGTGAAAAGGTTAAAACTATTAATCCTCTGCACTTTAAATTATCTAAATTAAATTTTCACCCACTTGAAGTTGTGTCTCGCTGCCGCGATCCACAACTTCAAGCGAGTGAAAATTAATCATATTTCTTCCATTTGAGACAACAAATTTGTAAATCTTGATATTTAAATACACATTTGATTCCCGCTAACAATGCTTTAATAGGATAATACAAGGGATTTGAATCGACTATAGTCGTGATTAGCGGTGAGAGGGTTAACCCTTGGAGCGCCAATCGCTTCTATTTTCAGCACTTCGGATAGCTGTCGATAATGATTCCCCTGTAATAACGAATTCTTTGTTTTATTACGAGACAGATCTTCAATAAGTTTGAATAAATGCCTATATCTAAACATACATTCTGCCACAATTTTATTTTAACCCGTTCAGCGCGGGAACCGAATTTAGACGTCAGAATCTGACGTCTATAGATTCATATAGATTCGTCTATACCATATAAAGTCGATCCCCGCACTGAAAGAGTAAAATGTTTCTAATGGCCATAGATTCATGACATTGGTATTAAAATAATCCGGAAAGATCTAACTAAGGCATTTATGATGCCTTCAAATTGAACGAAAAAACCTTGGTCTTCATGAGAGTTCATACAAATTCAGAATTTTAAGGGGTAATCATTGCAATGTAATTAGTGTACTTTGTACATTTAACTCACATAAGAGATACTAATCTATCCAGCATAGATGTTCTTGGGGCGAGCAAAGCAATGAATGATGTTAAACAGAAGACCTACAAAATAAAAATAATATGTATCTTAAGTAATGCATGTTAGTGACGTAAATAAATTGTACTGCACAACTGCAACATACAATTATCAATAGTGTTACTTTTGTGTACATTCTACTTCCAAGTCAATAATATAGTCATTAGGTTTTGACGGGCATAAAAATAACTCAAGGCCGATTTTTTCAGGATGAATTCGGAATATCATCAGAATCAACATATTAAAAGTCTCCGAGTTTCCGGCTGAGCTGATTTTTTACTAGACAAAAGGTCAAAAATGTTGGTAACCTGGCATACATCAATGAACACTGTTCAGTAAAGGCAAAATTAAAGGCAATGTCTCCTTACTTGTAAAGCAAGCAGATAATGCGTTTTGACTTCACATGACTCGTAACATGAAATGTGTGGTTATCAAACTATCAGTCTGATTGGAGTATGTATCTTTCCCTTGAAGTCGAAAGTGTATATCTGTCACTTCGTAAAATGACAGGTACACCATTACAATCCGAAATTGCATAAAACCAGTTCAAGTGATCCTGTAATTAGGCGTAAAAATCAGATCAGCAGATCTTGCATAAATTAAGGGGCTTGAAACGAGGTAGACGTGGCGCATTGGTGGAGCGCCTGACTGCTACCCCAGTCGTGCATGCGCTCTACCCCCCCCCCCCCCCCCCAAAGCGGGTTTTGACTGATTTTGATAAAGAAACTCTTATAGATTCAGAATCTCAACCCTTAGAACACTGAGCTAAGAAATATAAATTTTCATCCACTTGAAGTTGTGTCTCGCTACCGCGATCCACAACTTCAAGTGACTGAAAATTTGTGTTATTAATTTGTGAAATTTAAGTCCCAACGTATATCGGTGTTTCAAGATGGAAAGCATATTTAATTTTTAACAACTGGTTATACGGGTGTTAACAAAAACTCAGAATGTCGACATCAGTGCTGTAAGGGGCCCTTATTTTCCTGAAAACCTACTCGCAAGTGGGCACTAACCCCCATTTACAAAAACCCTCCATGATGCCAGCGGGGTACCATCAACCGGAGGGTTTTTGTAAATGGGTTAATGCCCACTTGCGGGTAGGTTTTCAGAAAAATATGTTTCAATGTTTCAATGTTTCAATCGTTGCTTCAAAGTTGTGTCTCTTGATAAGGCACTTCACTATCACGTGGTTCACTTCACTCAGGCGTAGGCCCAAATTAGTACCTGGTAGCACAGTGATGGGAATGTGTATGATAAATTTAAATGTATGACTCATACAAACGTGAAAAGAGACGCCATAATAATGTCATATTGAGCAAGTTGTAAAATACGAATACCAGATCTCACCCTTTTATAGATACTACTTTCATGGCGTACTTACGGGATATATTCCAATTAGCCATATCGCTTTGTCCCGTGGTTTCCATTCGCCCAAGTGACGAAAAAAGAAGATCATCTGCTCCACATAAAGAATAAGGACAGCCAGAACCACGACTCCGAGCAGAGAGAATGCTACTATATAACCAGTCTGTAACTCTAAAAACACGTGAACAACATTGAAAATAATGTGGAGGCCGCCCTTTCCGAGGACACAAAAAATATTTTCATGAAAACCAGTCCGTAAGTCGTGGGAACACGTGAGAAAGTCGTAGGCATGAGTCACTTAACACATTCAGTGCGGGGATTGACTTTAGACGTCAGAATCTGATGTCTATAAACGTCAGATTCTGACGTCTAATGTCGATCCCCGCCCTGAAAAAAATATACAGAATTATAATGGCCGTAAACCCATGTTATAGGTATGCAAATGAAGCGGAAAGAGCTGAATAAGACAGTTATGATGATTTCTAATTGAAAAAAACGCTTTGATCTCCATAGTTTATGAAAAACATGTTTCAGCGTTGTAACGGTTAAGCCATGGGAACAAGTTACTAACTGGAGGGAGTTGTTAATCTGTATGAATGTCTTTTTGACAAACAGTTTAACCCTTTAAGTCCTCACGATGCATTAAAGTATCATTTTACATTCCTGAAAACAGACTTTATTTTCCTACAACTTGGGGTTTTAGAATGAAAATTTCCATGGAACTGGTTTACAATACATGGCAATTTTCTTGAATTTTTCACTCACTTCAAGTCATCTTCATCCACTACAAGTCGAGAATTGCGACAGCAATTCGCGGCTTGTAGTGGATGAAGATGACAATGGTAGATTCAGGCTTGAATAGTTAATACAAACCTACCTCCTCCAAAAAAAATCCATCAAAACTGTTTCAACAACGAAATAAGAAGCGTTATTTTACTGTTTTGCAAAAACAAACGGCAATAACGGCTGACGTTTCAAGTAAGCAGTTACTGCTGTTTGCATTGAAGACTATTTGTCAGTAGTACGTACGGCTCAGATAAACATCCGCTGCTGGCACTTCAGAGCTGCAGTTCTCCATCGCTTATTATGACCCTAAAAAGAATCAGACAGATCACGTTGAGAAAAAGATACATGCAAACTTAGTTCTGGTTTCGTAGCGCAAATATCACTGACTTTATTATCAATGCATTTGGTGTGCGGCAAACATGAATGCGGTTGGGGATGGGATTCATGAAAGCAAACAAGACCCCGTATCGTACTGGTGACGGGCTATTTCAAGCATTGATGATCGTTGCGCAAGCAACAAATACCGAAATTGATGACGATATTTTTCCAATCATTTCCATCTTTGTTAAAATTGCTTGCACCATTGTTTAATTATAATCATCTTTTTATGTATCTATTTGTCTATATTGAAAGGTTACAGTTTCTTCTTAGAAAATATATGTTAACATTTAAATGTAGAAATCATTATCTACAATGGAGAAAAACACAGTTACACGGAATCGAATCCAGTCCAAACATTATAACCCTAATGCCGAGCCAGAAGGATATAGGGGTGATATATCCGAGCCAGAAGGATATAGGGGGTGATATATATATAATTCATATAAAATGTTTGTTGAAAATCACCAATATACAATTGTAATTTTCACTCACTTCTTTCACTCACTTGAAGTTGTTTTTCGCTGACGCGACCCACAATTTCACGTCAGTGAACATTATGTGTATTTCTACAGTGAAAATCGGCGTACATGGTAGTGCTACGGTTTGCTGTACACAATATAAAATAATGATAATAATTGATTTAATCAAGTCACTTTATAATGATGATAGGTACGTTAACTAAACCTAACTTTGTTAAATTTGTGTTCTTATTTTTTTGTGCACATTGGGTCGAACTGGTGGCCTGACTTTAAAATAGGCAATAGTCAGTTACCGAATGCGTGCATATGATTGGAAATTTGACTCGTACCAAGCAATTCTCATTCCAGCCCAAAAGTCGCACAGAGTATAATTATATAGCCCAATTAGAGAGGTTGTTCTGCAGAGCTGAAAGTTGTGAAACAATATTTCATCACAATAACAGTTACTAAACAATATTACGGTACGATACAATATTATGGCATATAATAAATATTGTTTTGTGCCTCATGCTTCGTAGTATTTATCAGTGTTTATGTGGCTTTAATTTCTAATAAATACT
This sequence comes from Flabesymbios commensalis, assembly GCA_964017125.1. Lineage (NCBI taxonomy): Eukaryota > Metazoa > Annelida > Polychaeta > Terebellida > Flabelligeridae > Flabesymbios > Flabesymbios commensalis. The sequence goes on along the minus strand of OZ024906.1, from coordinate 75,163,457 downwards.
GTTTTGTCTTATGCTTAGTAGGCTTACTATGTGGCTATAGGTTTCAATATGTTTCATGCTCAGTAATAAAACATCATGCGTCGACATAATTTTGTGAATAAACCATCACATGCAAAATGTGCCATCTACCCGTTAGATTTTCGTACCAGGAAAGTTTGCATTTGCAGTTTAAAGAAGGCAACATAACGTGTGTGACAGCATTTTCATCAATTTCCATGTGAGTTATTGCACATTTAACAAGCTTCGTTATTTATTCACTTTGTTGAACATGATGCTGAATAACGGTTGGAATGCGAGCAATGTTGTTGGAACTCTTGGCGCTCAAAAGGCACTGCTTCTCTTAATATTGCTTGATCATTAGCGACAGTGAGAAAAGACATTGCCTTCATCGAATAGGAGGCTTAATTTGTCAGCCACAAACTTGGTTTGGTCATTAGGAAGGTCTGAGGGCATCACACAAAAGGCAGGGAACCAGCCATGGGAGCATCTGATGCATCGATGACAGAAAACACCACCCAACTGTGTATGTCATCAATGTTTTCGTGTCGTTCAATGAAAACCAATAGCGTTAATCTGCCATATTAGCCATTTTACGCAAGTCAATGTTCTCATATCGTTGTTGTGAGTTTCTTTTGTGTTATGTTTTAGTATCATCTCAATAAAATTTTTAATTACAGTTATCAAACTTTTAGCTATGCATGGCCGGCTCGAATGAACTATACATGAATTCCACCGTTACGTGATCACATCCTTTGCTTTTTTCGTTTTGTTTTTTCTCAAATAGTACATAGCTTTTAACCATTTTGTCATTTTGTCGTGTCTATTCTTCTGAGTTGCAATTTGTGCGTAGTCTGGCTATAAATATGTATACTCTATCCCGCTTATGTATTTAATATAGCCATGCAAAATTACTGTTACGTGATCACGCCAAATAGACATGGTTTTTTAAGGCTTTGTGCGTTTTAATATTTCTGCTCTCATTGTGTTTCTTTTAATATTCTGTGTGTTTTTTTCGGAAAAGAACACTTGGGCGCTATGTTGGAGGTTTGTATAATCAATGTGGCACCATTCATCTTTATATTGTAATGAAAACAAAATTGAAATACGTCGTTACGTGATCATCGTTACGTGATCACTTAAATACCAAAGAAATGAAAATAAAAAACACTTGCAATGGAATCATGAATATTAGCGTTACGTTATCGATTTTTTTCATTTTTTTTATTCAAAGTCACTATATCTAGTTGAAGGGTGAATAGACCTGATTTCAATTAAATCGAACATGTTGTGGTAATTATAAAAAAACCTATGAAATCTTTCTTTTGTGAAGTTTCCTTTTAATGTCAAAAGGAATTATCAGCCTAACCACACAATGTATTAATAATTAATAATTTCTACGTTACTCGTTTCCATAAGCCTTTGCTTTATATCACAATGTTTATCGATATCAGAGAGATCATTTTTATTGTGTAGGAGAAAATTAATTAAAAACAAAACCGTTACGTGATCACAGTTACGTGATCACATCATAATTGAATGTTCATCACCTTAAAAACGGTAAGTAATAGGAGAGGTTTTCCATCGAATATATATGGATATATCAATAAATAACCCAATAAATGAATATTATTTGTATTCAACATGATAAAAAGTTATAATTACTTATGTTGTTTATGGTACAGCAATATTCGTTACGTGATCACTGGCTATTTATTTTCCCCTCACATATTTCAAGTAGAAGTGCAAATATTTTGGTCTATGTGGATTTGTATTTTTTATTTTATCTAGTGTATTAGGACGCTTTAGCGCTGGATACTAGAATTTCTTCAAAATATTCCCAATTAGGTGTGTAGCTTCCCATATCAAAAATGCGTGATCACGTAACTTGAGTTTTTACACTATAAAAAATGTGATCACGTAACGCAAATGTAGCGGATATAGGGCACAGTACGTCCAAAAGTAAAATATTTTTAATTTGGAATTGACCCATGGAAGGAGGAAAACAATTATCATTCATTTTCAATGTAAATCAATAAAATTATAAGCCTTTTTCAACAATTTCGTTACGTGATCACACCGGGTGATTTGACATTTCTAAGTTTTGGACATTGCCACAATGTTTTGCCATCAGATTTATAAAACAGACAAAAAAGTTGAAATAACTAATACATTGTGATCATATGTATATATACTGTAACAAAATATATTTTTGCTGACAATAGTCGTTTAACTTTTTGCTAGAGAAGACAAAATACCTCTGCTAGAAGCACGTGTTATAACCATTCTGGCGGTAAAAAATGGTGTATCATGTCGTATATATACGGTGAATATTTTTTATGTTAAATAAATCCTACATTATTATTTTTTGTATAACTAATTCCTTTGATATGTTATCCATGCAACATAGTAGTAAACAAGAGCTAAATAAAATATATTTTTTTTACATTTTTGGTGGTTTCCACGTGGAATTCATGTATACCTGCAATGATTTATGTGAAGTTTTCCTGACCCGCTGAAGATACCATATTGTATAGATTACATAGATGAAGGCGACAGGTGCATTAATTATCACTATATGTAATGGCCCTAAATGTACCAATCTTATCAAATGAATACCGATGTAAACAGTTATATTAGTATCTGGTACTGCAAACGACATCTCCTCCACATCGTTCGTGGCTTTCTCAACCTTAATATACATCTCATCTTGCAATATGCTTTTGACGGATATAACTGGCTACGTAACATGGCAATAATTACGTTATGCTGAGGACATTGATTGACAATTGTTTAGTGCAAATGGGTCAACAATTTTGTGTTTAAGATGTACGGTGGTGGCCATTTTGAATGTTGTGTTTTGGTGATAACTGACTTTACTAAAATAGCCTCTTGAACTGAAAGGGTTAATTATTTGTTGTGGTCCAACAATTATTGTACAGTACTACTGGTAACAAACCAGCACCATTGATAACTATTTAACTATAATAATTGTATTCCAATGGACAATACAGAGGTATTCGCTAATAATGTAATGGTTTACAACTTCGTTGTGAAGTTTTATCCATGAGCTAGATGCAGTGAAATCAACCAGCTGGTGGGATTTTTCATGGGGGTGTGGGGTCCATACCCTACCTCCGGGGAGCAGCTGATAATTTTTTTAATGACGTCGATGACCTAGCTAACATCACTGCATCAAACTTTATGGGCCTGATGAGGTTAAATCTTATATCACAGACTCCCAGACTAAAACGGAGGTGGCTTAACTACATGTATATCTGTAGCTAGAATTTTGCTTCTTTACTCATGGCTTTATTTTGCCTGATCTTATTCATCCAGAATAATTAAACACAAAAATAAAAACAGTAGTTACGTTTCTGTGTGCAATTTATATCAGATGCAGAACAACGCTGTCGCGGCGCAAAGCGAAAAGGTAGCATCTGCTTACTTTACACGTAAGCAGATACTGCCTTTTTGCTTTGCGGAGCAGAACGATAGAAATATAGTACTTTCACAAAATAGTGGGTGGAACTATAACACATATTTACGTGTTTCCAATTATCGATTCACTTTTGTCATGTATTGTCTATTTATCATATTATTGTAGGATCTATATTACTTCCCCGTCAAATATGTCAAAGCGGAATTCGATATATTAACGTTTTTGTATGCAATATTCCCATTCACAATAAAATATCATAGAATGCTACAGCGCAATTTTTAATAACTAGTAAAACTACAAAAAAATATATAAGAAAGTACTATTTGAGTGGAAGACATACCTGTCAATTAAGAATTATACAGGTCAACCGGTAAAACTGTGTTGTCGTGGTATTCCTTCATGCCATGTTTTCGTCAGAAGTAGGTAGACCTATCACATGACAACCTTTGTTCAGTAGGCGTAGTATCGTTTAATAAGATAATCTTATCAGCATAACGAAATATTGGAAGAGCCCCAGCTGCAAACACGAGACATAACCCAATGTTGTACCAATGCTGGTCCACCGTCTAAGACGCTGGGCTAACATCGGTCGATGTCTCGTGTTTACTGGGGCACCATGCAGTATATAATAAGTTTGCTAGTCTACGTCGGAGTGTACGTATATTATGTGCAAGTCTAAGATAAAAGGCAAAAAACATCAGTCTGGCTGTGACTGTTCTCTTATCCATCGGTCAACACAGTTTCCTCATTTCCACATGACGCTTGATCATATATAATACTGTGTACAGGTGTTACGTTTTCTAAACAAAAATTAAATTTTATATGATTTGTTTTCTTTTTTTCTTTCTGTAAAAATATTAGAAGTTCAACAATAACAGTTAGCATCCCCATGTCTAGTATTTTTTATTAATATGAATAAATTGCCACCAATTAAAGGGACCTGAGAAAATGATAGTGCCTATATCGAAATAAAAAAAATAGGCAAAACATTTTTTTTTAATATACACACACCCTCCTATCTCACAAAAGTGCAAAAGTATATACATGAAAACAAAAGCACACCTGACAAAATGGGATACAAATTGAACAAGATCATATATTTTAAAAATCTGAGCTTTTGGTTACTTAAAATAATTATGTATGACGTACAAATTAGAGCAGGATAATTTCAGACCTAAATCAGTAACCGCGCTCGCAAGAATTACCGCAGTCATGTACAACAAATTGTCAATTTTGATTTTATTAGGCGTTATCGAACTGCAAACTGGAGCTTAGCAATATGGTCTATGCACCACCTATTTTTTCTTGAAAAACTTGGGTCTTAAAACATGACACAACAGAGCTAATACAGTTTTGAAATGTGTCTTGCATCCTCTCAAAATCATCAGTGTGAGGTAGTAGCACGAGTTGATGGGATGTCACTTTGATTTATACGTTATACGTATACGTTTTAAGTTAATATAAAATAAATTATCACCCAGACAATGACCTCGACCCTAGCTATGTCCAAGATTTGGGCAGCTGTGTCTGTACAATGTCAGGCATTTTTTATGAAAATCACATTTTGGATTCAGAGTGCAGGGTTCGCACAGGCCTTGAAAACCCTTGAATAGCCTTGAATTAAAAAATCAGAGTTTAAATATGTGGCATACACCAAAATCACCATCATGGGCATTGCAATAGCCTTTTATACGTAAAAAGTAAAATAAAACATGCAATGGAATGACAAAAGAAGTAATCAATGATAATTAAAGAAAAATGATGGATTTTTAATTTTACATGTTGCTTTATATGCTCATTCCATTTAAAAAAAGGACTTTTTACACAAAAAATACTGCTATCGTGACCATTTCCGTCCTACAAAATGAGTCAAGATAGCAAAGAGAAACTTATGGTGTGACGTTGGAAAGCTTATTATCTTATAAGATAAAGCAACATGCAATGCTTCATTAGTTAAATTTCAAGGTGACTGATGATAATTTAAACGCTAAAAATATAGTCTAAATAAGGGCACCCTAATGATCAAATTAACGTTCTGTCTGATTTTTGTCACAATATCACAATTTTCAAATGGCCACTGCCAAATTTGAAAATTTATTTTTTGAAGTCATAATATTCACAATTATGTCACGATAGCAAACAAGTATATGCCACGATAGCAAACGAACAAATGTCTCTGGTCACTTTTCCAATTGTTGTACTAGGTTGCTGTGTATGACCGTTTTTACAGTGCTATTGTGACAAAACGACAAATTTGGCAAATTGCTGCTATCGTGAAATTTGGATACACGATAAATGTACTGTGTCTTTTGTCTCTTTTTCATGATAGATATTTTTAAATGAGATTTTTGTTCTCTAAAATATATGTATTTCGACAATGTTTACTAACTGTTTGTTTTAATATTTATTCAGTTTTTATCATAAATTGTGTCTATTTGCTATCGTGACTTCTGCTAGCCTGACCCAAATTGCATTATGTTACGATAGCAAGTAAAGTTCATCAGGAAAGAATTTGTCACATATTACAGCCTATTTGTTTGCCGTCAATGTAAATCTACTCATCTATCTATAAATGCAATAATTTTGGGCTGCAGGTAAAAGAAGAGCAAGCAAAACCAAGAACGTTGCCATGGTCACAATAACGCCATACATACGGGTGGAGGAGTGCATGTCGTTGTACATCGCTTTCTGCAACAGGAAATAATCCGACTACAAACCCAACTCTTTTTTAAAGACAGTATGGCTTCTTAACACTTAAAGCGCTAAATTAAAGCATTTCAATTTTCACGGACTTGAAGTTGTGTCTCGCTACCGCACTATTTGCTTAATTTTGGACCAAACATTTGCAAATCTTGATGTTTAACCCTTTCAGCGCGGGGCCGTCTTTAGACGTCGGAATCTGACGTCTATGACGTTTAATTGAGGCAACTTATACTGAGAATTACAATGTAGAATGGTGCCTACGTAGAAAATCACGAGTGATTCGAAATAATGGTTTCAGGATAACACATTTACAAAAACTCGAAAAATTCAAGTCCGTAAATTCAAAGTCAAGTAAATTAAAGCATTTAAATTTTCACGGACTTGAAGTTGTGTCTCGCTACCGCACTATTTGCTTAATTTTGGACCAAACATTTGCAAATCTTGATGTTTAACCCTTTCAGCGCGGGGCCGTCTTTAGACGTCGGAATCTGACGTCTATGACGCTTTAATTGAGGCAACTTATACTGAGAATTACAATGTAGAATGGTGCCTACGTAGAAAATCACGAGTGATTCGAAATAATGGTTTCAGGATAACACATTTACAAAAACTCGAAAAATTAAAAAATAGCCAACATTTTTATGAAAATTAATGAAACGATGCTAAATTTCTAAAAAAAAACCTTTTATTTCAGAGCCAGGCAGGTAATTTCCTAAATACAACATCGTAAGTGGTGTGGACTAGCGGTTCTCGAGATGACACGTTCACAAGAGCTGGATTGTTTTTTTAAATGACCACCATCACTGAAACACAACATAAATCTTTTCATCTGGAGGTCCGGTATGTAAGTGTACATACAAAATGGAAAGTGATTTCCATCAGCGGTTCTCGAGATATCACGTTCACGACCACTCAAATTTTTTAATTACAAATGGCCGCCATTTTCCTTAAAATCGCTCAGCTGCGACCAAAACCTTTAAATTTCGCGGTCTGGAAGGTCAGTGCCCAGATACAAACTCACGAAGGATCAGGACTAGCAGCGGAGTTATATGAGGTTGCAGATTCTCTTGGATAGATCTTGTGGATCAGTGATTAGCTACCATTCTATGAATAAAAAAATACAGCATGCAAAAGATTGAACAACTAAGGAGTGTGTTGTGCATAGAAGAAATTTCAGTTTTTTAATAGTTTTACGTGGTGACCACAGTCATTAGAATAGATAGATTATATTGTCAAAGTAAAAAAGTAATTCCATACTTATTTTTTGTATGGAACAGGCCTCGATCATCTTCAAGCTGTGGGGGAGTTGGAATGGAAAGGTTTTATTTAAATATTAAAAATTTCCGTAAAACTGGCTTACTAATACATAGCAATTTTTTTTAATTTTTAAACAACATCAAATCATTTTCTTCCACTACAAGTCGAGAATTGCGACAGCAATTCGCGGCTTGCAGTGGAAGAAGATGACAATTGTAAATTCAGGCTTGAAAAGGTTAAGTCTCCTGTCCTTCTCTGAAAGGCCGGTGGACAAAAATAAATGGGAAGGATTTCCAAGACACATATCTGTAAAAAATAAACAAAATTCTTCTGTTAAATTTTTAGTGAGAGTCAAATTTACGGATACGCACATGGAAGCGGAAAATGCCAAGCGCTATAAGCATACAGATAGAAACAGGGGTGTCTGATTAACAAAAACAGTCGCACTTGAGATTACACTGATAATGGTTATGTTCAGTGGAATAAAAAAAATTAAGTCCATCATCCTAATATTGCTGAGGTTTATTGCTATTGAGGAATGTGTTTTACAGAATAACTCTTGTGTTCTTTTCAATTTGTAATTATACAGCATAACAGTAATTATTTACAATAACAAATCATACCACATTGAAACGTACAACTAATCGCAACATTTGATTCTAGCAACGCCAGGTTCAACTTAATGTGAAATGGCAACAATAAATATATAAAAATCATTTCTTTAGACTGTTTAGGGTCTGTCAGCAGACACTGTAAAGTTAGAGGCACGTAGTGTTTGTATTTATGTGTGCACTGAATAAATCCTCCCAGCCACACCTACAGCCTATATAACATGAGGCGATCATGCTAACTAGAGTACAACATATCAAACAAAATTATTAATGAGAGCAGTAGACACATTAAAGTTCATCTTTGACATGTAAATTTCACCAGTCATTCAATGATACTTTCTGAAGCTGTTTTAATAGAGTTGAAAAAAATTGAAAAATGTACGCGATAATTGCATATAATCATATAAACTGATTTTTTTTTAACATTGCACAAGACATATACTGACAGTGTTTGTGTTTGTGACAAATGCATGAATGCAACACACTGTTAATTAAAGGAAGAAATTTCACAGTGAGAGTTTATCCCAGCAATTTGTCAAATACTGGCCAAATAGTACATTTCTGAGATAATGTCTAAATATTGCAATTATGCTGAGGAGACTATATTCAGTCTTTTTTATGACAATTTAATTTAAAAAAAGACATCATAATTGGTACGTTTTGATACATATTAGGAACAATTTCTAATGCTTTGCTACAGACATGAATATATTTACCGTCACAGACTTTTAAAAAATAAGGTACATTTTTAAGTTAGTTAAAAGACACGAGGCATCATAGATAGAGTAATAAAAAAGGTAGTAGCAAAATGTGGTTAACATTATATAGTGAATATATTCTTTATATTGTGGCAATATCACAGCAGAAGGAAGCCCATAAGTTGGCATTATGATCTAATCTCATTGACTGACACCAATACGTCTTTATTATGCACATACTATAGACAGCAATGTACACTGCAGGCCTTTGAACACTTAAGAGCACTGTACATACATAACCATGATGACAAACATCACGCTTGACTGCGATTCAAAATCCAGTACTTTTTAAACAAGCAACAGCCAAGCCAAATGAGGCATCGGGACTGGCTAAGACTACAGTAATATCATGACAGGATATAACTCATTCACACACAATAATATAGTCAGTTAGACTTATGATGTTTTGAACATTTTTTTTTCCAGATGCTAACCCCTGTTTTATATCCATTAGTATACAACCTGTTTAATAAAATAGAAGATGCAAACATGCATAATAATAAACTCCAACGCTAATACTTTGAATGGTGAATACTTTGATATTTATTACATTTAATTTATAATTATTCATTCATTTATTCTGTACCTATGATAATATATATTTATTATAATATTTATTTGCACATTTGATCCTTATATACTATACTATACATTGCACTTATAAGTAAAGCTACATTTCCTTTACCTGTTGTGGAAGAGACCTAGAGATCTCCGTGACCCAGATACTGTACTCAAATACTGGACCCAGAGATCTACGAGGCTGATTACATGAGATAACTAAAACGTCATCGATTAATATTGTATCGATAACATTGCAAAAGCATAGTAAGCTCGTAAGAAAAACGGCTAATAAGCATCTTCATCTTTTTTACCCTAATTTGTTTTAATCAATGTAAGCCTGCGTAATGTTTTTTTCATTCAGAGAACATGATCATGTTTATTCACTAATCAAAAACGAGAATTCATTATCCTATGAATCAGTGTAAAGCCACTTGATAGGGAACAGGTACAGCATCAAGTAAACCTAAAAAAAAGTAAAACATATATTTTTTTAATGTCGCTACAGTGCACAGCACTCCGCAGCTTGTATATACAGTGTTGTCTGCCCCCTTAAGATACATGTATCAACAAACGTGTTGTTGTTAACAATAACTTTTAAGGAGGCTGAATAGTCAGGCAAATGAAAAGGTAATACAGATATGTAAGATATATGCTGGAGATGTATACATGTATTATATTAGGCCCACTGCTATAGGTCAAACTATGTAAAATATAAGAAAATGAAAAAAATCAAAGTCATGTTGTACTATAGTAATAACTTCCTGAGAATTGCATATTCAATAAAAAAAGAAACAGTCTTGCAAGATTTGGTAGCAAAAATGATCAAATACATTTTAGATGTAAAAGCAGACATTATTATATATGTAATGCATGATGTGTTACCCTGGGCTACTGCGATATCCTTGGATGAAAAAAAAGTTGTAGCGCCACCTGGTGATTTATCAAGAGCTAAGTAGCGGTTAAAGACCCCTTGTCATTCTAAAGTTTGCAGTGACGGCTAATAATTATTCTTTCCATATACCAGGTTCTCGAATGCGGGTGCTGAGAAGGAGGACTGGCAACATACAGGCTATAATCTGCCTCTGGACTGATATAAAGTGTATGTGACTGGATATAACACAGTGTGTTTTTATATATACCGGGTAATAACACTTCTGCTTCATAGATATATTTTTATTTTTACCCCTTTCTCTGCTGAATTTTTCAGCTACTATTTTTCATTCACTTGAAGCTGAAATTGCTAACATTATTTTCACCTTCAAATGATGAAAAATATCTCTATATATGCAAAATGGACATTTGTTTGTAACTTGCTGAAAAACAGATACATGTATGGGACCAGCAGCACAAGTGCTATGGCTCATTGCACCCATACTGCTAGCTATTGCAAAAAGTTTATAAAGGTACATTGATTTATATGTGTATGTGCCACGACGCAACTTCTTCTTACACCGTTAAGCACGAGGATAGTCGTTTGTAATCAAATTTATTAGTCGAGCAAATCACTTTTAGAGAATGAAATTGATGTTTAAACATCAAGATTTGCAAATGCTTGATCTCCCATAAAACAAATACGAGTAATTTTCACCTACTTAAAGTTGTGGCTTGTGAAAATAAGGCATAACTTCAAGAGGGGGGGGGGAAGTTTTCACCCACTCAAAGTTGTGGCTCGTAAAAATGAGGCATAACTTTAAGAGGGGGGGGGGAGGAGTTAAAATTCAATAACTTGAGGGTTAAATTTGGCTGAAATACGTAGAATAACAAACTTGCGTTCGAAAAATGAAAGGGTTGCTGATAAGAAGATTATTTCTCATTCAAATGATGCATCTAAGGGGCTAACAAACTTTTAAAAATATGACTTACAGGTAAAGGAATTCTTACCTCTGTTTTCAAGTTCAGTTTTGCTGAACAGTTTTCCATAATATCTCTGCAAAAATAGAAGTAATAGAAATTGAATTATTCAGTACTGACCTAAATTTTAACAAAATCAAGATTTTATAATAATAAATGCCTGACAAGTGTCAAATGTGAGGAATTTGTCATTCATCACTGTTTCAGTATAACTACTACTACTAATACAGCATTAGTATTAGAACAGCAAAATAAGTGAGCAAATATGTATTTTAATTAAAAAAATTATACCCTTTCTCCCCCAGAAGAAAATACTGGAGAGCAGTTACTGCAAACAATTTAAAGTGCATAATGTAGGAGTTAATTAGAATACCCTGAGATTACAGGGGGCTTGGGCGATTATTAGTGTTTTTTTAATGATCATATAGTGAACATGATCATGGATTTTATTTTCAAATCAGGGGGGGGGGGGTGCGCGTTTATTGGAATATGGGTGTTTATTAGACTAAATATGGTATATGAATGTGTTACCTGTCCATTATCACACAAAGCTGTAACAATGGTGTGCCCTGGACCCAGTAGCTTCGCTACCTGCATAGCAGCAGAAACATTCAGTCCCGTAGATGCACCAACAAGGAAACCTTCCTCAAATAATAATCTGAAAGTCTGGTAAAAAACATTCAAAACATAAATTAGCTATCTTTGTTGTGTCACCTGAATAAATAAGCTGCTGGTCAGGCTGCTTATCATATTTGCTGGTGCATACACTGCTCCGTGGAAGCATAATTATTATACAGGTGTGTAGTACTGTCTGTTATTCTTGTCCACTCAAAAGTTTTGCCACCCCAACATCCCTGTTTATCACTGTCCTATTTTCAGTCCCTTTTTAAAGTTATTATACTCTGCACAGCTGCAGCAATCATTCACAAAAGTCATTTGTGTTTCGTCTTGAAGTTGTGTTCCTTAACTTCAAGTGGGTGAACATTGCTCATATTTGTCTCAATTGAGAACCAAACATTTGTAAATTTTGATGTTGAACCCTTACAGCACGGGGACCAACTTTAGTCGTCCAGATTCTGACGACTAAAGAAATTTAAAAAAAACCTTTGGTCTCCATGGTTCACATAAAAAAATCAGCGCTTTAACCCTTTCTGTTTTTATGTGCTGAATGCTATGGCATTCAGCACATAAAAACAGGCTTCAGTGGTGAAAGGGTTAAGGAACCATTTATTTCAAACTAACAGTGATTTGATCAGTTAGTAAAACAAAATACAAACAATTATTGCTGTGCTTAGTGCTCAAACCTCACAGCATGAGGCCGACCGAGTTCAGATTCTGACGTCTAAAGTCAAAATCAGCAATGAAAGAGTAAAAATAATTATAACGACTGTAGACCCAACATACCCGGTAGGTATTCAAATTAAGCAAAAACTAAGTTATTTATAATAACTTCAAATTGGTCTCTTGATTCACATTCAAAATATTTCAGCTTTATAAGGGTTAAAGATGTGAGGTGATTTTTTTCATTCACAAAAAAACAATAAATATACAATCTACCATATTAACTGCATCTTTGTCCAAGACCAGGAGAGCTTTGTCAATAGGGGATCCTTCAAGGTTTTTTGTAAGCCGACCTTGTCCAATACCTTCAGTTATGGAGCTACCTTCAGTTCTTTCTAATTTACCATTTTCGAACCAGTTGTAAAGAACACTGCCCTGAAACATTTAATAAATAAATATAAAAATCATTCAAATGGAGCAAATTAAAACTAGAGATTTCAAAAAGAAATTTTAAGAGATTTAAAATCAATGCACAATGAAAAGACAAATGGTTGATGAGCACATGATGACACATTTATAGATTTAAATCTAGATTTACACAGAAGAACAATTTATACAAAAGAGCAAATGCTTCCACTCCCAGCATAGAAATTGATTTCAGAAATTTTTCATTCAGAAGATTTGTCATATTTCATTGCAAAACATGAAAGTTTTTCAAAACAGTCTTTTTTAACCATATATTAAAACAAAATACTGTCACTAAGCCATGTACATGTATAATTATTAGTAATTTAATCTGAGTTTACCAGTTTCAGGGTGTATCTCTCACCAAAACATCATATTTTGTTTCAAAGTAATATCCTGACTGTCTGGTACAGTTTGCCATATATCAGGCATATTAAAATAAAAAATAGCCACCAGTCGGCCATTTTGAATTGAGTTGCTCAATGCTTATCCCTCCTTGAAACCTCCCATTTTGCTTTATATTAAACTATCTGATATGGTTGTAGACATATCTACACCCCTTAGATGTTATGTCCAATATGACGACATCCAGACAAGTATTTCCGGAGATATGGTCTGGAAATAAAAAATGGACAGACGGCTAGATGACTGACCAGCTTTCAATCCCTTCTGTGACCTTGAAAATTCACTGAAATACTGCTAATATTTTCTTAAAATTAATTAGAATACCCCCAGTACATAAAAAGATACCTGGGATATGTAAAGTGATCACTTATTTAAATAACTTGAAGGTGTCTTACCTGTGGATCTGCTAGAAATGTGTGGATATTCTTGTTCTTCTCCTTGAGGTAAGTACTAACCCCTAAAAAACATTCAATTTTTCTATAATGCGTGAGTTCAAAAATACACGATATATCAATTATTCTTCAAAACTCTATGAGCAAATTTTAATTTTTTAATAGTAACTAGGTATGAAGAATTGTTCAGAACAAATATGAAAGCTGCCCTCCATTTGTACCAGTCAACTATTCATAGGATCTTATATCTGTAGAACTTGTCATTGATTACTCCTTGTCCAACGCAGGGCAATTTGTTATCTTAGTACTATATCTATTACGTAAGGTTATTGAGATATTGAAAAAAATGGTTGTCAACTGACTATTATAAATTCCATACTGGCACATTCAAAAGAAGTGTGCACAGACACACAGATAGGGAGAATAACCAGATACATGTACTACAACAACCAGTACATATTTATAATTACCATCACCATATACAATTTTTATTAAATTATTTAAAAAGTACACAAATTTTCCATTATAATCACCATCACCATTTACAATATTTATTGTATCATTTGAAGTACTAAATAATTCTATTCACCACAATATTTGATGCCATTCAAACTCACCTGCTAATGTACCACCTGTTCCAGTGCCAAAAACAACTGCATCTACCTTACCATCTGTATAAATAGATTTAGAAGATTTTAAAATAACTTTGAGAGAAATAAGTGGCTTAATATTATATTACTAAACCTCTAAGTATTATTGACTTGTTTTTTAATGCTTCATAGACAAAATTAGATAATGATTCTCTTTAACAAAAATAAAACTTACTTGTTTCTTCCCAGATTTCTGGTCCTGTTGTTTCCACATGTGCTTGTTTGTTTGCAGTGTTGTCAAACTGGTTGGTCCACACAGCATTCTCTATGCTTTCAGCAAAGCGCCTTGCCTGCATTTATACAAAATCATTGATATTTATTACACACAATACATAAAATAATACATAAAATAACTAAGAATAAACAATACAAGAGAAGTCTAACATTTAGGATGGTTAAATTCGTGGGTAATAAAGTGTGAAAATAAAGTGTGCCAGCACCAAATGTGTGATTGTCACACAAAACTACCTACTTGCCATGAGAGCCCTGTTGCTACGCATACAATTTAAATTTAAACTTGAAGTTGTGTCTCACGCTGAAAACAGTTCTGTAGAAGCTGTTTTTACACATACAATGTACATGGAAAATTTCTCAGATGACAGCTTGTAGTTTATGATGTCTAAGGCACGCTGCCCCTTCCACAATGGACCACAGGTCTAAAGCACTACATTATCAATTTTAAAATTTACGCAACTTCAAGTATGCAAAAATTACAATGTACAATATGTATCAAAATATATGCCGATTTCGAAAATTTAGGGCACCTTTCTTTTACAATTTTTTTGCTTT
This sequence comes from Flabesymbios commensalis, assembly GCA_964017125.1. Taxonomy (NCBI): domain Eukaryota; kingdom Metazoa; phylum Annelida; class Polychaeta; order Terebellida; family Flabelligeridae; genus Flabesymbios; species Flabesymbios commensalis. The sequence goes on along the minus strand of OZ024906.1, from coordinate 75,148,295 downwards.
TTTAAGGACAAACACAAAGAATTCCTCTGTTTTTTTCAACTCTAGCCCCTTCTCCCACATATCAGTTTGTGTCTCTACAAACAGTCTCCTACCTGATTATAATCATGTTTCGTAATTATACAAAAACAATCATCCTTAACCCTTTAAGCCCTCACTATGCATTAAAGCATCGTTTTACATCCCTAAAAACAGACTTGATTTTCCTACAACCAAGAGTTTTAAAACGACAATTTCCATGAAACTGGTTTACCAATTCATGGCAATTTTCCTTATTTTTTAAACCACATCAAATCATCTTCATTCACTACAAGTTGAGAATTGCGACAGCAATTCGTGGCTTGTAGTGGATGAAGATGACAATGGTTAATTCAGGCGTGAAAGGGTTATTACGACGCATAATAAATTAACTTGAGTATATAATAAACCACCTGATGGTTGTAATTGTTTTCATCTGTCCAAGCCACAACAGGTACAGCTTTCACTTCAGCTCCTAGTGTGGCTAATGCTTCTATTTTCTCCTACAAAATATAGAGATTTTAAAATGATTTTGATCGCTCACATTTGAAGGGCTCCATACAATAACCTGTTAAGCACCTGTTAACAGGTTCTTGCTGATAACTTGGCGGATTTGAGGTGCTGAGGTAGGGAAGATTATTGTGTAATAAAATCTTAGCTTTTCGATGATTATAAAGTACTTTTCTCAGAAGCAAGTACATGTTTATGGCTGTTAGGTAAACAAATTTCACAATCAAAAACTATCAAGTGGGTTTACCAGTAAATATTACTAAATAACATATAGCAAATCGTACCGGTAAGCTGACTTTAACATAAAGTCACAGTGGTCAGTTATGAATCAATCATTTTAATTTACAGGTCTACAGTATTATTATCAGAGCACAGTTACCTTGGATTGATTGTCTGGCATATATATAACACATTTATAATTCAAAGCGAGGCACATGTGGGCCAGCCCAATACCAGTGTTCCCAGCCGTCCCCTCGACCACCGTTCCTCCAGGCTTCAACAGACCTGTTTTCAATTGCAACAATATAAGTAGTCAATCGAAAAAATTATAATAAATTATACTGAACATATAAATTAAATAATTCAGCAATGGCAGAAGAAAAGTGTCTCAACCCTGATCATATGCCAACAAGTAGCTGTCACTGAAGCTGACAATGTCCCACTCCTGTAGTTTTGTCAGTAACAGGCAATTGGACACAAGAAATTAGGAAGGCTTTCGCGCGCAGCCATTAACAATAATTATTATACATGTACAGTAGTACAGCTTTCCCGCTTGAAAAAAGTTTTTGCAAGATCTAGTGAAAAAGAAGCTTCCCTCTGGCATTATCATTGGAGCAACACCATCATCATGATTATGATTTGTAAAGCATGTGATATAGCTAGTATACACCCAAAGTAAAAAAAACTTGAATTTGAAATGTGAAGTTAATTGTTTTAATTGCTCCAACCTCCCTCATACCTTCCTCTCCCCTAAGAAAAAAACTTTAAAAATGTTTTTAAAAACCTGCAAAAAATTCACGTACAAAATCTCTTTCAAAAAAATTGACCTCCTGATACCGACCACCACAAAAAATACCCTTAAAAACAGTATTCATCACCCTAGCGTAATATATACTGGGCCGTTGTGTACAATATATGTTTTTTCGTACAAATCTTGGCACCTCTGTTCTATACACACGTGTGTACTGTTCCCTATGAATACGATTAAAGCATTCTTTTTTCAAGTTTACCCCCCACCTCCCACCCAAATTATTATAGAGTATATTTACCTCTCTTTTCTGCATCTCGAATGAGAAATAATGCTGCCCTGTCCTTCACAGAGCCACCACCATTACAAAACTCAGCTTTAGCGAGGATTTCACAACCTTCAATATAAAAATCAACAATTAACTATCAAACCTATTTTTAAGCTATAACAGTTTTCCACCTTGCAATACATAAAAAAAGATATCCAACTGGTCATTGAATTGTGTATTAACTGATTAGTCTCCCACACTGAAACGGTTAAATATATGTATTGTAATTGAATTTTTAGGCATAGGCTACTATTACTAACTAAGAAAAAATTACTTTATAGTCAGGTCAACCAAATTGGCTGAGGTCTACAAAGTGGAGAAAAGAATAGTCAAAGTCAAACATCAATCTTGAAATGTTTTATTTTTTACTCCAACATCAAATGTAATAAATTTGCCGTAAATTGGAAAAGGTTTGCATTAGCATGAGGTATGCTTAAACATAGTAGAAGCATAGAAAAGTTTAATTAATAATATGCAGACTTACCAGATTCTTCACTCATTCTGTTGAGTCTTATCATTGGTGTTCTGGAAGTCATAACAAATTCAGAAATAGGTACATGTACATGTAAAAAAAGGATAGGAGAATGTATTTTTTGTAACAGTTAGTCATCTTAAAAATTAAAATTGAATGGGAGATGATTGTTTTGTAACACATAATAAAAACAAACTTGAAAGCTTTCCTTTGGCATTCCTATTCACATTCCCATTGGCATTGGAGCAGCATGTTTATGATTTGCAAAGCAGGTGTCATGGTGATACTGCATGCACATGCAAGAAAATACAAACCCCTGCATACCCTCACATCCCCCCCCCCCCGCACCCTGAAAAAAGAAGCTGCTGGTTTCATAATAGAACAGAATCAACCACTGGACCATCGACTACCCAGAAACCATTGCAGTTAAATGTTGAGGCGATTGGTACAAAGTGAGAATTAGATTTATGAGCAAAAAACGGCAGCAGAATAATAAAAAATAAGAAGGTATTCAATGGGAAAAAATAATTTGGATGTAGCTCTGTAACTAATGGAAATTCCAAACTAATTATAATTATCATCAAATTGATATCAAAGATTAGGCCTACTTACCTTCCAACCATGCCAACTATTCCTTTCCTGATAGCATCCTGAAAAAAAATTAAATTTATATATTATATATTACTGGGAGCACCGATGCAGAGGAAGGGGTGCACATGGGTTAAAAAACTAATCTGTTCTCAGGGGCCAAACATCGAGGATTGCAGTTGCTAAAAAAGTGTAAAAAACAAACCTAAAAATGTCTATCTAGTGTAAAAAACGAGGTGTACTAGCTATAGCCTAAAAAACGAATATGGACGTCAGAATATTATAACTATCAAACGAAGAAACAAACTTAGAAAACTGAAGTGACACAGTGAACTGTTTGTACGGCCCCTCAACTGGAACATAGGCTAGGCCTACATCATTGTACATTATTATGTCATGTAGCCCAGCCAGGAAAATCAATACTATAATATATATATAGGTGATGTCTCCCTGCCCTCAACTGCCAAAAATGAAAGCTGTGTGTTTATTCGCAGACAAAAGGAGGTCATTCTGTGTAACCCAATCAGAATCAGAAACTGAGGCGAAAATGCTATGAAAAATGAGGGCAATATCTTATAAATAATGAGCTGAACACATTTTTCCTTTATAAAAAGTGAATAGTGAGGCCAAAAATGGGTGAAAAATGAACAGGGAATAATCCATAATTTCAAGTACCCATGTGCACCCCTAGAGGACCTCCCCCCACTCATAACCAAATAAAAAAAATAAGAAGTATTTTCTAAATTTAACAGGCTCATGTCAGTTAAAGGGACATGCCCAGGTCTAAAATCATCAACAAAATTCCTGATTTCCAGTTATTGACCACCATGTCAAAAATAAGAAATATAGGAATTTTGTCTCTATATCTAGGCTAACTGGTAAGTGTGCAGCACAAAAAGTAAAAAACTTTTGCAGTTCTAATCTATGGACATGTTCACATCATATGGTCATATTAAGAAGCCAAAATAAAATCACCAATTTTTTTATGATATTAGACCTGGGCATGTCCCTTTAAACAGGGTTTCCATTCAAAACAAAATTTCATGATTTCTCCATGATACCAGGTTATTTTTCCAGGAAATAAAATATAGTTTTGGCTGCATGTGTAATTTTTCTTAATTGTTATTATTCGCCTAATTATTTTTAATTCAAAAGATCAGAAGATTCGGGCACGTGCAGCCACCAGTAGGCAAAAATCAGGCTAAAAAAAACACAAGTGACAAAGATAAATTCTGCAAAATGTAGTCTGATATTGAAAAAAATGTGGATAACTGAAACAAAATTCCATGAAAATTCCATGAAAATGACCTTTTTTTAACTCAATGATTTTTCAAAGCATGGAATTTTGTTACGCCACATTCCATGTTTTCCAGGTGAGTGGGAACACTGGTAAAATAAAGTTAAAGCTCTAAAATTAAAAACTGAGAATCATTTTTCGGGGGGGGAGGACCCCAGGCACTACTTTTGGACCCCGCACTCGAATTAGATTTCTGGCAAAAACCCTGTGGGGCTATAACAGGTGATAACTACAGCCCCACTTCCAGTCACTAATTAATATATGTTCCCATATGCCATATATTTATGATGGTAAGTCGCGCTAAAAAAAAATCAACCCTTTAAGTCAGTAAATTGATTAAATTTGATCATTATCAGAAAAAATTCTAAAAGCCCCTATTTGCTAAAAAAAATTCTCAGGCCTCAAGTGAAAACACTTCACCCCTGGGTATCTTTTCTCCAAAAGCAAGCCAGTAATTAATTATTATAATTATTGCAAAACATATCCCCTTCAGATAAGTAGAAGAAAAATAAATAAATTGTTATTTTCAAGATTGTAGACAAGGTCTCTTTCCATCATGTTCCATCTTTATCTTTAATCTGTGACTCCACAGTCCTCCTTAATGCAGTATCAGGTGGAGGGATGGTGCTGGGCGGCCGACCAGACTAATCGCTCAGTTGGCTCTTGAAAGCTGCTATTGATCTGGATTCAATAGCAGCTGGTGGAAAATGATTCCAATCGGGAATGGTTATGTACAAAAAGGTATTTTGTCCCAGCATGGTGTTAGCTCTAACCATATATATATACTACCAGATTAGCCCCACCTCCCATGCCTACACTGCTATGTAGGCCTACAGTGACCAATATGAATTATCATATTGTTTGTGTTGCATTGGACTTCAGTTTACAAATTCTTGATGCAGAGACAAAAAGTAGATATCAACATTATTTCAATGAGAATGAGATGTGGCCATTGTGGGGCTTAATCACAGTAAAATAATGTTGTATAACACTCAAAACTAGGCCTACAAGTTCACTATCAGAGTCAAGACATATTTATGTTAATTAATGTTCTTTTAAAACGTTTATTTAGACATGTTTATGTTGACAATGAATGATTAAAAATATTCCTAAAAATTCAAAGTAAATTAACGCAAATTTATGAGTGTGCCATATTTTTCACTGTATAATTAATGAAAGTAACCATGCCTCAGCCGAGGTAACAGAAAAATTAAATGAATCGGGCTTTAGGCCACCTTGTGCACACATATCCATAGGCTAAACTGGGCCAGGAGAACCTCCTGAGGATGGTTGAAGGATTGAGATGACACTGTCCTCCAGACACAGGATTCGAATTTCGCGCCCTGGCGGTCTGAGGCCGAGCACGCTACCTCTCGATCACGAAAGCTCCCCACAATACTGACTTTCACACGTGGATCGGGAAGAAACATTTATTGTTTCTTTCAAACCTTGTGCACACATATCCATAGGCTAAACTGGGCCAGGAGAACCTCCTGAGGATGGTTGAAGGATTGAGATGACACTGTCCTCCAGACACAGGATTCGAATTTCGCGCCCTGGCGGTCTGAGGCCGAGCACGCTACCTCTCGATCACGAAAGCTCCCCACAATACTGACTTTCACACGTGGATCGGGAAGAAACATTTATTGTTTCTTTCAAACCGCCGAGACCGGGAACCGAACCCCGAAATCTGGCGTGAAAGGCAGGGGTGCTAACCACTACCCTAGGGCCCCCGCCCAGCTCAGGTAGTCCGTGGTCAGACCCTGATGAATGGCTATTGCCATAACATCTGTGGAGGGTACCGAACACCAGCAAGTCAGATTCCCTCGGACTAAGCTCAGGTAACAGATAAGATGTAGCATTGGGATGATACGTTCTATTCTTATAATTAGAAAAACCTGACAATAACCTGTGACAAAGTCCTGTTACGAAAATGTATTCTTTTCAACCGAGATAAAAACAGCAATGGACTTCTACTAATTGAGATTGACATTTTGTCAAAATACGGCAGTGGTGTTCAATGCAAGACTGGTCACTATTTTGTTTATTAATAAACTTGTAAAAATATTTTTTTTATCTGCCCAGTGTTGATTTTCTGTTCCTTCTTCTGGGCCAAGGTCCACTGGGACGACTCTGATTTCGGCACCTCAGAGTGAAGATGCTCAATTTAAGTACAACAAGGTGCATGGAAAACTAGAATGACCCAGAAACATTAATTTATTTAAAAAAAAGTAAAATTATTGCTTGGCCTGGGCTAAGGTAACTTTATAGATCTGCTAATCATGGTGAAGACTAGCCCCAGTGGCTGAAAAAAAATTCGACGACACGGCTAATTGGGGAAGACGAGACGCCTACCCAGCAAACACAAAATATTTGTAGGCATATAACATTTATGCAATGTTGCACCAACGTCGAAGACGTTGGGCAAGCGTTGTATAAATGTTATACAAATGTTTTGTGTTTGCTGGGTATATTGGGATACACTTAAACAAGTTCCCAAGTTCCGGGAACTTCAAGTTCCCAATTTTCACGTTCCGGGAACTTCAAGTTCCGAAATTCCGAAATAAAAAAGTTAACAAAAAATGTTTTTTTCCAATTTCAACAAAAAACATTTTAGATACTGTCTTTTGTCTTTCCACACATTATAGTATTGCCAAGCTGCGCGCATGAATAGAATTAAATGTGGTTTTCTAGACCGCGCACACTCATTGTTATGTTCAAATGACGAATTAGGGCTAGCCTCTATGTGTAGGCCCGACGTTGACCCAAAGTTGAGGTAAGGTTTTCCCAATGTCTGCGTCCTTACAGCAGCATTAATCCAACATCGGGTCAATTTCTGTTTGATGGGAGATTTACAGCTGGTATAAAGCAGCCATCCACAGAAGAGTTGATCTGAGTAGGCCCAGTTGTTTTTCAAGTTCAAAGACTACCATAACATGCAGCTATAGGCATAGAAAATATGTAATGATATATATATAGGCCTTGGCTACAAATCACACCTCGCAGATGACAACCCAGCAAACACCACTCATTGACCCAATGCTGGTTTTACGTTGGGCCAGCGTCGCAGACGGTGGTCCAACATAAAACCAGCATGGGGTCAATGCGTCGTGTTTGTTGGGAAGGAGTCGATGTAGTCTCAACGTTGGTCCTTAAAATATCATCAACACTATTTTCACTGTTATTAGAAGATACTGTCACATGTCATAATTTTCTCACGGGTCGAGATACTTGTTGATTGCTGGGGGGGGGGGCGGTGCAAACAGCGTCGCGCGTGGTGGAAAGACCACAATAGCTCTACAGATTATTAAATAATATATCCCATCAAACACGACAAAGACCCAATACTAGTAATCGTTTGATAATGTTGTTCTACCGTCTGCCACCACCACTCGAACATAATTAGGCCTACAAGTAGGCCTATACTATATCTGGGGAATTATCATATAGTAATACTCTTCATTTTAGATTTTGTATTAAAAATTTGCTGTTGTATGGTAAATTTTATTTCATACCTGTAGGCCTAGGCCGCTATATGAGGGATTCTATAATTTTAAGCACCAGCTCCTTGTAATATTTTTTATTGAATAATTTGATTTAATTTGATTACATAAATGCAATGAATGACCTCTATTTTACAATATAGCAATATGAGAACTCAAAAAACTCTAACATAAATGTGTTTTTTGAACAAAATATTATGTAAATTTAGCCAATTTTAGCCAAATAGCCTTGTCCCACATTCTAAATCCCACATAAACAGGCGATTTATTCTAAACTTTCTGTATTATATATTACATTTGTGTCTGATATAATGTTAGTGTAAAACACTATCTATAAGATTATATACAAGTTTTTTTAAATAATTTTATTATTCCACCACTTTTTATGCAACTTATGTCTGTCCCACGTTGCAGCAACTCTCCGTGACCAAAATATCACTTGTCTGGTGTAAAACAGTTGCGCAAGACCTTCATGCAGTGAATCGTGAAAAAAAATCTAATAAATGTGTTTTTGTTTAGAAATAATGTAAGGTTTGTGAAAGCGATTAAACTTTTAAGCACCCTACAACCTCCAAGCCTACTACAACTTTATTTGAAAAAAACACAAAAATAATCATAGTATAGCATAATACGTAGATGCTATGCACAATTTAGTAAAAAAAACATCTCTCCATACCGCGTATTTTATGTCTCTCCATAACAAAAATAAAAACGTTATGGAGAGAAAAAGTAGTCACAAATTACCCGTTTACTCATTTAAATAGCTATAAACCTTTATGAATTTGGTATTTTAACCAACAAGTGACACTTGTTGAAATAGTGACTTTTCTTTTTGCCCTTAAAATTGTGTTAGCATCGATATTTAGTATTTTTTTATCGTCACTCCAAAACATATATAATTTTCGTGATGGAGAGACAATGTTCGTTATTATTACTCTCCATAACGACAATAATCGTAACGGAGAGTAATTCTTATTTCATTATTTAAGGGTTATTGTCATAAAGTGATTCTTTATAAATCAAGTGATCAACATTATAATAGCCATGTTCAACTACTTGTTAAATGTGGTATACTTTTGTAGAAGGGTCACTGAGAAATTTAAGTTTGAAGATTACTCCTTAACATAAATAGGTCTCTCCATAACGGTGAATAATTAGTCTCTCCATAACGGTAAGAAAATTTTAAAATCATAAAAATAAGCATTTAAAAATAAAATTAAGCTGTGCTGACAACGCTATGTCAATAAACAAAGCTACGTTGACACGTGTTTAAATGTTTGACAATATTCAGACAATCTCATATCAAGGAAAATATCATCACTGGTGCATAAAGTTATAGAATCCCTCATCTACTTAATTTCACATCGTGAAATGTTTGCAAAGATCGCCTATAAACAAAATATAAATATGTGAAAAACTAACTTTAGTCTACAGCACTTAAAATTAATAATGGGTACCAAACTGTTTTTCCGACCCAAAACGATTTTTGCAAATAATGTTTTAATATATTTTTTCAATTATTTTAGAATTTCGGAATTTGAAGTTCCCGTAACTTGAAACTCGGAACTTGAAGCTCCCGGAACTTGGAAACTTCATCGAACACATTGCACATGTAAACCCCTCCATCAATTTAACCAGATATAATCATTGGAACAGAAACTGCATGGGCTAAATTCCAATATTAAAGCGAAACAATCAGGCTAAAATCATAAAAAAATCGGTAATTTTATTTTAGCTTCTTAATATGACCATATGATGTAGGCATGCCCATAGACTAGAACTGCAAAGGTTTTTATTTTTTGTGTTGCGCATTTACCAGTTAAAAGCCCAAGCAAATGGCATATCTTTGTTTTAGCTCTGTTATATATCTTTTCGAGTGTTTGAATGAGTGAAGGCAACGTTCCGATAGATTACAACTTTTAGAAACATCCGTTGGCAACGTAATCAGATTTCGAAAAAGACGAATTATGGCAATATGTCGGTCATTACATTTTTGTCTTTTAGATCGCCCGTTTTTCAATGCCATGTTTTCCGTTTGCCAAGATTGACAGGAAAGCTGTATCGAGTCAACGATTTGATAATTTCCTTCTAAAGATATTTTTTTTATAATTTATTAGCCATAATCTATCACAAAAAGTTCCCAACTCGTATTAGGATAAGTATGTAAGGTCTCAGATCGTCAAATACGTTGCTAGTTTAACTACAATGTCATCGGGAAATTGCCGTTTAACGGCACTTTCCCAACGAGTCTCACTTTTCAGAACATGAAGGTTCAAAACATCTAAATTCGTTCAATTTACATGTTTTACATCTTTGCAGGACATCATGAACATCGCCAAAATACACAGATGATATTCATGGGATGTTCGTGGCTGGTGTAGTGACAGAAAGGAAACGATTTTCCTTAGTGTTGATATTTTCAAAGAAAAAAAAATCAACATGGGACCCTTCATCTAGACCCCCAGCGGCTTGGTCGAAGCCATTATAATAAAGAAATGGTTGTCATTAATTGTATAAGCATTCCGAAATACATACTTATCGGGTACATATCTCTTTCAAATGGAGGGTGGAGAAAGATAATATAGATTTACGATGATATAAGGCTAAATAACACAAATTTATACTTTTTCGGGGGCAGTAGAGCCTGTCACTTTAAGCGAGATATAAAGACGAAATTCCCGTTTTTTTATTTCGGACATGTATGCATATTCAAAATAAGAAATACGGGATAATAGTTTGAGGTTGACAAATAGCCATGAAAATTATCATGTGAGAAATGTAATAATGTTTTCTTATAAACAAGAAAACTACTTTTAATGTATGCACAAACAAATTGCACAACTGAAGTAAAACCCCTAGAACCCCATAGAACCTATACCAGGATTACTACCTCACGTGTCTATATATGCTTTTTTTGCAATAACTTTAGTGAAATATACATGAAAAATGCCTCATGAGAAAACCTCACAACATTTCTCAGTTCCTGTTGAGTTTGTAGACATATATATTTTTAATTTATGTCAAGCGCGCGTTGACAAATGTATAATTTTGTTCAGAATAAATTATAAACTGTTAGTCCAAATATTCTGATAACTAGCATTGTTTGTTGACTCTTTGGTGCATTATATATTATTATCGTGCTAATTAAAACGAGTGCAAAATTTGAATCTCATTATAATCTAATATTAGCATTATCTCGACACATTTTTCTCAGCAAGTTTCACAATTCAGGTACCCACTTTTGCAGCAGTATGTTGGCCATCTTGCTTGTTCATATTTACATTGTTCCAAACTCTTCAAAGACATGGAGTGTACATTGCTGCCTACTATATGCAAATATTATTACTCTCCTCTTCCTCCTCCTCTTCATTCTTCTCTTCATCCTCCTCTTTCTCCTTCTTCTTTATTATTATTATTGAACTACTTGATGTAAACGTCAACATTGATCTAATATTCACCAATTTTTCTAAACATTATCTGACAGTTTACCGTGGCATTTAAATAATGCAAGAAGGCCACCCCAGTTCTTCCTCGGAGTAAGCGCATCTAAGCAGAAAATTGACTGTTATTTAGGCAGCTTGGTAGGCTAATGAATACTTGATCCAATTATTGCGAGTATTACATAATTGAAATCAATTTTTTGTTCGTCTTGGCCATAATATCTTGAAACGCGTCGCTAAAGTCACGATATCCCCAACGGTTTTCGCTCAACCAGTGACAGCGAGTTAGGAAATTCTCATATAGGACCCAGGCCTAGTCCATTTAGCTTCTTTTCGACTGCTTAGCTATTGCTAATCAATATTTTTTTTACTCATTTCTTTAAAGTGGTAGCGACATCAAAAATAATGTCAGTTTTTATTATTTTAATATTTCCGTAATGATTATAGGATAGTGATGATAATTTTTTTTTTTTTTTTTTTTTTACGAACTGGTTACAATTGAATTAAATGACATGTTTTCAAAAATGCGTAAAAATTCCACAGTTAGATATATCATGTGTGAAAAACGTCAGTGCGATGTTCACAGGTTTTGATGACGTAACCACAACACAGCAGGTTACATTTCTCCGGGCTGTATGCGCGGGAATCAATTTAAGCTTGTCATACCGCTATGGTGAATCTATTCTGGCAGACACTTGTTGATTTCCGTTTTCTTCATCATGGCCGGTCTTGAGATGTATGCATGGTGATTTCCTTCAAGCTTGTCATACCGCTATGGTTAATCTATTCTGGCAGACACTTGTTGGTTCCTATTCATTCATCCCCATGCCGTTTTGCTTATAATGAAGTCTTAGTACCTTCACAGGGAGGGCAGCAGTCGTTGAAGTTCCTCAGGGAGGGCAGTGGGTCTTAGTAGTTTCACAGGGAGGGCAGCGGGTCTTTGAAGTTCCTCAGGGAGGGCAGCGGGTCTTAGTAGTTTCACAGGGAGTGCAACGGGGCGTAAAAGTTCCCCAGGGAGGGCAGCGGGTCTCACTAGTTGCGCAGGGAGGGCAGCGGGTCGTAGAAGTTCCACAGGGAGGGCAGTGGGTCTAAGTAGTTTCACAGGGATGTAGGCGTGGGAATCATTCTAAGCTTGTCTCAGGGAGGGCAGCGGGTCTTAGTAGTTTCACAGGGAGTGCAACGGGTCGTAAAAGTTCTCCAGGGAGGGCAGCGGGTTTTACTAGTTGCGCAGGGAGGGCAGCGGGTCGTAGAAGTTCCACAGGGAGGGCAGTGGGTCTAAGTAGTTTTACAGGGATGTAGGCGTGGGAATCAATCTAAGCTTGTCATACCGTTATGGTGAATCTATTCTGGCAGACACTTGTTGATTTCCGTTAGCGGGTCGTAGAAGTTTCACAGGGAGGGCAGCAGGTCTTAGTAATTTCTCTGGGCTGTATGCGCGGGAATCAATTTAAGCTTGTCATACCGCTATGGTGAATCTATTCTGGCAGACACTTGTTGATTTCCGTTTTCTTCATCATGGCCGGTCTTGAGATGTATGCATGGTGATTTCCTTCAAGCTTGTCATACCGCTATGGTGAATCTATTCTGGCAGACACTTGTTGGTTCCTATTCATTCATCCCCATGCCGTTTTGCTTATAATGAAGTCTTAGTACCTTCACAGGGAGGGCAGCGGTCGTTGAAGTTCCTCAGGGAGGGCAGTGGGTCTTAGTAGTTTCACAGGGAGGGCAGCGGGTCGTTGAAGTTCCTCAGGGAGGGCAGCGGGTCTTAGTAGTTTCACAGGGAGTGCAACGGGTCGTAAAAGTTCCCCAGGGAGGGCAGCGGGTCTTACTAGTTGCGCAGGGAGGGCAGCGGGTCGTAGAAGTTCCACAGGGAGGGCAGTGGGTCTAAGTAGTTTCACAGGGATGTAGGCGCGGGAATCAATCTAAGCTTGTCATACCGTTATGGTGAATCTATTCTGGCAGACACTTGTTGATTTCCGTTAGCGGGTCGTAGAAGTTTCACAGGGAGGGCAGCGGGTCTTAGTAATTTCTCTGGGCTGTATGCGCGGGAATCAATTTAAGCTTGTCATACCGCTATGGTGAATCTATTCTGGCAGACACTTGTTGATTTCCGTTTTCTTCATCATGGCCGGTCTTGAGATGTATGCATGGTGATTTCCTTCAAGCTTGTCATACCGCTATGGTGAATCTATTCTGGCAGACACTTGTTGGTTCCTATTCATTCATCCCCATGCCGTTTTGCTTATAATGAAGTCTTAGTACCTTCACAGGGAGGGCAGCAGTCGTTGAAGTTCCTCAGGGAGGGCAGTGGGTCTTAGTAGTTTCACAGGGAGGGCAGCGGGTCGTTGAAGTTCCTCAGGGAGGGCAGCGGGTCTTAGTAGTTTCACAGGGAGTGCGACGGGTCGTAAAAGTTCCCCAGGGAGGGCAGCGGGTCTCACTAGTTGCGCAGGGAGGGCAGCGGGTCGTAGAAGTTCCACAGGGAGGGCAGTGGGTCTAAGTAGTTTCACAGGGATGTAGGCGTGGGAATCAATCTAAGCTTGTCTCAGGGAGGGCAGCGGGTCTTAGTAGTTTCACAGGGAGTGCAACGGGTCGTAAAAGTTCCCCAGGGGGGCAGCGGGTCTTACTAGTTGCGCAGGGAGGGCAGCGGGTCGTAGAAGTTCCACAGGGAGGGCAGTGGGTCTAAGTAGTTTCACAGGGATGTAGACGTGGGAATCAATCTAAGCTTGTCATACCGTTATGGTGAATCTATTCTGGCAGACACTTGTTGATTTCCGTTGGCGGGTCGTAGAAGTTTCACAGGGAGGGCAGCAGGTCTTAGTAATTTCTCTGGGCTGTATGCGCAGGAATCAATTTAAGCTTGTCATACCGCTATGGTGAATCTATTCTGGCAGACACTTGTTGATTTCCGTTTTCTTCATCATGGCCGGTCTTGAGATGTATGCATGGTGATTTCCTTCAAGCTTGTCATACCGCTATGGTGAATCTATTCTGGCAGACACTTGTTGGTTCCTATTCATTCATTCCCATGCCGTTTTGCTTATAATGAAGTCTTAGTACCTTCACAGGGAGGGCAGCGGTCGTTGAAGTTACTCAGGGAGGGCAGTGGGTCTTAGTAGTTTCACAGGGAGGGCAGCGGGTCGTTGAAGTTCCTCAGGGAGGGCAGCGGGTCTTAGTAGTTTCACAGGGAGTGCAACGGGTCGTAAAAGTTCCCCAGAGAGGGCAGCGGGTCTTACTAGTTGCGCAGGGAGGGCAGCGGGTCGTAGAAGTTCCACAGGGAGGGCAGTGGGTCTAAGTAGTTTCACAGGGATGTAGGCGCGGGAATCAATCTAAGCTTGTCATACCGTTATGGTGAATCTATTCTGGCAGACACTTGTTGATTTCCGTTAGCGGGTCGTAGAAGTTTCACAGGGAGGGCAGCGGGTCTTAGTAATTTCACAAGAAGGGCAGCGGACCCTTGGAGCTTCAAAAGAAAGGCAGCGGTTCTTAGTAGTTTTTCAGGGAGGGCAGCGGGTCTTAGTAGTTTCTTAGGGAGAGCAGCGGGCCTCAGTAGTTTCACTGTAAGGATAGCGAATCGTAGAAATTCCCAGGGAGGGCAGCGGGTCTTAGTTGTCTTGCAGGGAAGGCAGCGGGTCGTAGAAGTTCCACAGGGAGGGCAGTGGGCCTAAGTAGTTTCACAGGGGTGTATGGGGAATCGGGAATCAATCTAAGCTTGTCATACCGCTATGGTGAATCTATTCTGGCAGACACTTGTTGATTTCCTCTAGCGGGTTGTAGAATTTTCATAGGGAGGGCAGTGGGTCTTTAGAGTTTCTCTGGGATGTAAGCGCGGGAATCAATTTAAGCTTGTCATACCGCTATGGTGAATCTATTCTGGCAGACACTTGTTGATTTCCGTTTTCTTCATCATGGCCGGTCTTGAGATGTATGCATGGTGATTTCCTTCAAGCTTGTCATACCGCTATGGTGAATCTATTCTGGCAGACACTTGTTGGTTCCTATTCATTCATCCCCATGCCGTTTTGCTTATAATGAAGTCTTAGTACCTTCACAGGGAGGGCAGCAGTCGTTGAAGTTCCTCAGGGAGGGCAGTGGGTCTTAGTAGTTTCACAGGGAGGGCAGTGGGCCTAAGTAGTTTCACAGGGGTGTATGCGCGGGAATCAATCTAAGCTTGTCATACCGCTATGGTGAATCTATTCTGGCAGACACTTGTTGATTTCCGTGAGCGGGTTGTAGAAGCTTCATAGGAAGGGCTGTGGGGCTTAACAGTTTCTCTGGGATGTATGCGCGGGAATCAATCTAAGCTTGTCATACCGCTATGGTGAATCTATTCTGGCAGACACTTGTTTATTTCCGTTTACGGGTCGTAGAAGTTTCATAGGGAGGGCAGCGGGTCTTAATAGTTTCACAGGAAGGGCAGTGGGTAGTTGAAGCTCCTTAGGGAGGGTAGTGGGTCTTAGTAGTTTCACAAGAAGGGCAGCGGGTCGTTGAAGCTCCAAAAGAAGGGCAGCGGTTTTTAGTAGTTTCACAGGGAGGGCAGCGGGTCTTAGTAATTTCTCAGGGAGAGCAGCGGGCCTTAGTAGTTTCACTGGATTGAT
The DNA here is from genome assembly GCA_964017125.1 of Flabesymbios commensalis. Lineage (NCBI taxonomy): Eukaryota > Metazoa > Annelida > Polychaeta > Terebellida > Flabelligeridae > Flabesymbios > Flabesymbios commensalis. The sequence goes on along the minus strand of OZ024906.1, from coordinate 75,132,580 downwards.
AGCGGATCGTAGAAATTCCCAGGGAGGGCAGTGGGTCTTAGCTGTCTTGCAGGGAAGGCAGCGGGTCGTAGAAGTTCCACAGGGAGGGCAGTGGGCCTAAGTAGTTTCACAGGGGTGTATGCGCGGGAATCAATCTAAGCTTGTCATACCGCTATGGTGAATCTATTCTGGCAGACACTTGTTGATTTCCTCTAGCGGGTTGTAGAAGTTTCATAGGGAGGGCAGTGGGTCTTTAGAGTTTCTCTGGGATGTAAGCGCGGGAATCAATTTAAGCTTGTCATACCGCTATGGTGAATCTATTCTGGCAGACACTTGTTGATTTCCGTTTTCTTCATCATGGCCGGTCTTGAGATGTATGCATGGTGATTTCCTTCAAGCCTTGTCATACCGCTATGGTGAATCTATTCTGGCAGACACTTGTTGGTTCCTATTCATTCATCCCCATGCCGTTTTGCTTATGATGAAGTTCGACTGCCTAACTGCCTGACTGCCACCTGAGACGGACCTGTGGACTGTTGGGCTGATCCTTCCGCCAGTTCTCCAGTGTGGAACCTGTGTATATGAGAAGGTGTCTTAAGCGGAAAGTCTCGTCATCTATGCACATGATCACCATTGGGTTCTATGGTTGCTTTAGCTGCCGTGGATGTACAAAGGAAGTCTGTGAGCACTGAATTCGGCTCTTGAAGTGGCCCACCGGCTTAGTGATACACAGCTCCGAGTAAAAAGCAACTGGACTAAAGGCGGGATTGTGATCGATCGATAATTATCGGAAGGCCCGGGCAGCCTGCATGCGGGCTAGCTAACCTAAACAAACAAACAAACAAACAAACAAACAAACAAACTGGGTTATTGACAGCTGATTGCGACATCAACTCAATAAGTTCAAGATTTCAAATCTTTATCGGCAATTAAGATTTTCCCTGATAGGGTTGATGATGACGAAGATAATAATGAAACAAATGCCATCGATTTTACAGTGAATATCTGCCAAGTTTGACGGTAAGACTACTTTATTCATGGTCGTGCTCATGACATTTTTTGACAGGCTCACTATCTCACTCAGTCTCTGAAAGTGTCTGATTGGGACACACTTTTTCGCTGATTGCTCAGTCAAGTTTCAAGCTATTATCGTGAAACTTTTCAACCGCTGTTCTCCAGTTATTTGGTATCTATCCTGAAAATTTTGTAAAAAAATATTGTATAGTTTAAAAGTTAGACCATTTGACACATGACATGTCGTCATGTGATGATGTAGATTGTAGGCTACCGTCCACGCCGGCAATCAGTTTGGCGATCAAACAATGTGGGCTCTCAGAGCAGATCAGCAGCTGTTGTTAACTTACTCTCAACTAGGGCCCAGGGCCATTCATTTCTGTGCTTGGGACTACGTCTTCACGCGGATTGCAACAGATCACGTTTACCACCCCCTCTCGTGACATTCTTGCCACATAGATCCCAGTAAACACAAAATATTTGTATAAAATTTATACAATGTTGGACCAACGCTAGGGCCGCGTTGTGTAGGCTAAATGTAATTAGGCCCCTACAAATGTTTTGTGTTTACTGGGATTTCGCTCAAATCAGATCACATTCTAATCTTTAAATAGATATGGCCTAATGGCCACACACCTGATACGTGGATGGCCCCAGGCCACACACTTAAAATAGATGGCCCCAGGCCTTATACTTTAACTTAGTATATGCGGCCTGCAGCCACACATTTTTTAGGTTGATGGCCCCAGGCCCCACACTTTCAGTTGATGGCCCCAGGCCACACACCTTCATTTGATGGCCCCAGGCCACACACTTATAGGTTGATGGCCCCAGGCCACACACTTTCAGTTGATGGCCCCAGGCCACACACTTTAGGTTGATGGCCCCAGGCCACACACTTTCATTTGATGGCCCCAGGCCACACACTTCAGGTTGATGGCCCCAGGCCACACACTTATAGGTTGATGGCCCCAGGCCACACACTTTAAGTTGATGGCCCCAGGCCACACACATTAGTAGACCTGTATGCCCCACAGACCACACACTTTAAGTAGATGGCCCTAGGCCACACACTTTAAATAGATGGCCCAGGCCACACATTTTTAGTTGGTGGCCCCAGGCCATACACTTCTAAGTGATGGCCCTAGGCCACACACTTCATTAGATATGCTCCCAGACCACATAGTTTCAGTTGATGGCCCCAGGCCACACACTTTAGGTTGATGGCCCCAGGCTACACACTTTCATTTGATGGCCCCAGGCCACACACTTCAGGTTGATGGCCCCAGGCCACACACTTATAGGTTGATGGCCCCAGGCCACACACTTTAAGTTGATGGCCCCAGGCCACACACATTAGTAGACCTGTATGCCCCACAGACCACACACTTTAAGTAGATGGCCCTAGGCCACACACTTTAAATAGATGGCCCCAGGCCACACACCTTTTAGTTGATCGCTCCAGGCCACACACTTCAAATGGATGGCCCCAGGCCACATATACTTTAAGTAGGGCCAGATAACACCAAGTGTGTGGCCTGGGGCCATCAAATTAAAGTCTGTGGCCTGGGGCCATCTTTTTGAAGTATGTGAGGTAAGTGGCCTGGGGGCATCAACTGATAATGTGTGGCCTGGGGCCATCAACTTAAAGTGTGTGGCCTAGGGCCATCTATTTGAAGTGTGTGGCCTGGGGCCATCTACTTATCAGGTGTGGGGCCTGAGGCCATCAGCAGCATGATTTATTAAAGCTTAAATAATCTGAATTTGAATGGCCCCGGGCCACACACTTTGGAATTGATGGCGTAGTAAAATATCGACTCGAAAGTAGTTCTGAGTTTATAAGATGGCCCTGGGCCCTAGTTGAGAGTAGAAAAACAACGACTGCAGGTGCCATAGTCAGTTCGCACCATTAGGCCTATTTAGCGAGACGTTTTCCCCCACCTCATATCATGTAAGGGCCAAGTCTGAAGGTCTCGTGGTCCTAGACCTAGGCTACAGTCTGTCCGACGGTGGAGGATGGTCCAAAATGAAAGTTAGCTTTTCGGTATCCAGTCAGTCAATTCTCAACCGATTTTCATGAAATTTTGTAAACCCCATTTTTTAATGATTTGGCATCAATCCTGAAAATTTCATAAAAAAATATTATATAGTTCAAAAGTTAGACCATTTGACATGTAGTAAATGTCTATTTATGACGCTCCTCTATAACCCATTAACTTCATTCAGGTTTATTCTCAGAATTGCGTTACATGTCAAATGGTCTAACTTTTGAAATACTCGATGGAATTTCGCAAAATTTTCAGGGTTGCTGCCAAATGACTAGATAATAATGGTTGCTGAATTTGGTGATAATCGCTTCATCTAGGCGTCATCAGATTTCTAGGATATTCCCCCTAAAAAGGAGAGCCAAATGCTAAAAGCCAGACAGCAGAAATGTAGTTGCTATTGCCAGTATTGGGCGTAGGACATCTATACTATAGCCTAAAATAGGTACTATTTAGGGACGCACCATTAGATATCTGGAGGGGGGGCTAGAGTTTTTGTTGCTTGCAAACTTTTTTATTACCTCCGAGAGAAAACAATCTTTTTTTTTGCCGATCAACGTCCGACAATGTTTAGTCGAAGATATTTTTTGTCGTATGCTTTCCCTATTATGTAGGTTACCATTTGGTGTTTTTTCTGGTCAACATATTTTTCATCAATTTCGACAACAAACTGTTTTTTTCTGCCCACATTTTCAACAAACTTTTTTTTTCTGACTTTTGTGGCGACAAACTATTTTTAAGAAAAATTCTCTAGCCCCCCCCCCCCCCAGATATCAAATGGTGCGTCCCTTATTATATAAGGGACGCACCATCCGAGGGGTGTGGCTATAGCTTTGGTTGGTTTCACAACTTTTTTTCCGACTTTTGTGGCAACAATTATTTTTCACATTCCTTCTATCCCCCGATGCATCCCTAAAAGTCCTACTTTTATAGTAGGCCTAGACTATAGATCTAGTAGTAGGCCTACTGTGTCAAGTCTGGATAGGATAGCTGTCTCGCACTGCACGTCTGTGGAACGGGGCAAAGTCAGCTATGGAAAGTCAAAACAGCAGTATCTGCTTGATTTTAAGGTAATCAGATACTGCTTTTTGGCTTTGCAGGGTATAATTAACAGTACTACTAGACTCTAGAGCATGTCGAGTCTGTTCTGGACACCAGTTTCTGGGAGTAGTCTTTTTTCAATTCGCTATTTTAAATTTTTAAACGATTTCTTCTTAGATCTTTTTTTTCATCTCCCCCCAACATCCCTGGAAATTTGGTGGGATTTTGTTGTGTATTAATTATCAAAGTTAGCCCATTATGATTTGGCATGTAATAAATTAGATTACAGCTGTCATTTCTCCATCACCTTGAAATAAGAATTTAATTTAATACATGTATGCCAAATGGTCTAACTTCCAAATACATATCAAAATTCCACAAAATTTTCAGCGATGTTGGGAGAAGTTGAAAAAATGTTCCACGAAAATTACACACAAAAATTTGAATAGCAAATGAGACAATTGAAAAAAGGCTACCCTAGTATTTCCAGGATTGGACGAAAAAGACTTAAGTCTTGTGTAGTTTATTCAATCAAACTAGTTCACCAGCAGAGACTAGACACTGCCGTAGGCTAATGTTGTTTCAACAGCAGAGAAAGGTTGGTGACATGAGGAATACCAAAATAATAATGATACATACACCTTTAGTGGCACAATGCCAATGGTCTACATCATGCCTGCACTCACCCCTTTTGTGTCAGTCAATTCTATATTGAACAGCATTCTAGTCTGGTTATTTAATTACCTGGTTACTCAAGTTTCTGTAGGCCTACATATTGTGTCGACTTTGCCTCTAGATATTGGTTTACCTACTTTCACCATATGTTCTTCTGGTTATTCAATCATACAATCAGCTAAATGTTACCCTGGATGCCTTCAAAAGTTTGAAATCTTTCAAGTAATCTTCTGTAGACTTTGTGATTTTTTAAAACTATTTTATTTCAATTATCAAACTTATGACAATATTAAATGTCATAATAAATCCTTACAATATGATATAGAATATTTTGCTTATCAAATTTAATCGATTAGTAAATGGCCAGTAGGCCTATTGCATGTAGTATTTTGTGACACATTGACCAAACATCTTTTTCTTTCATTAACGATACATGATAAATAGGTGTTGCCCTTTCTCTAACATAATTTTTTTTTTCATTCACTGAGGGGTGTGAATTGCAGTAACATTTCACAGCTCACTGTGAATCAAATGTTTAATACCATAAGATGAACTGGTATACTATTTTCTTGTCATTTATCATAATTAAATTGTATCAAACATTATGTCTCTGTTTAAAAATAGAGACAAATATATAGGTTACAGCAAACAACAATATTTTGGAAATGCACATTAAAAATTATGTAGGTACAACTGATATTTTATAATTATTTCTGTTTCCTACGTTTAATTTATCTTTAATTTTCAGGCACTAAATATGGACTGTGGAGATGGTAGGATACTGTTTGCTGAGCATTCCTTGTAATGTCAACTCCAAGTATTTCCACTGATCATGCTGAAAGGACTTCTTTCAAATATGTGAACACAAGTAGAAGTCCATGTGAAAATTGATGCATCACTTCAAAAACATTAATGAGATCTTGATCCTGTTTTAATGTATATTTTCACAGGGCCTACATTTCCCAATGTAATCAACATACCTACTAATTTTCTTTCCTCACTAAATTATTCTTATATATATCTTATTCATGTAATTATAAATGAATTGGGAAAGACTAATCTTCAACCTGAACATTTGAAAGGAATTCATATATTTCATATTACATATCACTATCCTAGTAGCATTTCATTTGTGTGTCAATTTGACATGTGTGTCAATTAGGTTGACAGCAACATATATTGTCCTAATTATTAATTATTTTTGTTTAATTTATGGCTCAATATATCTTGAAAAAAACATCAATCATTTATTTGTGTTATTTTGTAATTTTAGTTGCCTTTGATCAGTCTTGATATATTTCTACCTTATTGACTGCCCATAAACTTGATAACAGTAAAAAAAAAAAAATCAGAATATAGCTGTTGTTCCATGGGCCTATCAATTCTACAATATAACTCCATGAACAATACTTGAGTGTGTCTTACTTGCAATATTCAATGTGAAAATTAACTTTGTTATTTGTGTTAATGCTTTGTTCTTTAAGATTATAATAACATTTGAAAATAGGTTGTTGGCATAATTTAGAAATGTTGTTTGTCACATATTGCAGGTTTATACTGAGGATGTGAAGCAAATATATTTGAAGGAACTGTGATTCAGTCCTGATTTATTTATCAGCAATTTAATTGATTATTGATAATTAATATTGATCATCATAATTGGTGTGCCAAAATGATCGATTATAATAGATCATCAATAATCAGGGGGCCACCATTCAATCTCGAGGGGGGAGGGGAGGGGGAAATAAAATAAAATAAAAAATTTGGGGCAGATTGCGTGGAATAAATATTATATTTCAGTTCTACATTGTAACAGTTTATAAACATGTAGTAAAACTTGAATTTTTTAGCGAGCCGGGTTGAAATAAATAATTTGTCCATAACAAATACCCCAGGCCCCCACATGGTAAATATACAATGGACAAATAAAATAAATCTTGGCTCACATATACTGACCATCTTAACTGTTTACAAATTACTGATGGTATTTATGTACTTGTTATGCTTTTGATTTTGTAAAACTGAAAAAAACAAAATTTTAACTTAGGCTCTAATTTTGTCTGAGAGTCTTTGTGCAAATTGGATAAAAATGAGAAAACATAGTAGTGTCGGCTATCATTGCACTTTTTTCACAAATTTTTACCTTTCAATCCCCTCTCTTTTCTTTTCATTCATTTTCTATGACACTGGACTACAACCCTACTAATGCAGATAAGGCACATGCTGTATGGTGACAGTAGAACATAAGTGTCTGAACCAGTGGCACTCCATAACTACAAATTTTTGCATGTTTTATTGCCCCCAATGCTGATTTTAATGTAAGATGTCATGTAAAATTATATTTTAAATGTTGCGATATTGAAACCACAGTAAATAGGCTTGTGGTACAGAATCGGTCAACTTATTTTCATATCCAATTCTGATATCTTTTGTAGTTGTGAAAACTTGAATACAAAACTTCAGATTTCCGACATAATATCCTGAACAAATCCATCCGCCTGTAAAATATTACATAAAAATGTCTGGTCTTATACATAACAAAAATTGCAAAAAAATGAAATTAGACTATGTCCACTGCCCTATGAGGAAGTTCTGGAGGCCATCATTAAGGCCGATTGGACAGAACAATGTGGGAATCTCTAAGAATTGCACTAGTTTGCCCAGGGTGAAGTTTTGTTTGCCGGCCCTATGCTTCCTCAAGGGGCGCACCAAGGGTAAAAATGAAAGTTTCTTAGCCATAAGGATGAAAATTCATCAAAATTTTTCTTCTTCGATGACCCCTCGTGGACTTGAAAAAAAGAGAAACCGGAGGCTATGCCCAAATTTCTGATTGTTACAGGGGCGGATCCAGGATTTGAAAAGGAGGGGGCGCAGGTGGCTCGGGGGCGAGTTTTTGGGCATATTTAGGCAAATTTAGGGGACTTTTTAAAGAATTTGACGCAAAAACGGGTGGGCGTGCGCCCCCTCCCCTCTGGATCCGCACCTGTGTTATGTGCATATGTGGTATATTTGCTACTATTACTATATTGCGGGGCACTAATTGGGTGCCCTGCTGTATTTAAAAACTAAAACTCAATATTATTCATCTCCGCAGTCTTCTTCAGCTGCTTCACAAACTTCGGACACATATGGTTCGAATTGTTTCATCAATTTAGCTCAGATTTTGATCTAGCACAGTATTTTTCTTGCTCAGTGAAAACAGTGGAATGTGGTCAAATATTTATTTTAGCATGTTGGCAGTTACCAAAAAAAGGTCAAAATAATTATTTAGGACAATTAAAAAAAAATGTGATGTGCCTAACATGGGCCCTGGGCTGGTATTGACATGTCACTTGCTGACAGTGAGGCTCACAGTAATCATAATATTAATAGGTAGGCCTAGCCCTAGGTTTACTGGTTTAGGCCTATAATGCTTTGCTTTGCCTTTAGTCTCAGGCGCGGATCCAGAGGGAGAGCCCACCCCTTTTTGTGCTAAATTCTTTAAAAAGTCCCCTAAATTGGCCTAAATTTGTCAAAAAAAAATTGTGTAGGCGAACCCCCTGCGCCCCCTCCTTCCCCCCTGAGTCTAGTGTGTGACGGCCCACAGACTGTCAGTGTCAGTGTCCTGCAAGTTTCATTGTTATTTGACAGCGATTGGAACCGGTCCCCCGGCGAAAATGCAGCCTGAGAGGCTGACCCAGCAAACACGAGACGTTGAGCCAATGTTGTTTTAATGTTGAGCCACCGTCTTCGACGTTGGCCCAACATTTGAACAACAATGGCTCAACGTCTCGTGCTTGCTGGGGATCGTCGAGGCCAGCCTCAAGGCTCAACTTCAGAGGGCGATAAATGGTAGGCCTATTGTAGTCTAGCTTTAAATAATAATTTAAATTACCAGTCAACATATCACGTCAAAAAAATATATTTGAAAGTATGTGTGGCCTTTTTAAAAATAATTATTTACATTGCACTGATCGACAGACCACTGCTCAGAGTGACGGCTGTGCGTGCGAGGGGACTGCGTGTGTCACAGGACAGTGGCTGAGCACATGGCGACATGCTCCGGCCCAGTGCAGAGCGGCTGTAATCTGCATATTATGTCTTTTTAATTAATGTATAGTTCATTTTAATCCATAACATAATGTCTACATAGTCTTTGGAATAAATATTTAGTTTGATGAAATCATGAAAGATAATAAAACCGCGTAAATTTGGACATACAAACTTGTGTGCTATGACCTTCTGTCACCATGTCTATACAAACATCATTGACCACTGGGTTTGTTTACAATTCTTCCACCTCGCACTGACGTCATCACGTCGAATCTTGCAATACCGCCGGATCTTACGATGTTGGCCAAATTTGACCTTTTGTTGTTCGTAATACCTTTATTGTGCTTTCTATAAAATTTTGCGGTACGGATTATTAATCAGGAAGCTATATATTATAAAATACCAAAGGAATTGTACTGGATTGTCGCTACCACTTTAACTTATTCATGCATTCAAGCTCCTGATTTCATTTCTGTCACTGATCTTCCATATCCATCTCTCACGTTTTTCGAACATTAACGCTTCAATTCCGGTAGTTTTTTTATTAAAAGGTCGACGGGGTTGTGGTTCGAGGGGGTGATGTAGGTCGATGAGGTTGTGGGTCGAAAAGATTGCGGGTCGAGGGGGTTGTAGGCTGTGGATCGAGAAGTAATGTAGATCTATCCACAGATCAGATTCTCTACACCCCCTTATATTACCCCGGACAATACCAGATCTTCGTAAACTTTTACTGTGAAGTGGGTGTATCGTCATGATTCGCTGGGACATTGTAGGATAAGGCCTACCCGCTTGCGTAGCATGGTCAATGTGCACAAGGGTAGTAGGGTCCGCCACAATTTATCAGTTAGTCTAGATATATATAGAGACGAAATTCCCGTATTTCTTATTTTTGACATGGTTGTCCAAAATAAATAATCAGTAATTTCGTCTCTATATCAAGCCTAACTTGTAAATAATGCGCAACACAAAATTTAAAAAACTTTTGCAGTTCTAATCTATGGACATGTTTAAATCATATAGTCATATTAATCAGACAAAATAAAATCACCGATTTTTCTATGATTTTAGCCTGGGTATGGACCTTTACTTTAATCCTGAGGACACCGACATTCTTCACGATAGGTCCAAACTCCAACGGGAATTTCCAATAATTTTGTCATGTTTAATTCTCGACCCAAATATGACAAATCCCGTATTTCTTGTTCCAGACATGCATGTCCGAAATAAGAAGGACATGTTTACATAATATGGTCATATTAAGAAGCCAAAATAAAATCACCCATTTTTTGATGATTTTAGCCTGATAAAGTCACTTTAACAGTGACAAGTACTTTCAAAAATACCGTGCAAGCACTCAAATACCCCTCTGCTGATGCAGTGACTCTATATCCCAGGTTTCAAGGCAATTAATTGAAAACAAGGACGATTTATTAAAATTGATAAAACCAAAATGGCCGCCGCAGCCTCTTCTTCAGTCTCACATGAAAACGGACAATACTAATAGACTCACAGACCCCGAAAACCTATATGAGGGATTCTATAATTTTAAACACCAGCACTGTCCGCATCTTGTAATATTTATTATTGAATATTTTGATTTAATCCCATTACATTAATGCAATGAATGACCTTAATTTTACAATATAGCAATATTAAAACTCAAAAAATTCTAACATAAATGTGTTTTTTTAAAGAAATATTATGTTAATTTAGCCAACTTTAGCCAAAAAGCCTTGTCCCACATTCTAAATCTCACATAAACAGGTGATTTATTCTACACTTCCTGTATTCTATATTATATTTGTTTCCGATATAATGTTAGCTTACAACACTATCTATAAGATTATATACAAGTTTTTTTAAAATAATTTTAATATTTTACCACTTTTCATGCAATTTATGTCTATCCCACGTTGCAGCGACTCTCCGTAATGCTTATAGTTTTCAGGTTATCTCTATACTTTTTCTGCCCAAAATATCACTTGTCTGGTACAAAACAGTTGCGCGAGACCTTCATGCAATGAATCGTGAAAAAAGTATTATAAATGTGTTTTTGTTTAGAAATAATGTAAGGTTTGTGCAAGTCTTTTGGTGAGTATTTTAATTCAACGTCTCTCCATAACGCGATTTTTTCCACATAAATAATGCAATTAAACTTTTAAGCACCATACAACCTCCAGACCTACTACAACCTCATTTGAAAAAAACAAAAATAATCATAATATAGCATAATACATGTATAGATGTTATGCACGTTTTAGTAAAAAAACCGTCTCCCCATAACGCGTATTTTCTGTCTCTCCATAACAAAAATAAAAACGTTATAGAGAGAAAAAGTAGTCACAAATTACCATTTTACTCATTTAAAAATAGCTATAAGCCTTTATGAATTTGGTATTTTAACCAGCAAGTAACACTTGTTGAAATAGTAACTTTTCTTCTTGTCATTTAAATTGTGTTAGCATCGATATTTAGTATTTGTTTATTGTTACTCCATAACAGAAATAATTGTCGTTATGGAGAGACAATGTTCGTTATTATTACTCTCCATAACGACAATAATCGTAACGGAGAGTAATTCTTATTTCATTATTTAAGGGTTATTATCATACAGTGATTCTTTCTAAATTGAGTGATCAGCATTTTAATAGCCATGTTCAACTACTTGTTAAATATGGTATACTTTTGTAGAAGGGTCACTGAGAAATTTAAGTTTGAAGATTACTCCGTAACATAAATTGGTCTCTCCATAACGGTAAATTAGTCTCTCGATAACGGTAAGAAAAAATTAAATTGATAAAAATAAGTAATTAAAAGTGAAATTAAGCTCTGCTGAAAACGCCATGTCAATAAACAAAGCTAAGTTGACATGTGTTTGAATTTTTGACAATATTCAGACAATCTCATATATCAAGGAAAATATCATCACTGGTGCCTAAAATTATAGAATCCCTTATATATATACCAGGTTTTGAGGGAATTCTGAAAAAAAATTTAGAAAAAATTCGTCGCCAGGTAGCGGCCATTTTGATTATCGGTGGAAAGCTGAAATTGTAATCAGGTCATCTCCATACTCGTGGTTAACTTCACATAGAAAATTGGGGAGATCCAATAATTAGTTTTCAAGTTATTGCGTTAACAAGGAATTATTAAATTAAAAAATCAAGATGGCCGCCATAGCCTCGTTTTCAGTCGCACACGAAAACGGACAATGCCAATAGACTCACAGACCCTGAAAACCTAGATATACCAGGTTTCGAGGGAAATCTGAAAAAAGTAAAATCGCCAGGTGGCGGCCATTTTGATTATCGGTTGAAAATCTAATCAGGTCATCTCCATATTCATGGGCAACATCACATAAAAAATTGGTGAGATCCAATAATTATTTGTCAAGGTATCGCGTTAACAAGGAATTTTGTAATTAAAAAATAAAGATGGCTGCACGCGAAAACGGACAATGCCAACAGACTCGCAGACCATGAAAACCTATATATACCAGGTTTCAAGGGAATTATGAGAAAAAAATTAAGTCGAAAAAAAAATAGTCGCAAGGTGGCGGCCATTTTGGTTATCGGTGGAAAGCTGAAAATTTAATCAGGTGATCTCCATACTTATGGGTAACTTCACGTAAAAAAATGGAGAGATCCAATAATTATTTTTCAAGTTATCGCGGTAATAAGATTTTTTTTAAACCTTTGACCTTGACCTTTGGTAAAAAAAGTGCCGGGAGGGGTTGAATGTTTGTATGAATTATGAATTTAATCTGTTGCACTATGTTGGTGTAGTAGCCAAAAGAGTGCTTGCGACGGCGCACGAAGGGGACGACAATACCCCTTCGGGCCCAACGGGCCGAGGGGTAAAAACCCATCTCACAAACATACAGATAATGCTTTTATCATATCCGTGACCGGAGCATTAAAATTAAAATTGTCAATGACACTGCATTCCATCCTTTATATTGCGGGTGTAACGGATGGAAGGGTGGTTTTTATTTTATTTCAGATATAAGCGAGTGTGGATGCAACAAATAGACCCTACTGTTTCCCAGAAATCGGTGGTTAGAAGATGTCATTGACAGGTATGACACTTATAGGCCGTAAAATATGACAGGTGACACCACCTGAGGTGGCACCACCTGGAGCACATCCTATATATACCCCGGGATATATTCATCCGTATATACCATATATGAGAGCATACCACTGTGTCAATTATCATGATCTTCAAAATTCAATTCAACTGACAACGTAACATGATTACTGGTGTCCCACTGAAAGCTGCATTCAATTATCCATGCACCACGAGAGAGATCCTGGAGGCCAATCAGTCAGCTATCATTTGGGTAAAGCTTTACAATCATTTGATCTAATCATCTGATTCAATCATGTCAAACTGTCCTTTCCGAGCTATTTGTTTTATAATGACACAGCAGTATAGATTCCGTTTCTGGACTATTCAAATCATCTCATGACTATCTCGGCTTCTTCATGGCGGGCTGTAGTGTATGAGGCTGGCAGCGGATTGGCAAGTGTATCAACACCAGGGTTCAAATCAGATCGCATTCAATCAAATTATTGAGCAACGAAGCAAGGATGATTAGGGCCTACTGTCCTCATGCAATACTGCAATAAACGACATTTTAATTGACGTGCTATAATCAGTCAGGAATCCTGTGTAGATTTAACCATCCATCTCAATGCAAAATTCTTTTTGAACAAAAGACGACGTAACATGGGTTCTCTATTGTCCACTGATACCCCTGGCAAGTCGGGCAACTATAGCCCACTATTGTCTCTTGAAGCGATTCTTGGGCATTCATAAACATATAGAAGTCCAACTACAGCTGCAAATTTTTTTCAGTTCCCCTTTCCATCCACATATTTGCACAAAAGTAATTTGTAGGCTAAAAGGGACTCACTAATATGAAATCTTAATGCCATTATCTCGCTCTCAGCTAGGGTTCCTCTCACATTCCTATATACTTGGTAAACATCTGTACAAGTTTGAATCCCCGAGGAGAAATAGCGTTTTCCATGAAAATGCATTTGGAAACCCTGCAGCCATAACATTATTTTGCAAGACAATATTGTATCCTTTCTCAAATAGTAACGCAAAACAAATTAGTGCTAGAAGTGGCGGACAGAGGTACTGCATGACGACAATAGGCATCAGCCTGGTGATTAGAAGTCTAGCCATAGATGTTTTTAAGAGTAGGGCATAGTCCTGACTTCGGGCTTCCTTCTGTCGCGATATTGCCATGATTGTGCAGAAAGTGAGTTAATACAATATTCAATCACCCATAGATGTTTTCTACATTTTATTGTGCTACATATATTTCATTATTACATAATTTATATACAAACAAAAATATTTAAGTTGCCATTCCTTTTTTCCGTTTTCTTTTCTTCATTTCTGAAACACAAATACAATTTCATTAAAATAAAGAGGCCATCAGAGATGGGAATAGCCCTCAGCGCCAAATAACTAACTCTAACTAACAAATTGTTTATTCAACATTCTAAGAAAAACCAGAGACTCGGTGACAACTAGATGTTACATTTGCATGGCAAATATGAAAGTCTCCAACTTCCACAATTTAAAGTTTATCGCCAATGCAGTAACGATGGGGCTATATAACAAAAGTGCCATGGTGGTCATCTTGGATATGCAAATTAGTTGATTTTCAAACTCAATGAGGGCAATCCATCGGAGGGTGTTGAGAAAAAAATATTGGCGACTAGCTCGCATTCCGTTTAATTCATCAAATTATATTGGCATATTTCGAACTTGAGGTAGTCATTGCTCTCAGTGAGTGGCATCTTGGAGAAACCAATGCGCTTACGCTGAATTTCAAAGATCTCTAATCAACTGATTTACTCCTTCAGTTTGGGATTGTTTTTCCTCCAGTCTAATATTGCATATGTGGTACTATTCAGCATATTTCCGCTGCGCAACTGCTATATGAGCTGACGTCAGTAGATGCATTCTAGGTTAATAGTATTACTTTTGTTTAGAGATGTATGTAAGTCTATGTTAAAATTAAGAGTGCCATAAGTTTTTACTATTTTTCCTTTACACATACCCTAGTTGTATGTCCTTTTATATAATAAACAACTAAACCAGTTAGAGGTTTTAATTAGGTTTCTACGCTTTCCAGAGTGTCCTTTTTTGCTACGTGGTGTAGAGCGCAGTGTAGCTATTTTATCTCTGGCTTTGGTGCGGGAAACAGATGACAGACAATTGTCGGTTTTTTTTATGTTATGTGTACATATCACAAAATTTAAATTCTATACTATGTACATTTTTAAAATAGCATGTATACAAAAACATTGCTATTTTAAACACTGGATATGGCTTTGTCGTACATGATAAGTATGGCAACACCTATAGCCAGTGAACAGTTGGTTTTGTATTATATTGTCATATTATTTTATTATATATTTTTAATTCACTAATATGGTTGATAGGCGTTGTAGAGGTAGTCTCGACTTGTTCCCGTCAACCAAAGTTAATAACATGTTAAAAAAAAATACTCAATTAATAATAATAATAATCAGGATAATGTACCATTTTTGCATGTTTTTAACTGGGAGTCAAATAAACAATGGCGTGGCACACAGCTCAATACCTAAACTGTTGAGATGTAGTAAAATTGACAGAAAATAGGTATAATAACTGAACAAATACAGAACTGAATGCTTATTCAGAAACACCATAATTATGCTGGGCATAATATACGCGCTGTTATGACTGCAAGCTGAATCTGCCTTTTTTGACCAGATGTCCTTGAAATAAATTTGGGACACGGACAAACACATACTGGCGAGTGCCCAGAAATGCGTTTTTGTAAAGACTTGCTAACACATAGAAGACTGATGTCGACTACAGTAGACATTCTGTGTTCTAATCAGCGACTGTATAACCCCTGATATGCAGTTGTTGTTGACATAACTTCAAGTGATAGAAAATTTAAATTGAATGGCTCAGTGGTTAATACAATGTTGGAAGGAGTTACAATAACAAGGGAACGCGGACGAATGTCATGGAGATGACAATAGCCTCATATGTCAATGATGCAGCTATTTTGACTCTGATTCACACTCAAACTTATTATGGAGAGTTTCATTTATTAATGAAACGTCCCGCCTGTTTTATATGCTGATACTTACTCTTTTCAGGTGATGACCGAGTAACGTCATCGGAATTTGCAGACGTCTTAGCTAAAGTATTTTTCTTTAATTTTGTTTCAGAGGATAAATTGATACTCTCAGTTCCATATTTTCTTTTCCGTTTATCTGAAATTGACTCGCTCCGTATTACTTCCATCTTGTCCCACATATCTTCAATTTCTAAATCTTCACCTTCTGTTTTTACATCACCAACCATATCATGAGTGTCTGCTACAGGTTGGTCAGAAGTCCATTTTTCAGCAAACAGTAAACAGTTTAAAGGCGACTTCATATACAACTGAAAACATAAATAGTATCTTCAAAATAAATGAATGAAAACAATGTTAATTTTTTTTTTCTTTTTCCTATACTGATACACATGTACTTATAACTTGGCTATCCAAGCTTCATAAAAATTGAAAAGAGAGATAAAGCCACAAGATTGAGGTATTTGGTGGACTGAGCTATGCAGATAGTCACTATATAGCGACAGAGGCTTTACCTATCAGACGTCATTGGCGAATGCAAAATTTGTGAAATTCCTCAAATATTCTCTTAGCATTCCTCAAGTTTCCCCAAATGTTCTCCTCTATCGCCAAAACGTTCTCCATATTTGCCGAACGTTCTCCCAAATTTTTGGAAATGTCCCATCAATATTTAGGGACCTTGAAAATTTGGACCTATCCCCAAACAGTGGCAGTTTCCGCACATATTCACCAAGTTGTGACAAAATTTCCTCTGGATTCACAAAATGTAGGTCACCAGCTTGCCACTGTTCGACAAGTTGTCACCAGAAACCTGAAACTGGTGACCAGTTGCGGAACATTAGCCAATTAATTGGAGAATTAAGTGAGCAGTTTGCCACAAATTGGGAACTATTTTGGGAACGTTTGGTGAGTTTTTCGCTGATTGTTCACAGAATATATACATAAAAATCGCCACATTCTCCTTTTGTTCAGCAACTAGTTGCCAAATAGTCAACAACTAGCCGATTCGCCTATTGGTCACCAAATATTAGCTAAATGATCCAGGCAATTATTTGATGCATATCGACAAAAAAATATAAAATGTGGATTGCAATGGAAAAAGGATTTCTAACAGAGATAAACGTACAGCACTTTTTTATCATTACCTTGTGAAGTAGTGTAGAGTCATTAAGATCGTGAATTCTCAGGAATCTATCAAGACCGCAAGATGCAATCATAGGCAAGGTAGGATGACATTGAACAGAACGTATTGCACCTGCAAAACCTTTGTATTTTCTCACTACAAGCCCTGGAGAAAAATATTTAAAGGTAAAAAATAATGAACAATTCAAAGCATGCTGTTCAAGATGTACATTTGAAATACGCCTGTGAAAAATATTACAATATAATCACAAAAAAAAATAATACTATCCACTTTCTAGAAAAACATTATGAAGAAAAATCATTATGGGGTTTAGTAGGCCTACATACATTTTAAAACAGCTTTTTGGTTGATTTTAAAAGAATATAAACATGTTTTCCACGTGACTCAGATATTAGAGATCCAAAAATGACATACTGGTAATCCACAATAAAGTCAATAAAATTATCATAATGATAGCAAAAAATCTTTAGAAGTTTTGGTAGACATTCGTCTGCAGTTGGAAATTTTAATTTTCTGATGAAGCACCAGTTTGCGAATTACTTGAATTTGTGAGTGTTTGAAAATTTGACAAACCAGGCCTGCCCTGAAAAAGGCAATACACTGTCCGAAAAACATGCCCTTTATTGGAACAAGAAAACGTTGATGCACATCACTGTACAGTTTACAAAATAATGTAGACCGAAAAATATTTCCATTTTTTTCCGATCCCAGGAAATAATATTGAAAAATCAATGAAAAGCGCCACACCCATATGAGAACTTTTATATAATGCCTCCGACCACAGAAGCCTAAAAACACTTCAATAAGACATCCTCACTAAAACCTTTGTCTGAATAGACACATGATATAAAAGTCATGTTAAAAATGACGTGAAATAATCACTCACCCTTCCCTCTGATGTCAAGTAATGCCATTGCTCCTTGTGTATTACCAACAATAATTTGTCTGTGGATAAAACCAAGTAACATTTATTTTGGAAGTCATGAGAAAAATAATCAGTCTGTAAGAAATTGTACATCATGTGTTTCAAATAATTACACAATTTTAGAAGAACTGGATGTTATATTTGCATGGCAAATATTAAAGTATCCACCATGTAAAGTTGAGATGAATATTGGTGACTGTAGTGTTTACGTCATCGAATCGTTGAATAATAATACGCTGTAATAACAATAATAGGCAGCACTAAAACATAGTAGGTGGAGACTTGATTAGTTTAAAAGACAAGCATTATACAACTTCACAATGATGGCTCCCTTCAACGCCTAAAGAGATGTGCAGTAACTTACTCTTTGCCGGGGACAAGAGCCATAGAAGTTAATGGATATTCATCAAATTCAAAATCAAGAATCGGTCTTCTCTGAGAAGTACTTGGATCATACATTCTTATCTGAAAACAATACAGTAAACCGTCCCTATTTGATATTTTCAGCTATCACTAGTTTCACCCGCAACTAGTTTCACCCGGGGATCAACTTTGGACATCATATTCTGACCTCTAACCCTTACAACACCGATGTCGACTACAGTAGACATTTAGTGTTTTTGCTAGCACCTGTATAATCAGTTGTTAACAGTAAAAAAAATGCATTCAATCTTGAAACACTGATCTATGTTGGTACTTAAATTTCACAAATCACACAAACTTGAAGTTGTGGATCGCGGTAGCGAGACACAACTTCAAGTGAAAATTAAAATTGATTAGCCCAGTGATCTAAGGGCTAAAGTCGATCCCCACACAGAAAGGATTGAAATATTTATAAAGGTCGTAGACATAGGTATTCAAATGGAGCGTAAAGAGCTAACTGAGACATTTATGATGATCTCAAAATGAAAATAACCCTTTGATCTCCATGGTTTATACAAAAATATTTCAGCGCTTCAAGGGTTGAACGAAACTGTGTAGCTTGAAGATATATATACAAAAATGTGATTCCTTGCTAGCATGTAAAAGGAGTGAATAATATATTGTTTACGGTATTTGAAATAAAAAAGCATCAAGTTAAATTTAGTTTTTTTCCATAAATGTGAACATTAGCTCACATCACATTGAGATTTACCTAATTGATAATAAAAAAAATATACTGTGAAAGCAGTACTGACTTAGGTTAATCTATGTCTATAGTTTTCATTAGTAAATATTACTACATGTACATATAGAAGTCAAAAATATGACGGACAATATTACAAAATTACACACACCTGATGATGAGCAGTACAAGTAATTATACGATTTGAACCTGGTATAAAAGACATATCTTTCAGCCAAATTGGTACTTGCAGATCAAGAAAGTCATGCCGAACCTAGAGTATAGAAATGTGCATAGATGATAAAATATGAAATAATATTAAATAATGTTTAATAAAAATAGGACAAATTTACAAAATGTAAAGGTGATATCATATTGAAAATAATAATAAGATACTTACATTTTTGGCTCTAAATATTGGTTCTGATGGATGTGTTAAATCCCACAATTTCAAGTCGTTTTCCTTTCCTCCTGTTGCTACCTGAGTAGGTGTTTCATTATTTTGTCTCATTTTACATACATCAGCCCCAACATTAATTTTCACCTTTTAAAATAAAAAAATCAGTGAATAAAACTTTGTTTGATTATACAGTTTTTCAAATGAGAAAATACTATCATTTCTATATTACAATTTAGAATTGATATTTAGCCTCAGAAAATACAAACAATACAACTAGAAATAGATTAGTTCTATGACTAGAATCACCTTTAAGGATGATGAATCAAAAGTGTTTGTAGTGAGCTCTGTAAGTATCAAAATTTGTGACAAGACACAAAGATAAGAAGCATGTGGCGCTGTTATTAATTATATGTGGGTTAAAATATGCTCAAATAGTCACTAAAATTATACTTTTAAATCGTTTGCTTCCAGAAGATAATCAGGTCATCATCTGACATTCCTGAAATGACTGTGCACCAAATTAAATAAAGATTTTTTTCCTCAAATATGCTAGCAAGCATTTCTTCTTAGTGACCTATAGGGCCTAGTAATGAAAGGGTGAGCCTGTTTGAACCACTGATTTGATCTTCTAGTTTTGGTCTTTGGGTGGCCCTTAATTTTTCACTGCTTAGCCTATTTCCTGGTGCTTCTAATTTTTTATGTAAGGATATATTTCCATGCAGTTTTGGTCCAAGTTTTTCAGTTGTGCCACTTATGTCCTTAATCTATCTATCAATGTTTTTTTGGAAATATGGCTTCAAAGGTAGGGGGTATTTCTATTGCAACCACAGGGTCATGATACACATTTAAATTGCAAAATAATATCTCGAACCAGACGGAAAAGAATAAAGACTTGGGACCAAAGTCAGTATATACAATACATAGCCTAATTAACATTTTATCACCCAGTTAGAATGGTTATTATAAAATTTTCTAAGAGAGGGTCAAGAAAAAGCCTATTCGAAATACTTTAATTGGCAAACATGCAAACTGTCAGCTCTCACTCTATTTTGAGGATTTAAAAAAATTATTGTCTCCCCCTTGGCAACCAGAAATCTGAAATTTTCACAAATCTGACATTTCCCCAGAATTTATATGAAATTACCAATGTTGATATTCATTATATGAACTTCCCACTAATTAGCCTATTTTTACAAAATTTGTAACTTCCTTATTAATCAATATTTTTTTACTTTGTTTTTTATCTTTTTTTTCTGTTCGAGGTCTTCAGTTGCTTCATTCATGTATGCCAGAAATCTATCTATCACAGTTTTCGAGCAATATGGCTTCAAAGGCAGGGGATATGCCATTTATAATTAAAGCATACTAGCAAACCTTCCAATATCTCAATATAAAAAAGACACAAATTTTAGTCCCCTATGGTTATAAAAGTACATATACATGTACATGTACTATTGCAATTCTAGATCAGCTTTTAAAACAAAAGTTCCAAAGCAGATTGAGTTCAAACTCACCGGCTCACAATTGAGCTGGTCTACATGTATCTATTTATAACAAAATTCCCAGTATGAAATCCAATATGTGACAGGATAGATTTTTTTATATTTACAATCTGTCTCACTTATCCCAAGAGCATATTCAGACCCATATACACAGTGACACCTATGTTGACTACATTATTAATATTGTTGTCCTATAATACAAAAAGATCATACAGCTGTACAAAAGAAAAATATTGAAACACAAGTTTAGACAAAAATTATAATCAAACTAACCATTTCGACGTATTTTCTATTTTCTTTCCATACTTTCAATAGTCCGGCTGTTGTGCAAGTAATAAAGCCACTAAAAACAGTAAAAAATATAAATATGTTTTGCCATTCTAGTATTTATAAGATTCTTTAAATTGATCTTATGTTCTTATCTACAAAACTAATCACTAAAAAGTTTTAATAACACAGTACAAACGTTTCATATCTCTCCAAACCACAAAATGTTCCATCTCCTTCCTTAATGTCATGTGTTTTGACAATCTCGTTTTCGGATACATCATACTCCAAGACCGATTGATCTCTCCTTCCCATACATATCTTAAAAATACATATTTTACTCATATCAAATCTTATAATTTTTTTTTTTTTTGACTCACTAATTAAATATTTTGTTAACTTCTATCCCACTAAACCTATATAGACATCATGAAGCTAATATTAATATTTTTAATTTTCAAAAAATGTTATCAACACACAACATATTTTTTCTTCTTTTAATTTTCAAAAACTGTACTATTTTACTCGTATTTGATATACATGATTGTAGTGTTAGCAATCTAAAACGAAAATATCACACATGAAAGTGCTATTATCAACACCCTGATCAAGGAGTATTTGAGTGCCTTCTCTCATATTACTTGCTTTTTAAAAAGAAAGCCTAATGTCCTGAATCATACTGAAATAGAATTGTCTAGTGTCTCATCAAGCGATGATGCATGTGTACTTTTTATTGCATAAAATTGTAGCACACTTGTGCGCATTACAATTTTGTGGCTACATGTACAGTGATTTATGAAAAATAATACAATGTTCAGTCATCTTGCACCAGCATTTTCTCATTTGTAAATTGTTATGTAATTTCAAGTGACATCCATGGCCGAAAATTGTATTATTTAATCATACTTAACCCTTACAGCACAGGGATAGACTTTAGTCATCAGAATCTGACGTCTGTAGACTTCAGATTTTGACGTCAAAAGTTGATCTCCAAACTGTAAGAGTAATACAAATATTTATATTGATTGGGGACCCAGAAAGGAAGAGTTAACTAAGACATTTATGATGATTTTAAATTGAATATAAAAGCCTTTGGTCCCCATGGTTTATTTTTAAAATATTCAGTGCTTCAAGGGTTACCCTTTCCCGGTATAGTTATTTTTTTAATTTGTTTTATTAGCCGATCAAATGACTGTAATATTGTGAATGAAATGAGAGTTTGCAAATGTTTAGTCTCATAATCAAATTAAAGTTTGGGTCTAGCCAACGAAACAGAACTTCAAGAGGGGGGGATTTGAAGAAGATAATGGTTGAATTTGTTATTATGTACATGTACTTGAAGTACATGCTGGGCTAATAGGAGAGAATTGTTCGTGAAAATGTAATACATGGCAGGTAAATGTTTAACATAATACAGAGGCTGAAGCATTTTAGCTGTCTGAGGTTAAAAATATTTATAAAGGAAGCACAGACATGGACAATTGTTTTTGCAACTCCAAACTAAAAGACAATATATATATATTTAGTCTTTCAGTATTATCTGATAAATATCCAGTAGATAAATGATTAAATGTAAACAATGCTGAAAGAGATATTACTCATGAGCATAATTCTATATACTGATATATATTTCATAATCATGATAATCAGGTGCTGCAATGTAATATTTTTTCAATATTGGATTTCAACATACTTTTGTTTGCTCAAAGTTCCCCCAGCACATCAAATTAATTTCATGATTTCTGTTGACCTGATCGACTGTATTCAAATTCTGCCACTTTGGATCTTCAATATTCACTCCTGTTTCAAACATGACAATTTTTATTATATATCTAGAAAAAAATCAGTTGGACAGATAGGATATAACAGCACTGGAGGGGACTGAACATTAAACATTAATAAGTTAACTTAAAATATGACCAGTTGGAGGCCTAGAACACAGACACTGCAGGAGGATCGATGCTGCGATACCGGGCTATAAAGGCAAACATAGCATTTACCGTAATTACTGGACTATACTGCGCTACTTTTTTTTCAGTTACTGCGCGATATAGAACAGGTGCGCGATATATGCGTCTTGATCACTGATTAACCTGTCTGATCGCTCAGACGAGAGAACTGAGCTGTGAAAGTTCAGTAGCTTTGTCATCGCTATGACCTATGCCTCTTTGAACACGGCTCATTAGGCAAGGTATATTACGAACGGATTAGTTATGTCATGTCACTGTCACTCTCTGTCAGAAGGATTAACTGCTCAATAAACTGACACGCTGACATTGTACAATACATGATTATAAACACGTTGGGGATTTTTTAGTGGCCGATAATCTGTCATGATGATAAATATCTAGGCCTACGTGTTAGCGTGTAATATAACTGCACGTAATATAACTGTACATATCCAGCAAACACGAGACATTGACCCAATGTTATTTTAATAGGGGGCCACAGTCTTCGACGTCGGCCCAACATTAAAACAACATTGGGACAATGCCTCGTAGGCATACACCACACGGGACGATACCACGTGCTTTACTGGCGCGCCATTGAAATTTTGCCCACTAGGCCGATATGAAATTTATTTGTTACGTTTTTATACCGATATTAACATAGGTCTATCTATATTTCTCCAACTCATTTCCATCAACGTTCATTGTATATATCGTCGTACTCACATAAAAACATTCAAAGATGAGATGCATTATTTGCAGGTTAACAGCGGCCCTTGGCTGTTAAATGTCACACCTTCAATGCAGCAATCACCTGATTACCGTCTGGCGGGGGTATGTGTACTGGCTACTAGCTTGTTCCGGCGTGGCCGAATGACGAACCCTGACGTACGGAAATGTGTGGAGGCCTATATTTGTGTTAATTACGTGACTCTATTGAACCGCAACACATTTATCTAAACATGAAAGAATCTAATATAGGCCTATCCAGAACCCGAGCAGTCACAAATCAATCTTACTATAACACACCAATAACATTGGCAATCGCCGAGTCACGGCGATATTTTGAATTGTGCGGTAAATAACGAGTGCCCGGTGTGTAAGGCTCAAGCACTAAGAAAGGCCTATTTTGACCTTTTGGGCGGTATAGACCAGTGCGTGATATAGTCCAGCAAGTACGGTAGTCGGACTAACCAAAGTAATTTAATGTTTTCTAGCAACAAGACTTCTAGTTCAATTTTCTTTTTGAAATTCCAGATGTGTAATAGGGCCTACTCCTGAAATAGTTCTTGTTATAGTTGCTGATGTGGATTCTACAAAATAGATAACTTGAACTTTTTATCAACACATGATGAATAACTGATGGAATGTTTCAAGATCAGCTGAGTGGATACATAAATGGTTACTAAGTTAGGTAAACCCAACTAAAATGTATTTCGAGGGTGTTAATGGGGGCTAAATCGATCCCGTGATGCCATCTTACGGTTCAGATATGGAGTGCTTGCTAACCCGTGACATCAGTAGTGCCAACTTGAGAATAAAAAAGGAGTGAGAATCTTACTCTAAGCCTAAGGGGTATTAAAATCAGGAGGATGGACAAGCAGCCGGCCACAAGAGTGCCCAGGAGGGGGGAAAGCCCAAGAGGGGGTGCCACCGGGAGAATTTTAAATTTTACCACACAAATGGTGGCCTCTGGCGACTTTTTTCTAATATTTTTAGTATGAAAGAATGCTTGTGAAATTAATTGTGAGTAAGTTGGCAAAGTCGGGAGAATCATGAGGCCTATTTTCAGTGTTTCTGATCTGTCGTCATGTCGTCAGAATTGACGACAAGCTTTCCCCCCTGACAAAAAAACATTCCAATCTGACGAGAAATGAATGTCCAAGTCCAAGTGGCAACAAAACAATAGTTATTTCTAAGTGTTTCGTTAGTGAAAAATGAGTTGTTTCTAGGCTCAAAATGTACCTTTAGATATCACTAGAAGCCACCTAACATACCTAAAGCCTTCTCTGTGAAAAAAATCCCTGAGGACATGCCCCCGGGCCCCTAGATCTGGTCTCCTCCCCAGACTTGCAAACGCCTTAGGCTGGCTTTTGCCAGAAGCCGCGCCTGCGTGCTGACTCCAACACCAGGCTTGGAGTTAGAATCTATATATTGCCTGACTCGAACTTTTTTCAAAGCCAGAAACACTGATTTTTGGTCAGAAAATCGGGAGAAGTCACGCCCAAATCGGGAAAGTTGGCACTTTTGTAACCGGTAATGATAAACCCGAAAGCAAGCCAATTGCCGAAAGCAAGCGAAAGCAAGATCTCCGCACCGAAAGCAAGGTCACCCCCCCTCCAAAGTTGATGCTTGTAAAAGAATAAAAAAATTTATCGATTGTAATTACACATAGGCTATTATGCATCTTTTCTTAATATATAGATGATTTTAAGGCTATAAAGTTATAAATAAGATATTTTATCTCAAATATTCGGCCATTTTGGGGTATGTCAATGTTTTGATCATGTCTTTCCTGATGATTTTCAGATATATTCTAGTAACAATTTGCCAAGCCTAAGGGCCCAACCAAAGTAAAACCAACATGCAAATAATTATAATAGATCCAACATCTCTTGATAATCTGTAATTAATTATTGCTTGTAAAGCACCTCTATCTGGTCTGTTCAATTCAATTGCTGTATTTTGTGGCAAATTTGTGGGGAAACTATCAGCTACTCCCCCAAACCCCTCCCCCCCCCCCCCCTCTGGGCATATCAGAGAAGATTCCTTAATATTGAATGGTCACCACTAAAGCAGTTCAATATGTTATCTTTTGGCGTTGATGTAGCGGATAAAAATTCTTCATAGCTGGTCTTATGTAATTGCCTAGCGGCCGCTAGTTCCATGATACATCTGCAACTAATTGCTCTTGCTAATTTTTGTTTAAATGTTATGTGCATTTTTTTATCAGAACTACCAACCATGCTACTGCTTAATTTAACTCCAATGACGCGTCTTTTCTGGCAGCGTGCCATATGCCCCATGCAATGTTGTTTTTCTATATTTAAATTATCTAATTGTTTTGTTGCATTTCCATCACAAACCACTTCTTTCACAGTCAACCCACGTTTTTTCACGTGTTCGACATTACCTATTAAGGCATTTTTCTACGCTGATGATATCAGGAGTTTCTACTGACATAGTTGCAGTACACCCTGGATGTGACAGGTTACAGCGTGGACCTTCTTTGGATAGCTTTAATGTAGATGTAAGTGCAATTACCATATTTTTTATGTTTCACACTCTAGCATTGGTGTGACACATTTTGTACCAGGCGGATACATGCATCTGCCTTTCGGTGGATTGTTATAGCATGTATCAGTCATACATGTCAAACTACTGCTACATTTTTCCTTGTGATGTTTCAATATCTTCAATATCTTGCTGTTATCATCCATCATTTCTTCATTTATTTCCCTCCATTTAGGTGAAACATAATTAACCTGTCTGGTCAGGGCAGTTTTTTGATAAAGGTGAAATTTCAAAAGAAGAAAATAGTAGCCTTGCATCATTGTATGATATAGCTGATTTTGTCATAAAAACTGCCAGCTGCCTGTTTACTTTGGCTGCAGGTCGACCAGGGCCATTAGTAATCAATTCTTCAAACATTTTATATGTGTCCTTAAAATTACACAGAGTACACTGAAATATCAGTACTGTTCCCAGACCGTATTGTGTCTTATTGATATCAGGGAACAAAAATCCCCTCTGCAATTGTCTGATGTGTCACTGTGTGTGTGGTAAACAGATTTTATGGCCTTTGCCAACAGTTCATGGATATAATCCTATTTCCCACAAGATTTGGTACATTATTTTTAGTCCCCCTAGTAGATGGCATTGAACTACATGCCAAATTGTCATTTTCTATGCCAAAATATCCACTGGAAATAGACAATGTGTCATTTATTTGTGTGTTTGAATCACACAAAGACTGAGCAGCACACACAGTAGGTGTGTAGTCATCTACTTGTTTAATTTTAGGCATTAAAATGGATGGGAGTATCAAACTGTCTCCTTTGGAGGCAATTATATATAGGTCATTTGGCAACCTTTGAAATAATCTGTTGTTGACATAGGATTCAGGGCGCACTTTTTTTATCAGAGAAGCTCTTATTGCCCTTCTTAAATAACCAGGGTGCCTTAGATCTATATCTCTTACCCTTAGCCTTAGGCATCTTTGTTTCACTCATCCCATCAAGGCTTGATTCACACAAGTCTGTTGATTAAATGATATTGGCAAAATGTGGGTCCACATTCTGTTTGTATATACAAACTTAAAATGGGTTGCTATGGCAATCTATTGTGGTGTGAGACTCTACTGTCTGTGTAATGTTTTATATTTTTAAAAAATATTTGAGCCAAATGTACTTTTTTCTGTTGGTATGAGTCCAATTTAATATATGGCACAGACATAATTGACTATCAAGCCATTTTCTGTAAGGCCCCTATTCTTGATCATTATTCCTTCAGTATTTCAAAAATCTCTCATTTTTATCAAATGTAAAGCTAAGATGCTTAATTTTTTGAAGAATTTGTCATTTGAATTATAGTTCAAACTTGAAATCACATTAATTGATTAATTGTTTCATAAAGATTGGAAAAGGATGGAAAAAATAAATAAAAAAACTTTTTTTATTATGGTTGATTTGTTGCCATAGCATGCCTTGGTTACCATGGTGATTAATGGCTATAGCATCCAGAATTTTAATAATGAACATATGTCATATCATAATAGCAACTTTTTTTCATATGAGTCTGTGACTATTTGATGATTCCAGGAGTCTGTTACCCATATGACAGAAAAAAAATCATCATTTTCTCACATATTTTTTTCCGCATAAATGAAATAACCTGATATATAGAGTTGTTTTTATTTGGCCCATACAGACACATTTTCTCAGAAATATCACCACAAACACTTTTAGGCTGGGAATACATTTCTTTTGATAATTTATAAAAAAAAAAATTGTATATTATGTCATTGCCCATTAAGGTCTCACCACACAGATTCATATGTGCATATAAGTATAAAATTTGATAGTGAGAGAGTTACATGATTTCTTACAAATTGTGGCTATTTACAGCAGCCTCTGTGGAAAATATTACATAAATATGATTTTGCTACCTATTTATTCGGATTGAGAGATGATTTGTGGTTCCAAAAACATTGAAATCACCAAATTCATGCATAACATATAGTCCCTCCGCTAGCAGTGAAAATGCTTCTCAAGCATTCGCTAGGTGGCATGTTCTTGTGATTCTAGGCTGTTTTTTAAGGAAGTGCTGTATACATCCGCGAATAGAAAAAAACGCAGACTTTTATACCCGCCGTCAAATTAACTTGTATCGCATGTTTTTCGCCGATTTCTCAGTCAATTCTCAACCGATTTTGATGAAATTTTGCAAGGACTATTTTCGCGTCTGGCGGCATCTACCGTGAAATTTTCATCAAAAAATATCATGTAGTTTAAAAACTATAGTCGGATTCACATTAAATTCAGCAACCAGGATTATTGAATTTCGCGGATTTCTCAGTCAATTCTCAACCAATTTTCATGAAATTTTACACACACTATTTTCCATTCATGTCGTGATACTTTTGACAAGTATTGTAGAAGTTAGACCATTTGACATGTAATACAATTCTGAGACGAAGCTAATGGCTTTATAGAGGGCAACATTTTTAATTATTTACTACATGTCAAATGGTCTAACTTTTTAAATACTTATCAAAACTCGGCGAAACTTTCAGGGTAGTCACGACATGAATGGAAAATAGTGTGTGTAAAATTTCATGAAAATTGATTGAGAATTGACGGGGAAATCGGCGAAATTCATCAACCACGGTGAATGTGAATCTGATTCCTGGACCTGGTATAGACCATTTGAGATGCTGTATTGATAGAGTATGTGACTATGACTGTCCTGATTAAAAAAAAAATTCATTTAAAGAATGCTGGGAGGCCCAAGCGTATGGGCCATAATACATGTAAGTCTATCATATAGAAAGTGTATTATGTGTGGTGAGACGTTAAGCCCGTGCTCGATAATGTAAACCTTTCATTATCGCCCAGCCAGTGGTAAAGCCTCACATAACAATACCAAGTTTTACTGACTATTAATTGGCAATCAAACCACAAATCAATGTTAGATATACTAATAGACTTTATTTTGTATAAAACCTTTTAAAAGCCCTGTTTCTGTTCCAACGAAAACATTGTAACTAGTTTTGTTTTCCTCAGCATGGTCCGACGGGTCCATATTGTCACTGCGAATGGAGAGTCTAAATGTCGGATAGGCTATATATCGGAAATGCCCCAAATCCTAAAAAAGGTGGTCATTACTGTGGCAACCATTGCCTATACTTTATTTGATGTATTTGGAAAACCATACTTGTAATTATAGCATTCTCTACATGTTTAAATACAAATTAACATAAAAAACTCATATCAGGTCACGAGGTGGTCTCCTCTGATAGGCCCTATAGGCGAGTCCTTATGCGATACATGACTCAGTGGGTGTAGCTCCCATAAAAGACTATTAGATTAGATTAGATTTATTCAGTAACCATTGACATAGGACAAAAACATGATCAATAATGCAAATACATGAAAATCATGGGTCGCCAATCATGGTCCCCAGGGAATAAAACACCGAAAAGTTTCCTGGTGAGAATACTTATTTCCACGGCGGTCCCTTGATAGTGATCCATGATGGCTAACTGACCACACCAGAAATTAAAATATCACAGTAATTGGATAACAAGTCTACTCTAGCGGAGAGAAAACCACGCCGGAGAACAGAGAAAGGCTCACAACATGCAAACACAATTGGAAGCCCATCCCACGTCCCCCTGCGGTAGGCCCACACCTCCGCTAGGGTAGAATAAATACCTATATAAATATAGAAAATATGTTATAATATAATAACGGTTACTATGCTAATTTTAGACTTATACTAGTCTAAAATCATTTAAAATACTGAATATAAATAAAGTGAAAAGCTAGTAGGCCTAGTAAATATATACTCCATCTTCATGTCTTTGTAACTCTGTCCACATGTGTTTTCTGACAGCATGTTTAAAAGTTAAAAAGTTTTCTTGCATTCTGAGATGTACCGGTAGACAATTCCACATTTTACTGGCTGAGTAACGAAAAGACTTGGCAACCGCAGACTTTACATGTGGTAGGACCAGGGATTGCACACTTGTTCTAGTGTATCTGTCATGTTCTTGACTGACCATAAAAAAAAAATCTCGTAAATATTTTGGGGTTGTTCCATGAATTATTCTAAACATGTTGTTAAAGTGGTAGCGACATCAAAAATAATGTCAGTTTTTATTATTTTAATATTTCCGTAATGATTATAGGATAGTGATGATAATTTTTTTTTTTTTTTTTTTTTACGAACTGGTTACAATTGAATTAAATGACATGTTTTCAAAAATGCGTAAAAATTCCACAGTTAGATATATCATGTGTGAAAAACGTCAGTGCGATGTTCACAGGTTTTGATGACGTAACCACAACACAGCAGGTTACACTGGGTTATTGACAGCTGATTGCGACATCAACTCAATAAGTTCAAGATTTCAAATCTTTATCGGCAATTAAGATTTTCCCTGATAGGGTTGATGATGACGAAGATAATAATGAAACAAATGCCATCGATTTTACAGTGAATATCTGCCAAGTTTGACGGTAAGACTACTTTATTCATGGTCGTGCTCATGACATTTTTTGACAGGCTCACTATCTCACTCAGTCTCTGAAAGTGTCTGATTGGGACACACTTTTTCGCTGATTGCTCAGTCAAGTTTCAAGCTATTATCGTGAAACTTTTCAACCGCTGTTCTCCAGTTATTTGGTATCTATCCTGAAAATTTTGTAAAAAAATATTGTATAGTTTAAAAGTTAGACCATTTGACACATGACATGTCGTCATGTGATGATGTAGATTGTAGGCTACCGTCCACGCCGGCAATCAGTTTGGCGATCAAACAATGTGGGCTCTCAGAGCAGGTGCCATAGTCAGTTCGCACCATTAGGCCTATTTAGCGAGACGTTTTCCCCCACCTCATATCATGTAAGGGCCAAGTCTGAAGGTCTCGTGGTCCTAGACCTAGGCTACAGTCTGTCCGACGGTGGAGGATGGTCCAAAATGAAAGTTAGCTTTTCGGTATCCAGTCAGTCAATTCTCAACCGATTTTCATGAAATTTTGTAAACCCCATTTTTTAATGATTTGGCATCAATCCTGAAAATTTCATAAAAAAATATTATATAGTTCAAAAGTTAGACCATTTGACATGTAGTAAATGTCTATTTATGACGCTCCTCTATAACCCATTAACTTCATTCAGGTTTATTCTCAGAATTGCGTTACATGTCAAATGGTCTAACTTTTGAAATACTCGATGGAATTTCGCAAAATTTTCAGGGTTGCTGCCAAATGACTAGATAATAATGGTTGCTGAATTTGGTGATAATCGCTTCATCTAGGCGTCATCAGATTTCTAGGATATTCCCCCTAAAAAGGAGAGCCAAATGCTAAAAGCCAGACAGCAGAAATGTAGTTGCTATTGCCAGTATTGGGCGTAGGACATCTATACTATAGCCTAAAATAGGTACTATTTAGGGACGCACCATTAGATATCTGGAGGGGGGGCTAGAGTTTTTGTTGCTTGCAAACTTTTTTATTACCTCCGAGAGAAAACAATCTTTTTTTTTGCCGATCAACGTCCGACAATGTTTAGTCGAAGATATTTTTTGTCGTATGCTTTCCCTATTATGTAGGTTACCATTTGGTGTTTTTTCTGGTCAACATATTTTTCATCAATTTCGACAACAAACTGTTTTTTTCTGCCCACATTTTCAACAAACTTTTTTTTTCTGACTTTTGTGGCGACAAACTATTTTTAAGAAAAATTCTCTAGCCCCCCCCCCCCCCAGATATCAAATGGTGCGTCCCTTATTATATAAGGGACGCACCATCCGAGGGGTGTGGCTATAGCTTTGGTTGGTTTCACAACTTTTTTTCCGACTTTTGTGGCAACAATTATTTTTCACATTCCTTCTATCCCCCGATGCATCCCTAAAAGTCCTACTTTTATAGTAGGCCTAGACTATAGATCTAGTAGTAGGCCTACTGTGTCAAGTCTGGATAGGATAGCTGTCTCGCACTGCACGTCTGTGGAACGGGGCAAAGTCAGCTATGGAAAGTCAAAACAGCAGTATCTGCTTGATTTTAAGGTAATCAGATACTGCTTTTTGGCTTTGCAGGGTATAATTAACAGTACTACTAGACTCTAGAGCATGTCGAGTCTGTTCTGGACACCAGTTTCTGGGAGTAGTCTTTTTTCAATTCGCTATTTTAAATTTTTAAACGATTTCTTCTTAGATCTTTTTTTTCATCTCCCCCCAACATCCCTGGAAATTTGGTGGGATTTTGTTGTGTATTAATTATCAAAGTTAGCCCATTATGATTTGGCATGTAATAAATTAGATTACAGCTGTCATTTCTCCATCACCTTGAAATAAGAATTTAATTTAATACATGTATGCCAAATGGTCTAACTTCCAAATACATATCAAAATTCCACAAAATTTTCAGCGATGTTGGGAGAAGTTGAAAAAATGTTCCACGAAAATTACACACAAAAATTTGAATAGCAAATGAGACAATTGAAAAAAGGCTACCCTAGTATTTCCAGGATTGGACGAAAAAGACTTAAGTCTTGTGTAGTTTATTCAATCAAACTAGTTCACCAGCAGAGACTAGACACTGCCGTAGGCTAATGTTGTTTCAACAGCAGAGAAAGGTTGGTGACATGAGGAATACCAAAATAATAATGATACATACACCTTTAGTGGCACAATGCCAATGGTCTACATCATGCCTGCACTCACCCCTTTTGTGTCAGTCAATTCTATATTGAACAGCATTCTAGTCTGGTTATTTAATTACCTGGTTACTCAAGTTTCTGTAGGCCTACATATTGTGTCGACTTTGCCTCTAGATATTGGTTTACCTACTTTCACCATATGTTCTTCTGGTTATTCAATCATACAATCAGCTAAATGTTACCCTGGATGCCTTCAAAAGTTTGAAATCTTTCAAGTAATCTTCTGTAGACTTTGTGATTTTTTAAAACTATTTTATTTCAATTATCAAACTTATGACAATATTAAATGTCATAATAAATCCTTACAATATGATATAGAATATTTTGCTTATCAAATTTAATCGATTAGTAAATGGCCAGTAGGCCTATTGCATGTAGTATTTTGTGACACATTGACCAAACATCTTTTTCTTTCATTAACGATACATGATAAATAGGTGTTGCCCTTTCTCTAACATAATTTTTTTTTTCATTCACTGAGGGGTGTGAATTGCAGTAACATTTCACAGCTCACTGTGAATCAAATGTTTAATACCATAAGATGAACTGGTATACTATTTTCTTGTCATTTATCATAATTAAATTGTATCAAACATTATGTCTCTGTTTAAAAATAGAGACAAATATATAGGTTACAGCAAACAACAATATTTTGGAAATGCACATTAAAAATTATGTAGGTACAACTGATATTTTATAATTATTTCTGTTTCCTACGTTTAATTTATCTTTAATTTTCAGGCACTAAATATGGACTGTGGAGATGGTAGGATACTGTTTGCTGAGCATTCCTTGTAATGTCAACTCCAAGTATTTCCACTGATCATGCTGAAAGGACTTCTTTCAAATATGTGAACACAAGTAGAAGTCCATGTGAAAATTGATGCATCACTTCAAAAACATTAATGAGATCTTGATCCTGTTTTAATGTATATTTTCACAGGGCCTACATTTCCCAATGTAATCAACATACCTACTAATTTTCTTTCCTCACTAAATTATTCTTATATATATCTTATTCATGTAATTATAAATGAATTGGGAAAGACTAATCTTCAACCTGAACATTTGAAAGGAATTCATATATTTCATATTACATATCACTATCCTAGTAGCATTTCATTTGTGTGTCAATTTGACATGTGTGTCAATTAGGTTGACAGCAACATATATTGTCCTAATTATTAATTATTTTTGTTTAATTTATGGCTCAATATATCTTGAAAAAAACATCAATCATTTATTTGTGTTATTTTGTAATTTTAGTTGCCTTTGATCAGTCTTGATATATTTCTACCTTATTGACTGCCCATAAACTTGATAACAGTAAAAAAAAAAAAATCAGAATATAGCTGTTGTTCCATGGGCCTATCAATTCTACAATATAACTCCATGAACAATACTTGAGTGTGTCTTACTTGCAATATTCAATGTGAAAATTAACTTTGTTATTTGTGTTAATGCTTTGTTCTTTAAGATTATAATAACATTTGAAAATAGGTTGTTGGCATAATTTAGAAATGTTGTTTGTCACATATTGCAGGTTTATACTGAGGATGTGAAGCAAATATATTTGAAGGAACTGTGATTCAGTCCTGATTTATTTATCAGCAATTTAATTGATTATTGATAATTAATATTGATCATCATAATTGGTGTGCCAAAATGATCGATTATAATAGATCATCAATAATCAGGGGGCCACCATTCAATCTCGAGGGGGGAGGGGAGGGGGAAATAAAATAAAATAAAAAATTTGGGGCAGATTGCGTGGAATAAATATTATATTTCAGTTCTACATTGTAACAGTTTATAAACATGTAGTAAAACTTGAATTTTTTAGCGAGCCGGGTTGAAATAAATAATTTGTCCATAACAAATACCCCAGGCCCCCACATGGTAAATATACAATGGACAAATAAAATAAATCTTGGCTCACATATACTGACCATCTTAACTGTTTACAAATTACTGATGGTATTTATGTACTTGTTATGCTTTTGATTTTGTAAAACTGAAAAAAACAAAATTTTAACTTAGGCTCTAATTTTGTCTGAGAGTCTTTGTGCAAATTGGATAAAAATGAGAAAACATAGTAGTGTCGGCTATCATTGCACTTTTTTCACAAATTTTTACCTTTCAATCCCCTCTCTTTTCTTTTCATTCATTTTCTATGACACTGGACTACAACCCTACTAATGCAGATAAGGCACATGCTGTATGGTGACAGTAGAACATAAGTGTCTGAACCAGTGGCACTCCATAACTACAAATTTTTGCATGTTTTATTGCCCCCAATGCTGATTTTAATGTAAGATGTCATGTAAAATTATATTTTAAATGTTGCGATATTGAAACCACAGTAAATAGGCTTGTGGTACAGAATCGGTCAACTTATTTTCATATCCAATTCTGATATCTTTTGTAGTTGTGAAAACTTGAATACAAAACTTCAGATTTCCGACATAATATCCTGAACAAATCCATCCGCCTGTAAAATATTACATAAAAATGTCTGGTCTTATACATAACAAAAATTGCAAAAAAATGAAATTAGACTATGTCCACTGCCCTATGAGGAAGTTCTGGAGGCCATCATTAAGGCCGATTGGACAGAACAATGTGGGAATCTCTAAGAATTGCACTAGTTTGCCCAGGGTGAAGTTTTGTTTGCCGGCCCTATGCTTCCTCAAGGGGCGCACCAAGGGTAAAAATGAAAGTTTCTTAGCCATAAGGATGAAAATTCATCAAAATTTTTCTTCTTCGATGACCCCTCGTGGACTTGAAAAAAAGAGAAACCGGAGGCTATGCCCAAATTTCTGATTGTTACAGGGGCGGATCCAGGATTTGAAAAGGAGGGGGCGCAGGTGGCTCGGGGGCGAGTTTTTGGGCATATTTAGGCAAATTTAGGGGACTTTTTAAAGAATTTGACGCAAAAACGGGTGGGCGTGCGCCCCCTCCCCTCTGGATCCGCACCTGTGTTATGTGCATATGTGGTATATTTGCTACTATTACTATATTGCGGGGCACTAATTGGGTGCCCTGCTGTATTTAAAAACTAAAACTCAATATTATTCATCTCCGCAGTCTTCTTCAGCTGCTTCACAAACTTCGGACACATATGGTTCGAATTGTTTCATCAATTTAGCTCAGATTTTGATCTAGCACAGTATTTTTCTTGCTCAGTGAAAACAGTGGAATGTGGTCAAATATTTATTTTAGCATGTTGGCAGTTACCAAAAAAAGGTCAAAATAATTATTTAGGACAATTAAAAAAAAATGTGATGTGCCTAACATGGGCCCTGGGCTGGTATTGACATGTCACTTGCTGACAGTGAGGCTCACAGTAATCATAATATTAATAGGTAGGCCTAGCCCTAGGTTTACTGGTTTAGGCCTATAATGCTTTGCTTTGCCTTTAGTCTCAGGCGCGGATCCAGAGGGAGAGCCCACCCCTTTTTGTGCTAAATTCTTTAAAAAGTCCCCTAAATTGGCCTAAATTTGTCAAAAAAAAATTGTGTAGGCGAACCCCCTGCGCCCCCTCCTTCCCCCCTGAGTCTAGTGTGTGACGGCCCACAGACTGTCAGTGTCAGTGTCCTGCAAGTTTCATTGTTATTTGACAGCGATTGGAACCGGTCCCCCGGCGAAAATGCAGCCTGAGAGGCTGACCCAGCAAACACGAGACGTTGAGCCAATGTTGTTTTAATGTTGAGCCACCGTCTTCGACGTTGGCCCAACATTTGAACAACAATGGCTCAACGTCTCGTGCTTGCTGGGGATCGTCGAGGCCAGCCTCAAGGCTCAACTTCAGAGGGCGATAAATGGTAGGCCTATTGTAGTCTAGCTTTAAATAATAATTTAAATTACCAGTCAACATATCACGTCAAAAAAATATATTTGAAAGTATGTGTGGCCTTTTTAAAAATAATTATTTACATTGCACTGATCGACAGACCACTGCTCAGAGTGACGGCTGTGCGTGCGAGGGGACTGCGTGTGTCACAGGACAGTGGCTGAGCACATGGCGACATGCTCCGGCCCAGTGCAGAGCGGCTGTAATCTGCATATTATGTCTTTTTAATTAATGTATAGTTCATTTTAATCCATAACATAATGTCTACATAGTCTTTGGAATAAATATTTAGTTTGATGAAATCATGAAAGATAATAAAACCGCGTAAATTTGGACATACAAACTTGTGTGCTATGACCATCTGTCACCATGTCTATACAAACATCATTGACCACTGGGTTTGTTTACAATTCTTCCACCTCGCACTGACGTCATCACGTCGAATCTTGCAATACCGCCGGATCTTACGATGTTGGCCAAATTTGACCTTTTGTTGTTCGTAATACCTTTATTGTGCTTTCTATAAAATTTTGCGGTACGGATTATTAATCAGGAAGCTATATATTATAAAATACCAAAGGAATTGTACTGGATTGTCGCTACCACTTTAAGTTTAATTTGTTTGACGCGTTCCGAAACAGGTATCCAATTGATAATTTTGAATTCATTGAAACCAATATGCGTCCTTGGGTAGCAGTTCAGGACAAATCTGATAGTTTTATTTTGAAGAATTTGAAGTTTTTGTTGGTAAATTTTCTGAAGACCACTAAACCATGCGGAGCATGCATAATCAAAATGACATTAAATTAGAGCTGATGCCAAAAGTTTTCTTGAATTTGTGTTTAAAAATTTTGCATGTCTCCATAAGAATTTTAGTCGTGAGTTGCCTTTCTTAAGAATATTTTCCGCAATATAATTACCATCTAAAAACTGGTCCAGATCTACTCCCAAATATCTCACACTCTTTGTAGAGGCTACCATGGTCTCACCACATGTAGCATTCATTTCTGAAGAAATACCAAGTCTTTTCTTTGTACCAAAAAGTATTGATTCTGTCTTCCCTAAATGGATGGATAGTCTATTATCGACCAGCCATCCATTCAGAGAAGAAAGTTCATTGCCAAGTTGTTGCTCAATTTTGTTGACATCCTTGCCAGAAACTAAAAGGGCTGAGTCGTCAGCATAAAGAAGCCCAGTTGCATACCTGCCAATCCCTACCGATTCTGGCGGTAGGCTACCGATTTCAAGGTCTATCCACTGCCTACCGATTTTATAGGCCTATCCTATCACTTTTCAAATTATCAGCTCAATACAGATAAAAACACCTGTAAATCTACCCCAGCTACTATAAAAACATTAAAAAATACTCAAAATAAATGCCGAAACTGTGGCTGGAATGCAGGAAATGACACATGTATTTAAAAAAAAAAGAGGGGGCATATGCCCCCGCACCCCCTAGCAGGCCGGGCACACCTTCCGCACATGCGGGTGCACGCATCCTGCGGACCAGGTCAAAACCTATCGATTTTTTACATCAAAAGGTTGGCAAGTATGCAGTTGCAAAGTGACCCAACCACTAAAGCTTCTCTACTGAATACTCAGTTGTGATCGTTGTGAAGGATTACAATAAGGGCACTTCTCAAATTCCAACAGGATCGAGTCTTTTCCTGTCATCGATAATCTAAACAACTCCACAGGAGGTGTTGATAAATTACTTTCAAAATTAGCAGTAATTAAAGCATCAGGTCCAGATCAACTTCCAAATTATATCTCAGAGAGACTGCGAAGCGCAGACTGCTTCAATATTAGCAGCTCTGCTCTCTGGTCATTGAAGACAGGCGTACATCCATCTGATTGGTTAACAGCCAATTTTAGTCCTCTTTGCAAAAGGGGGGACAGGCATACAGCCGCAAACTATAGACATGTATAGATAACTAGAGTTCTGGCTTTTTATGGGGGGATCACAGAAAGTGCTTGCTGACGGATTTTGTTCTCCTGAAATTAGTGTTGACTCTGGGATGCCCCAAGGGTCTCTTTGACCTATTCTATTTCTTATTTTTATAAATGACCCACATACCAGACTAGACATCAATAAGCTGAGGAAGATTTAATGTCGTGCTGCCCCTTTTGTGAAGAGTTATAGTCGCCACAGAAGAGCAGATACAGGCATCATAACATTGAGAGATCTGAATAACACGCAAGATAAGTAGACTGGGCATGCTGTATTTTTTTATTAATTTTTTTTTTTTATTCGATTTATCAGGTGAAAATAAAACATTGAAACATACAACAGATTAGCAGAACATTATAAAAAATACACCGCCATCATAAAATCACCAAGGATGAAAAACACCAAAAAAGTATTCCTAATGAAACACTTGTTTCCACGGCAGTCCTTATGACGATTCGACCCAAGACGGCAAACGACAGAAATAGCATTTTTTAAACCAGACTCTAGACTAGAAAAGTTTTTAAGTATAAACAAAATAAATATGAATTACTAAGAAATGAATAAATGATTTTAGACATGTTTAGATTGAGACTGGGCGGTAGTTACTACAGTCAGTTTTGCTGTTCTTTTTATAAAGTGGTACAGCTCTAGTCAACTTCATGTCATCTGGTACTTGGCCAGAATATAACGATAAATTTATAATATGTGAAATAGGAAAAGCAATAATATCGGCTCCTTCCCGAAAAAAGCGGGTAGGTAAATCGTCAAGACCAGTGACCTTATTGGCTGATAACCGTTTCAGCGATTTGCGAATGCTCTCTTCACTAACTGGCTCGAATTTAAAAGAATCTTGAGAATTCATTTACAAAAGGGGTATAACTCGATTAACAAACCTGTGTTAGAGAAAATGCTGTCTTGAAGGGCCTACACAGAGATTTAAACGTTTTCCATAGATCAGAAGAGTTAGATTTATTTTCGGTAATTTTGTCTTTGTAACAAAATGGGTTTTTTTATTAATATTTTGTACTTTATTTCGAAGACAAAATGTTCGATGAACGTCCTCTAATTTTTTTTTTAATTAGACAGACTCTGATCTTGATCTCCAATTAATTCAAAAATCTCATTTGTCATCCATGGTTCTGTCTTCTGACGTAGTCTTGTATGTATGTATGTATCATTTATTGCCTTCATTTTTTTGAAGAAAACATACAAAGTTATTAATTGTGCTTAAAGTGACAAACAAAATAAAAAAAAAACATAAAAAGTAGTCAAGTGTGCCGTTTTAGGTAATTAAAGCATTGCACTTCAGTTAATTTGCGAGTATTTAATTTTTTGTTGTCTGTTATATCGACCAAATCAGGTTAATAATGACCAGATATAAGAAAACGTGACTTTTCTTTATAAGTACAGAGAAGGAAAACCACATTGCTGGTGGCATCACCCTTTCTAACTCTTTAAGTCCCATTTCACGGTGTCTGCATGGTGTGTTCTGGACATGTCCACAGCATGTGGCTTATATTTTCTTCTTCTAACATGTCGCACAACACGCACTCAGTAGTGCAGAGCTTGTAGCTTCTTCCATTAGCGTTCAAATGGTGATCTGCGCACAATAATTTAAATAGGGGTAAAGTTTGGCAAGCCACGGTATATTACCAGCTTTAAAGTCTTTGTTCACAACGACCTGTCGGAACCATTCATAACTGGCATTCATTTGAATTAATATAGAGTGAAGTGTATATTGTTTCTTTTTAACTAAACACGCGATGTTGTTTTTCCCTTGATAATATTTTATTGGTTGCCCAGAATCAAGTAGTAACAGTAATAATGTCTGGGCACCAACGGCTATGGCACACTTGTAGACGTCAGCTGCTGGACCACAAGTATGTTGTCCAAATCTGCAATTATTCAGACTGTGGAGCAACACACTTTGACATGTAGGATAGGTGGTGGAACACATAGTTACAATAGTTTAGCCATGCTAATCATGGTTCAAATACTGTCCCAGCCCAGGAGCTGGTAGCTCACGTGATTACTGGCGCGCTGAGACAGCCCTTGTATGTGACGGCCGGCTTGGGAGAGAGCCCTCTCTAATTTTATTGTTTGTGATTGACTTGGAGTCCTCGACACTATACAGTAGCTTTGGTATGCAGATAGCTGAGTAGAGTCTTGCCGCAGTGAGTGGTACGTGGCAGACACGTAGAGGGCGGGGCTAAACCGGCAATAATGTAATAACATTTTCGACTGGTAGACATTTTTCCATCCACGTCTGGTTCAGGTCGGTTTTGAGGTCAAGGGGATTTCCAAGTGACAGGCAAAAGTTACTGTTCTTATTATGTCTATACCAATTATTATATCGGTGGCTGGGTCTGTGTCACGCCCAAATATGAGTGATAAGGATTTAATCAGCGAAAAGATAAAATGCCATTTTTTTGCTGTATGTCAAACATATGTCTGAAAGATGATTCAAGGTGCTGCAAGCGCCACGTCGTCTGCAAACGTGGGGCATGTGTCCAAACGAGGATAACTCGTACAGCATGTCGTCTGTCTAGAATGTATACAGTCTCATTGACATGACGTCACCTTGGAGAACTCCTTGCTGGGGGTGAACCACGACGACAGTTTGCCCCCTGTGCATACTACACACTCGAACTGTTCATAATCGTTTATTATAATATTGAATAAAGTGCTGTCTAGGCCAGCCTTATAGTTGTACAGTTTATAAATTAGGCCTGCAATCCAAACAGTGTCAAAAGCCTTTTTTACATCAAGTAGTGCCACATAGACAGTGCTGCCTCTCTCGGTATTATACGATATTGCTTCTTGTTGTACCAGGGATGTATTTTTACTTGACGGTAATTTTCTATTAGCTCCTTGTAATGGGTGGCTATGATTATCAAGCCATGGTTGCATTAGCTTGAGAACCAAAGTGTCGTATATTTTACTTACAACTGACAGAAGGGTGATTCCCCTATTGTTGTCTGGCACTGAAGCATCCTTTCCATGCTTACTTCCTTTACCAGTGTATTTTTATCAATAATTTATTTTAATTAAGTCTTAAATTTACTCCATGCTTTTCGAACATCATCAATATCAGTGACTGCATACCAATTAATTTCCTTCAACTCATTTACCAATTCCTCTGAGGAGTAATCCTTCATCGATTAAACGCTTTGTTTCTTGTGTTGAAAACACCTCCATTAATCCATGTTGTACAAACAATTTGCATGTGGTCACTGAAACGAACACTTACCATCCCTTCTTGAGTTATTTAATCAAAATTTAATACTTAAGTTAAATCTTCCACTCTTTGACTTTCAGATGTAACCCTGGTAGGCGTTTCAATCAGTTGTTTCCAATTAAATATAGACCTATATTTCAAATGTTGTAAAGATTTTAGAAAACGGTATTGTGGTACGAGGATATTTGTATTAAAATATTACAAAAAAATGGTTTCCATGTCAACAAAATGTTCTTTATCGTTGTAGAATTTTTTCATTAGATCAAAAATGTTCTTTACATTTGGTGGTCTGTATCAAACACTAACTAAAAAAGGTTTCGTATGTGGAGGAAGAATTTCTAATTGTTCATGCCGTAAGTCAGTTCAAAAATTAAATGCTAAATCAGTTTTTATATATGCAAAAACTCCACCACGATTTATGTCTTTCCTCATCAAAGGATATCCTGGTATGTGAATTTCAGAATCTAAATAGAGTCATCAAGCCATGTTTTTGAAATGCTTATCACAGTGGCTCTATCACAGGAATACAAACTCAGCACTTAGTGCGACAAGTTGTTTTCATTCATACTAATATACAGTAATATAAAGTAATAGTAATAACACATTGTTGATATTATGCTGTAAAAAAGGTAACGTCAAATAATGGTGTCACTGTAAAAACACGATTTAAACAAATCAAACTGACGTATTAGAAAATCGTAGAGTAACTGGAGCATTGTGAGATTTTTTAGAAATATTTAGAGAATAGATGTGTATCGTATAGATGTGTAAAGAAATTAATTTATAACACTTAAAGTGTCACGATCATTTACATTTTTGCTCCTCGATATGTCCATAATATTTTAACATGCATGTCCATAGACTAGAACTGCGCAAGTTTTTTTTTACATTTTGTGTTGCGCATTTACCAGTTAAAAAAGAAATAAGG
Source organism: Flabesymbios commensalis (assembly GCA_964017125.1). Classification (NCBI taxonomy): domain Eukaryota; kingdom Metazoa; phylum Annelida; class Polychaeta; order Terebellida; family Flabelligeridae; genus Flabesymbios; species Flabesymbios commensalis. Next base: position 75,089,432 of record OZ024906.1, on the reverse strand, counting down.
CCGGAATTTAATTTCAGACATGCATGTCCAAAAAAAGAAATATGGGAATGACTTTTAAACTGGGTTTTCAGTACACTTGCTACATTGCCATGGTAGCAATTTAAAATTTAAAAGACTTCCGCAATTCTAGTCCATGGACATGTTCACATATTATGGACATATTGAAAAGCCAATATAATAATGATGATTTCTTGATGATTTTGTCTTGTTGTGTTGCGTTAAATCCCTATATTCGTGTAATATTTTTTTATTTAATATTACACCTGAAGCTATAGTGGGGCCTATCATAACGTTGGGAGCTTGATGGGTTGTCAAGAACATTAAATTTACAAAGTTTTACACCTAAAAATTAGCCAAATATGAATAATAATTTGAATACGTACAATCCGGTCACAAATTCGTTTTATGTGCTAGTCTAGTGATATGATCGATCAGAATTATGACTTCAATTTATGGGGGCTTTAATATATATATATTGCAAAACAACATCGTCCACTTTGAGAAAGGGACGTGGCCCAATGGCTAGAGCGCCTGACTGCGCGATCGTCAGTCATGCATGCGTCCCGGTAAAGCTATGTATCCATGTAATATTGTTCGACTCAATATTACATTTGAAGATAATATAGTGGAGCCTATCATAACGTTTGGGGATAGATGGGTAGTTAAAAAATCAAATTTACAAAGTTTTACATCTAAACATTAGCCAAACGTGAATAATAATTTGAATACATTCATCTCATTAATTCGTCCTACATGCCAGTCTAGCTGACTGATTGATCGGAATTCTGGGTTAATTTACTTTTTTTTTTAATCTTTACTCCAAAACAGCATCATTCTCAAATTTTTTTGTTATTTTTCAGTATATTCTAGATCAGCACCATTTACAATAAATGAATCTGTCCTGTGTATAGGCCTGTATATATATATAAAAAAACATTCAATAATGGATGATAGTAGGTTCATTTTATCAAATTAGTCAGCTAGGAATATCACCAACTTTTAATGTGACTCGATCCCCCCCAAAAAAATATTGATGCCATTGAATAAAAATAGAGGCATGGAAACAATATTGGACTTTCTTATGTAAAACCTATCTATTCCTCAACATTATGTAGTATTATAAGATTATGTATGAATAAAAAATGACACCCGAATGTACATCATATAATGGGTCATACAACAGAGTAACTACGGACAGCAATTCAGCTAAGCAAATAATACATTCCAATAAAGATAAACATACAGTACTCACAGTGACACACATACACATAGGATTGAAATGAAAAAAGGTAATTCATATATTAACTTTAAAACAGCCCTATGCTATAAAAAGTAGATATTGAAAAGTAGTATTTTTAAAAGTGTTAGATCATTGCTAGTGCAGCTGAGGTTTACTAATAGCAATTGAAACTGGTCACCTAACAAAAAGACATTTATGATAGGAAGTGCATTTCATGTAATACTGGTGTGATAAAAGATGAATAACATTTCATCTGTAATTGTACTTCATAAGATGCTTTTCATGCTAATCTATTTATTGATGGGAAAACTGTATGCCAAGGTTTTTATCGAGAACAGAAGATAAATTCACATACATTATGTCTTCTGATAACCTCACTGGGTCATTGTAACGTTTTGTGAAGGTGGCTTGGAACATAAGACAAAACATTTTGTCTATGTAGTCGTTATTCTTTATCTTGTGACCTCGGGATTAAAAGGTGCAAATTGCCTTTTGTGAAGTGAGAATTTGCACCTTTAATCTGGTATTCTATGGGCTAAGAGTAATTGTTGGTCGTACGAATTCAGATATGCATTTATGCACATGTGGTATTCTACCTGAATATCAATATATATATATATATTGTCAATTTTTTCGTACTCGTATATTTTCTGATTTTTTTCTGACTGTTATTCAATTCCTAGCTGATAAATCGTCCCTTGTTTCTCTGAAGCCAATATAATTATCAGATATGCATTTATGCACATGTGGTATTCTACCTGAATATCAATATATATATATATATTGTCAATTTTTTCGTACTGGTATATTTTCTGATTTTTTTCTGACTGTTATTCAATTCCTAGCTGATAAATCGTCCCTTGTTTCTCTGAAGCCAATATAATTATCTGATAGGTATTTATCAATACTAGCAGGCCTACTTTATCTATATCATATATTTTTTACTAATTAACCTTATGTTATAAAGTAACAAGTTAATGTTATCAGAGTATAACATTTCTCTATATTAACCCAGTGGGGGGGGGGGGGGGACAAGTCCCGAATAAATTCGGGATGACTCTTTCCAAAGGACCAGTCCTGGATATGTTTGGGATTGATTACATGAGACAACTATGACGTCATAAATAAGCTGGTCTCGGGAAAAATACAGCAGGAATGTAATTTGGTAGTCGATATAATGGGAAAGGGTAATTGTAGGTTTGGGCGATACAGTCAATGGCTAGACCTGACCTTGAGCGCGAAGGGGTTATTATACCTAAAACCTATTGTAATCTAAATTATATAACCACTCTTTTATATAAACATCTCTAGAGACGCGAGACATGGGCGCGATGTTGGTTTATTGTTGGTTCATCATCTGGCCCAGCGCTGGACCGACGTTGCGCGTATGTCTTGTGCTTGCTGCTGGCATGTCATTCAGAGTCACTTGTAACAATAAACCTCTGTGTCGATGGTGCACCGATTGTGCATCTGGGTTATGCAATATATCCGGAGAACACATATATCCGGAGAACATTTTTTTTTATATTGGACCAGCGTCTATGACGCTGGTCCAACATTGATCTAGCTCAGAGAAGTGACCCCACTTCTCTGTTTAGCTAGGTACATCACAAAAACTGATTTTGATGGGGGGTTTTCTTCAGTGTAAATTTGTGAGAAATAGCAATAGAATACAGATTTTTCTCTGTTTGTTTGTTCTTTTTGTTCACTATTACTGGTAGAAATGAAGCCGTCATTGTAGAATTAAAAACATTATTTGCTTCGAATGGCACTTTTATCACCTTTTCCGGGGGTTCCCATCATTAGATTTCTTGCAATTACAAAAAATTGTGCCTATATATGCTGTACGTGGCCCCTTCTAATAATTTTTTTTACGCAGGTCAGATTTTTTACATTTTTGTAAAAAAAATGCAAAAAATGAAAATACTAGACTATGTCCACTGCCCTATGAGGAAGTTCTGGAGGCCATCATTAAGGCCGTCTGGACAGAACAATGTGGAAATCTCTAAGAATTGAGATACCCGGGGAAGGCAGCACTAGTTTGCCCTGGTCGGGTAAAGCCTGAGTGAAGGCCTTACACTTCCTCATGCACCGAGGGTAAAAATGAAAGTTTATTAGCCATAGGGATGAAAATCCACCAAAATTTTTCTTCTTCCATGACTTCAAAAAAAAGATAACAAGGGGCCGAAGGCTATGCCCAAATTTCTGATTCCTATGTGCATATGTGGTAGGATATTTTCTACTGTTACTGTATTATGGGGCACTCGTAGGGTGCCCTGATGTGTCTAGAAACTAAAACTCTTACAAACGTTCATTCATTAGTTTTTTCAGCTGCTTCAAAAAGTTCAAGTGTCTGGGTGATGTTTTGGATTATGTATCCCTCATGCCATTTGCAACATTTAAGGTCACAACTTTTGACATTTTTATAATTTAGCTCAGATTTTGATCTAGCATAGCATTCTTCTTGCTCAGTGAAAACTGTGGAATGTGGTGAAATATTTATTTTATCATGTCGGCAGTTACGAAAAATCGGAGTGGCTATTCGTTTGGGAAAGTTTTATTGGGAGTCAATGGGAGCCCGTCAATTTGTAAACGAGGCTGCCCCTAGAGTTATATTATGAAGAATCACGTACGATTATAGCCACTGCCTACGAAAAAAAGGTCAGCATAATTTTATTGGACAATTAAAAAAATTATGTGATATGTACCTACACACACACCACGGTGTATATATATAATATACAAAAAATTTTTTAGCGTTGAAATACTGGATTCGCTTGATCTCCTTGCCTAAACGCTGTTATTTGAGAATCATACGTAGACGTGTACAACTCACTGGCGTCTCTTGACTTTATTGGTAAAACAAATTGGTGCTCTCACATCAGGTCATTATTATTCCGAACAGCCACCGCGACGTTTGGGAAAATCGTAAGGTAGAAAATGCCAATCGTCTCATCAAACAAGTTAAATTATGTTTGATTAATACACATAAAGTTGATTGGTCTAGCAAAGCCCGAAACTCCATAAAATTACGAACGTACATAAAGTTCAAATTCGACCACTCGCTAGAAGAATATTTGTTTTACATCCCCGACACAATTAGGTGAATAAAGGCACTATCAAGATTAATTATGAGCTCCCATATGCTAGAAATTGAATGAGAAAGGCATGTCAAGCCGCAAAAAATACCACTGGAACAGCGCATATATCAAAGATGTACATCAAACTCTGTTGATAATGAAATTCACTTTTTAATTACTTGTTCTTACTTCGCTACACAGAGAACCAATTTACTTGCCAAAAACAAACTACACAACACTGAATTTGATTCACTCTCAAACAACGACAAATTTAAATACATTATGTCATCTACACATCGACCGTTAGTAATATGCTTAGCAAAATACACCTACACGGTACACCTGTTTTGAAACCTTAAGCATACCACATATCGGCTTATAATAAACGGTTGTTATTACGTACGTTACATAGTTATCTGGAACAACTATAAATCACCTGTTTCTATATCATCCCTATTTCATGATCTGACTTAGTGTATTGCCACATATCAAGACGGCTGTTGCTCTCGGATCTTATTATTTGGCTTTTTATGGCCGGTTAGGGACGTCTCCATCGCCTTTGTTGTCAGATGAGGTGGGGCCTTATAGAGGATCTCAGAGTTGCTAAGTCATCTGAATTTCTCTATCAGGTCGGGAATGGCACACATAAATTATCCGTAATTTGTATTGTTATTACATCACTAAGTCTGCATCAGTCAATAATATCAAGGAATCTCCGGGCACATAGCGACTGTGCGTGCATGGTCACATGGCTCAGAGTTACTTGTTTTGTGGACATTTATTACATTTACCTGAGATTATTTTAGATTTTTAAAGTACAATAATCCTTAACGTCGTTTTACTACATCACTGTACATACTCCAGTACAATAATTATGCATTTGTATATATCTTTAGGTTTCTACGCTTTCCAGAGTGTCTTTTTTGCTGTCATATATGATTTGTGGATCATACATGATAGCTATTTTATCTCTGGTTTTGGTGCGGAAAACAAGATGATAGACCCCATAATAATTATCTGTTATTTTATCGCAATATCCAGTGTTTTACTATGGCAATGCCTTTTAACATGATTTTAATTCTGTATGTGATACGATGTAAATTGTCGTGTGATTTTAGCAAATTAACCATCTTGTATATTATGTACATATATATTTTATCATTTTTATGACAAATAAGTCAGTATAATGACTTTTCTTTATGTCAATAAATATCTATCTATCTATGATAGCTAGTAGACCTACGTCCCTTGTGTTCAGTGGTGCTAGACTCTCAAATCGTAAGTGTTTGCTTAGCTTGTTTTGCATTCACTGGTAGAAGCCGGCAGAAGGTTGAGATTGACTCACCTGGCTGTGCAGAGTGCAGGGCCGTATCCAGACTAAGACAAAAGGGGTGTTACAGAATGATCGTTTAAAAATAGGGGGTCTGGGGACATGCCTCCCGGAAAATTTTGAAAAACAAGGCATTTTTGAAAAATGCAGGGGGGTTACAAACACCCAATATACGGTTGTTTAATTTATACCCACCTATGGCTCGATCGTAACTGGCTCCAAGATGTGTGAATGCTTGTCTCTCATCTCTGTCGTGACACTGGACCACATCTATCACAGGGATATCACATCTGTTAGAGGAGATCGACTCAGTCGAGCCTTGTACTGGCTTGTGATGGAGCGCGCAGCGCGTCACAACATGCATGAAATTAACGTTGATACATTGGTTTCAACCTTATTAATTCGACGAGGCAGTCATCAACGTGATCGCCCAGTCACGTTGAGAAGGAAACAAGGATGCCAATTTCTCTGACAGCTCCACGCAGGATCAGCGGGTTTTGAGCCCGAGACACATGCATTAGGCGAATCATTCAGACGACGCCCTGCTAATGCGCCACACCCCGACTCTTGTGCTGGCTTGCAGGGATTAGTCAGCTATAGGGCCTACTAGCCTATAGTATAAGCCTGTTTCACATCGGTGTATCAACAGTCCTTCTTTTTGTGACATGGGGAATCAAGCCCCCCCCCCCCCCCCCCCTGTGTAATTCCGCTCTGGAATAAACTGTTTACATGCGCACCACCTCCCCCGATAAGTGATAGCCTACTCTAGACAAAGAGGACTGCATCGTTTTTATGTAGACACAGATCTATTATACAGAGATCATCTCACAAAAAACGCTCTAAACGCGTGGTGACGTGAAGAAATCGGAAGGCCCGTTCATCCTGTTTACTAAGCTAGCTAACCCAAAAACAAACAAACAAACAAAAAAAACAAACAACGGTTGAGACTTGAGATTGACGGCCATCTATATTATTATAATTACCGGTACAGAGTCTAGATATGTTGTTATCGTAGTGTAAAAAATAGAAAACACATTTACCGTGTTTTAAAACTTAAACTTTATTATATTTAATTCTTACTCTTAGGATTTTAACATACTCCCCCACTATTCGTTCACTGTATTTATCGGGCGATAATAGATGGATTTGTAATTTTGTTGAGATTGGCTGAGATTGGCCGTGTAGAATCTACTGTAACGTTAGTCTACAACAGAGTGGCTAATCATGCTAATCGTACTGCAATGTTATAATTGCAGTCAATGGGACCCCGTGATTCAGCGAGGCCGAGGCTGCACATGGCATAGTTATGTACGTCCGAAGACGTCATATTTGTGTTTTTTTCTGGTAGAAATGAAGCCATCATTCATCGTAGAATTAAAAGAGTTATTTATTTTGAATGGCACTGTTCTGGGGGTTCCCATCATTACTGTATTCCCCCGCATATAGGCACATACGCCTATAAGTGAGGGTGCGCTTAGCTTCACTTATAGGTCTCGGTTAACTGGGGGTATTAAGCACGGACAGAACTACGGAAGAGCTGCAGAGGAGAGGGAGTGGGCCTGAACCAAGGGAGTGGATCCCAGTTATAAGGTAAGAGGGGGGAGTAAAGTAGATATAATAATTAGAAGGTGAGAGGGGGTACGGGAGTGGGGAAATAGGTGGATGCTCGCTTCTCCAGACCCATGGAGGCTTGAAGTCGCTGTAGCCCTGCGGAGCAGGTCACCACATACAGCTGCGGAATTAGCTCGCAGCCGGTCGATAAGATTCTATTCTATTCTAGGCCCATGCCGTTATAGGCTATAAGTGAAGTCATTTAATTTCACGCAAACAAGACTTATTAATGAAACCCTAAAAACTTGGATTTTAAGCGCATAAACCAGTTTATACCCGCCCTCAGATTAACTTGTATCGCATGTTTTTTGCCGATTTCTCTGTCAATTCTCAACCGATTTTGATGCAATTTTGCAAGGAGTATTTTTAAGTCACGCGGCGACTACCATGACTACCATGAAATTTTCATTGGAAAATATTGTATAGATGAAAAGTTAGGCCATCTGGCATGTAATGCAATTCAGGGCTAAAAACAAACTTTAATTTAACCAGTTTAATGAGTTTATAGAGGGACGTCGTAATTTCAAATTTACTACATGTCAAATGGTCTAACTTTTGAACTATATAATATTTGTTGATGAAAATTTCACGGCTGTCGCCGCGTGACGCGAAAATAGTCTTTGCAAAATTTCATCAAAATCGGTTGAGAATTGACTGAGAAATCGGCAAATAATATGCGATACAAGTTAATCTGACGCTGGGTATAGTCATTTTTGTTTAATAAAATTTTTTAATCAGTTTCGTTTCGCAAATCACAGAAAGCCTATTCATCTCTATTGATGAATGATGTGATTGAAAAAAACATGGTCACAAAATGTAATCCCAGGCCTGGATAGCTTTTTTAAGGTTTCATTTATAGGCGCATGCGCCTAGCTTTAGATATAGGCGCATGCGCCAATATCTGAAACCATTTTTTTTTGGTCTTAAAAAAGGCAAGGACCAAGGTTTAACATATTGGCGCATGCGCCTATATGCGGGGGAATACAGTAGATTTCTCGCAATTACGAAAAATGGTGCCAGCTCTCGCCTTTAATTTCATGATAGCTGCAACAAATGCTTAACTAGGTAAGTGGAACAGGCATGCTGTGGCCCCTTCTGATAATTTATTTTACACAGGTGCCATTTTTTAAATTTTTGTAAAAAAATGCAAAAAATGAAATTAGACTATGTCCACTGCCCTATGACTGAGGTGGTTCTGGAGGACATCATTAAGATCGTTTGGACAGAACAATGTGGGAATCTCAAAGAAATGAGATACCTGGGGAAGGCTGCACTAGTTTACCCAGGGTAAAACCTGGGTGAAGTTTTGCTTGCCTACCCTGCACTTCCTCATGGGGCGCACCGAGGGTAAAAATGGAAGTTTCATGGCTATAAGGATAAGAATCCATTAAAATTTATGTTCTTCCTTGACCCAAGGCTTATCCAATAATTGGCCCAAAATTAAATCAGCATAAGACAAACATTTGCTTGGTATGACTATAATGCTTCAGTAAATAATCTGATTGTCTGTGATGTTAGCTTGTTACAGAATGTGATGAGGATTTACTGGTGGAGCAAAACTTGAAGAATGGAGAGGTGGACAGTACACCTAGAAGGTGGACCTCGTCGGGTGAACCATGCTGCAGTGGCTGTAGGCAATAGAGTATACTCTTTTGGTGGTTACTGCACGGGAGAGGATTATGTGACCACGCGGCCCATGGACATTCATGTTCTGAATGCAGGTATGCTAATCAATAACCCTTACACAGCTAAGCGCGACTATAGTCACTTTTAATCTGTTTTATTAGCCATTTACATTACAGCAATTGAAGAGAAGTGTGTGCTTATAAAGTGTCATATAATCTTTTGATTAACCCGCTAAACACGGCTATTAGACCAGTCATTTTGGGGTAGAAATTTAAGTGTCAGAGCTGAAATTTGGCATGAGTATCCCTGAATAGCCATATATTGCTCTCCTAAAAGTCCCCATAAATCCAGTGTCGCATTTCAACGTTAACAGCCAAAATCCAAGATGGCCACCAGCGGCCATTTTGAAAAAAACCTATTTTCAACTAAGAATCGGATAATCAAGTTTAATATGTCATTTCCGACTAATTTTGTGGTGTGGAACCCATTTCTGAACTTAAAATTAAAATTCTAGGCTTCTGTGACCTTCAAGCAACACATGAAGGTAAAAAAATGATCACCAGCGGTCATAGAGAAATAAAATCTTTTACTGGTCGTTTCTGACTAATTTTGTGGCGCAGAATATATTTCTGGCATTAATTATATCATTCTAGCTATCAGTGACCCTGAAAACCTTTTTCTTCTACTTTCAAACACCATATCAAGGTCAAAAATGACCATTATTGGTCACAGTGAAAATACAACTTGTTCATAGGTAGCCTAATAATTAAATGTCATATGCCGTTTCTGACTAACTTTGCGGCGCAGAATCCATTTCTGGTATCAATAATGTGATTCCAGGCACCAATGCCATATAAAACATTATTGAAGGTCAAAAACACGACCAGTGGTAGGGGAAACACATGCAACTTTCGTATGAGTGGTCCAATAGTTACATGTGATATGACGTTTCTGATGGACTCTGATGCAGACAAAGATGTTTTTTTTATTTTAATTACGGAAATGAACATTTATGGAAAAACATTCATACATTTCTTCTGACACTAATGATAATATTGTATTCATCCAACCAACATGACCTACTGTACATCCTAATAAAAATTGATCGCTTTTTTGAATAAATTTCAATTATATTGTGGAACTAATTTCGTGATGTATTATATATTGTTATTAGTCTGAAGGAAAAATAGCACATTTTTACTCAACCTTGTTTTCTGGTGGTATAGGATCTCGTGGTCACAAGACAGCCGCACTAATCCAAGATGGCCGCCAAAATACAAAATTTACCACAGAATCTCAATCAGTTGGTCGATTTCAAAGATTTTGATGTTCAGTAATATATTTTGACAATGGAAAAGTCAAATATATTAGTCTTGAGAGTGTATGTGCGTTAATTACGAGCAAAACTTCTTAAAATCCTTGAACATTTTGTGCCGGGGGGGGGGGGGGGGCAAAATTCAAGGTCAAAGGTCAATTTCAAGATCAAATATTATTTTTCAACAAATATAAAGGTAGGAACAAGTATAATACTTATTTTTCATGCAATTTTGACTGGAAATTCAATTTCATATATTATTTTCATGATTCGAGGTCACCTTCAAGGTCAAAAGCTCAATTTTAAGGCCAAATAAACAAAAATATGATTTTTAACAAATAAAGCTTGGAACTTGATTGTGTAATACTCTTTTGTATTGCATTTTGATTGGACAATCTAAGTAAAAAATAATTCCCTTGGGGGAGTTCTTTTCCAATTGCGACAAAGAAGAAACTACTCCACAAGGGAAGTACTTTTTCGTAGGTTAAAAAAACATTTTTAAAAGAGTCAAAAATACTCCTAATGGGAGTAAATACAGAGTAATTCTGTTGTGGAGTAAAATAACTCTAGTTTGGCTGTGTGTGTATAGGGTTTTATTTTAGTGATTCAAAGTATAATCTAAAGGGTGCTAAAGTGAGACTAAGACGCCATAAAATAAAAGGCGACGAAGAGGCACTTAAGATAAAGGGTGACACAGAGTCATTAAAGAGCGATGGGACGCTTTAAAAGGTGGCGGGAAAGCATTAAATATGAATGAAGAAGTGTAAATGGCTATGGGAAGACACTAAAGGGTGACGAGGAGGCATTAAAGGATTATGGGGGAGGTATTGAAGGGTGATTGATCGTCAAAGGGCGACACAGAGCGGCGTTAAATGGGGAAGAGAATGTGTTAAAGAGCGATAGAGAGATTTTGAAAGGTGATGAGGATGTGTTTAAGGGCGACGAGAAGGTGTTAAAAGGTGACAGATATGCGTCAAAAAGCAATGTGGAGGCGTTAAAGGGCAACGACGGGGCATTAAAGGGCGATGGTGTGCGTTGAAAGGTGGCAGATATTCATTAAAAGGGCAACGAGAAAGCGTTAAATGATGATAGGAAGGCATTACAAGGAGATAGGGAGGCGTAATGGGGAGGTTCTAAAGGGTGACGATAAAGCATAAATGGGCGGTGAAAAGGCATCAGAAAGCGATATAGGTTAATGAAGAGGCGTTAGAAGGAAAAGGGGAGGCGTTAGATGACAATAAGGTGGCGTTAAAGGGCGACAAAAAGGCGCTAAAAGGCCGCAGAGAGGCGTTAAAGGACTATGGGCGGCATTAAGTGGTGATGACAAAGTGCGTTAAATGGTGACGAAGCAGTGATAAAGAGCGGCAAAGATAAAATAAATGACAACGAAGACGAATTCAAGGGCGACGGGGAGGTGTTAAATGACAATGGGGTGGGGGTTCTAAAAGGCGATGGACAGACGGCATTAATCGGAGATGGAGAGCTAAAGTGTTACGAAGAGGCGTTAAAGGGTAATGGGGAGGCGTTAAAGGATGACGAAGGGGCATAAAAGATATACATGGTGCGTGAAAATGTGGTAGGAGGCATTGAAGAGCGACGAGGAAACGTTAGATGACGATGGGAAGGTTTCAAAGGGCGATAGGGAGACGTTACAGGGCAACGGGAAGGCATTAAAGGTCGATGGAAAGGCGTTACATGATGTATTGTTGCATAAGATTTTATAGGTAACTAAACCTAATTATCTTACATTTCATTCTCAAGGAACCAGAAGTCAATGTAAAGAATTTAAAAGGGGAGTTGTAAAAAAACGAGGAGAGTGTCTCACTATTCAATCCAGACTGTTTTGAAATCCTTAAAGCCTGTTTATTTTTTGATTTGTGACATTATGGAGGATGTCAAGTGTCAAAGTCAAGTAAGCGAACATCGGATTTTCAACATTGACTAAAACTAGGGACAAGTGTAAGTGTAATGCCGCTTTTTCGTGTGATTTCGACTGTAAAATCCATTGCTGGTATTATTTTAGTGATTTAAGGTCAGATGCGTTAAATGGCGATGGGAAAACAATGAAGAGCATTGGGGAAGCGTATGAAGGCGGCAGAAAAGCAGCAAAGGATGATGGAGAGGCATAAAAAATGTGATGGAGAGGCGCTAAAAGACCATCGAACTGCGACGAAGAGGTCATAGAAGGTGATGAAGGGATATTAAAGGTCAATGGGAAGCGATAAAGGGTGGCAAAGAGTCGGTAAGGAGCGACGGGTGCGTTGAAAGGTGGTGGTGAAGTCGATGGCGATGGGAAGGTATTAAAGAGTGACAAGGAGGCATTAAATGGGGGAAGATAATGTGTTAAAGAGCAATGTGGAGGCTTCAACCCTTTCTCCGCGGAATTATGACGTCATAAATTCCCTGAGCGCTGAATTAATTAATTTTTTAACTAAAAATAGTAATTAATGATGTCCATAATAATTAATGGTGGTCATCTCGACCTTCATACATGTGGAGTTTGAAGGTCGTATAATAAGGTTTTATATGTCACTGGGGCCTAGCATCACATTATTAATACCAGAAATGAATTCTGCTCCACAAAGTTAGTCAGAAACGACATATCACATACATGTAAATATTGGACAACTTATGAAAAAGTTGTATTTTCACTTCGACCACATGTTTGACCTTGATATCGTGTTTGAAGGTCACAGAAAACGGTTTTTAAAGTCATTGATAGCTAGAATGACATAATTGATACCAGAAATAGATTTTGTGTCGTGGAGTGAATCAGAAAAGACATATCACATGTAACTGTTGGACCATTAGTAAAAAAATGATTTCATTATGACCACTGCATGGTGCTAAAATTTTTACCTTCATGTGTGGTTTGTAGGTCACAGAAGCCTAGAAATGTAATTTTAAGTTCACAAATGTGTTCCACGCTACAAAATTAGCTAGAAATGATATATTACACTTGATTATCGGATTCTTAGTTAAAAAGCTATTTTTCAAAATGGCCGCTGGCGGCCATCCTGGATTTTGGCCGTTTACGTCAAAACGCGACACAGGATTTATGGGGACTTTTAGGAGAGCGATATATGGCTATTTGGGGATACCCAGGTTGAATTTCAGCCCTGACACCCAAATTTCTACCTTATCGGTATATATAGGCTAAAACATGTAAAATGACCATTCTATATTGTAGTTTTTAATTTGTTTTATTATAAGTTATTACCTGATCAAATCACTGTTATTGGTAACGAAATCAGGATTAGCAATTGCTTGGTCTCAAATTAAACAAATATGAGTAATTTTTGACCCACTTGAAGCTGTGGGTCGCGGTAGCGAGACACAACTTCAAGTGGGTGAAAATTTAAATTAATTTTGTGGTTTAAAGGTTACGTTGGCATTCTCCTGAACCCTCCCTGTAGGGTCGATGCTAACTGTTTTTGCATTTTCTCTCTCGTCATGTTTTGTTTTTTTGCATTGAGCCTAACCGTACAAGAAAATTTGATAGATGTTCTTTATCAATTTATGTGCCTGGTGAATTTGTTGCGGTGTAATTTAAGAACACCCTTTCATTTTGAACCCTGACATTGCATATTTTGAATGAAAATAATAATAGAAATGTGCAATAAATTGTCAAAATTTAAAATTTTGATTAAAATTGTACAAATAATTTTTACTCACTTGAATTTGTGGGTCGAGGTTGCTATACACAACTTCAGGTGGGTGATAATTTAGATTTTAGTGTGTGGTGCTTCAAGGGTTAAGATGGTTAAAGCATTCCAGACAAAAACCAAGATATCTCAGTCAAGCTCTACCACGTAGAAGACCAAGATAAAAAATTCTCAGAAATCGTTTAAAAAGATTAAGATAGTATTTGCAATTTCGTAAATAATGTTATTTTATCCTCCAGTTACATATCGATGGACGGGACTTTCAGTGCCTTCTCGGGATGATTTTCAGTATGATGCGACTCCATATCAGCGATATGGACACACTGCTGTCGCCTATAATGAGTCTGCATATATATGGGGTGGAAGAAATGATGTGGATGGTGCATGTAATAAGTTATATGAATTCAATACATGTGAGTCTCCAAATTTGTTTATGTCACTTCTAATGTCTAATCAATAAGTGATTGAAATCCATTAAAGATAGATCTGAAAAAATCAACCGTTTTTTTGGTGCTACGGAAATCATATATTTTTGTGTTAATGTTAACCCTTACAACACTAATAGTGACATATATCACAACATTCAGTGCAATCTTTTTTGTAAACTTCCTTTATCACTTTGCTTACCTTACCAATTTACTAACAATATGTAAACACCTGACTTTATCACTTGAAATGTATGCATCACATCAAAGTTATGATAAAATGTTCTTGATTTTTACCATTTCATGTGATTGGAGAACAGCCAGCAGATTTTTCTATATCTCAGTAATCCTTTTCCTTTCTTATTTGGTATATAATATATGATTGCCGGTATGTACCTTTTCTTTCCCAGTGAACAAAGCTTGGTCCCGACCTGAAGTATTTGGAAACATTCCAGGTGCAAGGGATGGACATTCTTCATGCGTTGTTGATGCAAAGATGTATATATTTGGAGGCTATGAGGAAGATGTTTGTTTTGTTTCTCATTTACTAAACATAAATAATGTCCGGCCTTTGATTTTTTAGCTTGGATGAACCAGTAATTAGTTTATTGCAAAGATGTGTGTTGTCCACATTTCTAATAATCTAAATATCATGAAATTGTTAACAATGTTCTCTCCAATCAACCTGTAAAAATCACACTTAATTATTGAGATGAATTGTTCTGTGGCATTTCCCCCTCTTCATTTTTCAAAGTAAAATTTAAAAAATCACCTTCAGCGTGATTTACATACATGTATATAAAAGTCTAACAACTGCTAAGAAATGCTTCAAATATTTTTCTGTTTCATTTCAGGTTGATAAATTTTCTAATGAGATCCACACATTGGATCTGTCTGTTATGACATGGTCTATATTAAAAGTCTGGGTAAGTTTTAACAAACATTGTGGTTTAATATCTAATGTTGAATTAAAATTGGTCTATTGTCTACAATGCTGGTCTACTGTCTACAACATTGATAAACATATAAGGTAAGGAACCATTTGCTCCAGTGCTATGTAACAATAATGTTCCCTTGTAAAAAGAAATTTAAGCTTTAATTTTTCAGGTTAGCTGATTTTCTAAAATTGACCAAGTTCTTCTTGCCTGTATATATTTGCAGTTAGTGAACCTGCGTACATTAGATTTTTCAAATATGAACTCATTATCATCCTAACTGTATCATAGTTTTTTTTCTGGAATTGTACTATGTATTGGCATTAATAACATTCCTAAAATAATGGTAAAATAAATAGTTTTCCCCAATTTTTAAGGTTTAAATGTACTCCTTTTTAGGGCAAACCTGCACGTTGGAGAGACTTTCATTCTGCTACTGCAATCGATGATAATATTTATATATTTGGTGGGCGGAGTGATCGAGCTGGTCCCTTCCATACAGGCCATGAAATGTATTGTCAGCAAATTCAAGTATTTAACACAAGTACTAGCACATGGTCAGAACCGCAAACAACTGGACTTGCGCCAACTGGTCGACGTAGTCACTCAGCATGCAAGTATACAGTTGTTGAAAATATACATCAGTGATGACAATATAGACCAGTAGTAGTGAAATAAAAAATGATTGATGTGTATATTTTGGTAATTAATAAGGTTTTCAAGATGGTATGCTCAGTCTGGCATTGGGTCAATGCTGGACTATCTACTCATTGCCTTACTCTGACAAAGCATTGATTCAACAACAAAACATTGTGTTGGTTATATTAAATTTTACATTTTAAATGTCATTTCAAAATGGCTAATTATCTGTGCTTGTTCTGTTGCAGTTGTACACAATAAGAATTTATATATATTTGGAGGATATAATGGACTCCATGACGTTCATTTCAATGATCTCTACATGTATCAGCCTGGTGAGTGACCTACTGTTAATCATGCTATGGCGAGAGTAAGTCAAGTACTGTTTATTACCCTAGGCAGAATATGAATTATGCATATCTTTCACCCCCTTTATTGCAATATATTGTATTATCATCCCTTTAAAGCTTTGGATGCAAATGAAAAAGATAACCCTTCAAGTTCTTTAATAGAAATTTTCACCCACTTGAAGTTGTGTCTCGCTGACGCGATCCACAACTTCAAGTGGGTGGAAATTATTCAGATTTGTTATACCAGGTGTTATTTGTAGTACATGTGCTAATAGAAATGAATATAACAATCATAGTCATCACTGGGAAATAATGGTAACCCTTAAAAAACAGTTAATTTTAATATTTTTTTGCACTTACAACTTTGTCTGTGAAATTTCTTACATATTATGTACGATTTGAATGAAAACATGTACTAGTCCGGAAGATTTAATGATCATTTCTAGTTGAAATTCTTTTTTGTTTCGAAGCATAAATAAAAAAGCTGAAATCTACTATATCTCCTCATAATAATATACCATGGGACAACAGATGAAAGTATTCTACATGCATTCTGATAGACTAGTGCAAGTCAAGTGGCATTTTCGATTCAAATACTGGATCATCACCTTTTAAAAAATAAATATGTCACTTTTGACAACCACATCTGTGGTTTTGCAAGTTAATTTTAGACTTTATATGCATTAATGTTATATATAGCAACTATGCTAACATGTTTTGCCTTTGCAATCATTTAAATTGTATTTCTCTTTATTTCAGATGAGACCAATTGGTCGGTCATCAAGGCAAGAGGCCATCCACCTTGTCCTAGGCGACGACAATGTGTTTGTGTCATAGAAGACAAAATATTTATATTTGGAGGCACCAGGCAAAGCATTTTTATAATTCTGTTGACTTAATGAAAATTCAGACACTTTTTCTCCATTATGACGTGTGCGATCTTTGGCTTAATCGTTTTTTAAATATGTTGAATATGCAAATCTTCCATGTATGCGCATAGTACATGTACAGTAGAACTGGTTATGGGCCGCCCCCTTCCCTTTGTGAAGCTGGAAATGTGGCTTATCAAGACTTATGGCTACCCATAGCACCTTTATCTGTATAGAATATGAAATCTTGAATTCGCGAATTTGTCCTCGCAAAATTCGCGAAAATTAAAACCTCGCGAATATTACCAGAGCTACATTATATACGGTTTCAAACAATTTTCATACCCAATATAATGCCATTGAAATTGATAAAATAGTTGGGCAGAAGAAAATATGTTTTTTGGTAATGGGCAATATTATACTTTTCGTCATTTAAATTCAATTTACAGATTTTGCATATTCAGCAACTTATATAGTTTAAAGCCTGCTAATGAAATCAGCATGTTTTTTTATTCAAGCTCTACAAATGTAAGCAATTTTACCATTTGAAGATGTGGGTCACAATTTTAATCTTATAACTAAGCTCTTTAGGGCTAAATGTTGGTAATACCCCACCCTTGTTATTCACCTAATAATTCTGGTTATTATTACTATTTACAGTCCTATCCCTGAGAGAGGGGATGTTCACGACGAGGAGGTGGATCTCATGGATCATTCTGATCTACATATCTTGGATTTTTGTAAGCTCGTTTTTACAAATATTATACTTTACCTCTAATATTATTAAAACAGATTGTTACTTTTAAAAGTCTAATCCCACTATGTGGTGGAGACTTATGTTTTAGTGTTGTTGTTATTATTATTAAACGATTTGACAAAAACTCACAAAAATTGATTTGTCTAAGTTTGAAAATATTTCTAATTTTTATATCCAAGATGGCTGCCCAGTGTTTCATCTAGGATTCAGAAGGGGCATGGCGCCACCGATCATTGGGGGCACCTTATCATGCCCGCCGGGCACCCAGTTGACTCGCTTGGGCTTTTCCAACACCCACCCTCCCCAATTAAGGGTACAAACAAAATCAGTTAAGTAGGCCTCTCCAGTTATTACCACTATGTACACAAGCGGTTATCAGGTATTGTGTCATAGGTGTGAGCGCGAGACATCAGTGATCGGGGTGTTTTCCACTGTGACAATGGCCTGGGTGGATTAAATATGACAATATAACAATATAACAATAGTTCAAAGAGGCACTTCACTGTCTGAATATTCGAAGGGCAAAATGGCGCACCTGAAGGGCAACATGTCGCTCACAAAAGGAAACATGGCGCTGCTGGTGTTAGAAATGGCTAGATGAAACACTGCTGCCATTGTAAGTTGACTTAGTATATTCAAAGTGGCTGCATCAATATACTTTCTATGAATATCATCGCATTGCTACTGCACACTCATTGTTCTTAGTAAGCATTTGTAGGTAATTGTATTTGATTTATTTTCAGCTCCATGTCTAAAGACTCTTTGTATGCTTATGGTTATTGAACACAACTTAGAAAAAAATTGGCTACCTCGTGATATTAGGTACAGTTTCATTATTATTCAGCTTTGATTATATTAAACTTTATTGCATTGTACGACTTTTATCATGTAGTCCTTGTTGCTGACTGACATACTTGTGTATATTTGTTTATTCTCCAGATGGGAGCTTCAAGCCATGACTACGAACAGTACAATCAGTCGTCCTCTGAGCGGATAATATCTGTAAATGGCAGGACAATCAAACAATCACCACTCGTAAAACGAGACATTTAGCCGAATGAAGGTTTAATGTTGGGCTAGCATTGCAGATGATGGCCCATCATCAAACCATCATTGGCCCTATGTCTGATATTTACGGGGGTACAGCGTATCTGGGACAGATGCAAGGAATGATATATACTGTGTTGATTATGAAAGAGAAACTTGTATCATACACTCTATAATGGCCACCTGACTCAAATTTATGTGCAGGAAATCCTGTGATGAACGTAATCAAGAAACAAAAAACTGGAGTTTTTCTTCTCAGCAGACACAATTTCTTGAACCTACACTGGCCCACCATTTGTCCAACATGGGGACAACGTATTGTGTGTGCACTGCTGGATTGTTCCCAGTCTCATTCTCAGCAATAAGTATATAATACAACTCAGGCTAATGGCTGTAAAATGTTTTAACACTTTCAGTGCGGAGACGGACTTTAGACATCAGAATCCGACGTCTGTAGACGTCAGATACAGACGTCTAAAGTCAATCCCGCACTGAAAAAATGCAAACTTTATAATGGCCATAGACCCATAACACAGGTATTCAAATGAAGCAGAAAGAGCCATCTAAGACATTTATGATCATTTAAAAAAACACCTTTGCTCTCCATGGTTTATACAAAAAAGTTTCAACTTTATAAGGGTTTAAACATTTCATCAACTGGGATTCGTTAGGCTATTTGTGCATGCTGGAGTACCTCCACATCATATTTGATAATGATAGTTGTTGATAATCTTTTTCGTATCAGTGCAATGAGATCATAATAATAATATTCTGTTTTCAGTAAGAAGCAGCCCAGCAAACCCGATAGATTGAACCAAAGCTGATTTAATGTTGGGCCAGCGTCGCAGACGGTGGACCAACATTAAATAAGCATTAGTTCAAAAAAATGTCTCGTGTTTGCTGGGTGCTTGCTAAGCAGTAACCACATATTGACAAAGACTTTTAGACAGAGTTGGCTCTTCAAGGCTTAGCTGGTTTCTCAATTTTTTTTTCTACCTGTGTCATTTTCATTAATCTTAGCAAAGTGGTCGTTTTTAGTGTATTAAGATGAGACGTTTTCCACTTCACCATCCAAAAAACAAATTTACTCACTATACATGTACTTATATAATATTTATTACACAGTATGTGCTCATGGGACCGTCAGAATCTGATATTACCAACTTTATACGTCAGAATCTGAAGTCTATCTATAGACGTCAGATTCTGACGTATAAAGGATGAAAAAAATTATGATGGCCTTATACCATAATATAGGTATTCAAATGAAGTAGAAGGGGCTAACCAAGATATTTATGATGATTTCAAATTGAAAGAACCCTTTGGTCTCCATGGCTTATACAAAAATATTTTAGCGGCGTTGTAAGGGTTAATAAAATTATACTTGTTCAACACATTGATCGGTGTTATCTACATATCATTTTTTTTCCACTTGTTGCACTTGTAGTAACATTTTCGTACATATTTGTTATGAGTTACAGTTAAGTTAATCACTTTCTTGTGATTTCTTTTGTCACTCCTCTATTTAAATTATGTTATGGTCTCAGGGTCATCAATATGTCAATTAAGTCATAGCTCGTGCAATTCAATCTTATGTATAAATTATCCATGTATGGGGCATCATCTGTGCTACTCATTGAGGTTGTTATTCAAGAAAGGCTAATTAGAATTATCTTTGTTTTTCGCAAAGACAATCGTGAGCAGTCTGTTTAAATATGAATGGATGTTGTTTTAAGTGTATATTACATGTAGTCTTTTGTTAGTTGCATGTCTTGGTAATACAAAATATGTCCAGAAAATGAGCATCATCTTAGACATACAAATGTAAAAAATATACGCAGATCTGACTTTCACTCGTTTTACTGAGAAAATGTGGGAGCGAAAAAAGTAGAATTTGATAAATCAACTTTGTTTTTGAATTTGTGTTCCCTTGCAGTTGTTCTACATAATATTGGATCACATAGATATTTCTGATGAAATATTCTTTTTAATGCTATTTATTGTTTTTGTAAATACATGTACAAAAAGTATTTTTCCAGTATTGCCTACTGGTAACTGATATATATATCTATATAATATATATATATCTGACCTGACTCTGTATTAAATGTTGTTATTAGTATACTACTGAATGCATTGTTTTTAAAATTGTATATATTGTACAATATATATTTTATTACAGACAATTCTCACACTCTGTGTATAGGTTTTCACATGGAATGTATATCGGTATTAGCTGTTATCGCACCATCCAAATGACAATAACATGCTCTTTCAATGTTGAATGTGATTAGGTACAGCCTGCCATCGGCAGCTACCCTTATGGATGACTAATCTTGAACATTTCTTAAAAGGCATTTTCTGTACAAATAAACCGCTTTTGGACAATGTATATAAAAAATTCAACATAATAGATTCCTCATAAAAATAGATGTTATAAGAAATATCAAGAGTTTGAAAAACCGTCCCACTGTGATGCATAATAAAATTAAAGCCATTCTTATTTGTGTCTATCTTTCATTACTTTATTCATGTAATCATGGTAATATAAAACTTTTGTTTCGTAAATCACACCATGATAACCTGTGAATAGTGTATTTTTCTGATACGATGTCTTTGTGAAAAATATCAAAGAGTGTCTTTTTTGTGTTTATATTTTTAGCCCGCCTTTCAATTTGTTTTATCCCCCCCCCCCCCCCCCCCCCCCGGGTGATGGTGTTGACTCGGAAGTGCGTCCTGCCTCCATCCGTCTTTCGGCATTTTGTTTCCAGATCTCTGAAACCCATGGATATCAATGGAACCGCTGGTCAGAATATGTATGTATGTAGTCACCTATCTCCATGGCCTCTAAATAGAAAGGTTTTGGTCATGGTTTAGTGATTTAGATAAATAAGCTAACTATTTTTACATTATTGGAACTCATTCCAATAATGTATTACCATGGTTTATAAAAACGGATTTCGGGGAAGTGTTTTTTGGTCTGTGTGTCCCAAATGTCTTTCACTCGCATCTTGTCGAAAACGGCGACACGCATAGATTCAGTTTTCCGTCATTAAACAGCCTATTGTTGTTTCTGAATAAGCATAAATTCCTCTATTTGCTTTCTTTCGGCAATTTTGCGACAGCTTGGGTTTCAGGCTTTTGAGCTGTGTGTTCAGCCGTTTATGACCTGTGGACAGCCCATAGATTCCACTCAGATCAATGTCTACCTTGGGATCAAAGTTGCCAATATAATCTTAAGAAATTAACACAATGAGAGTTTGAAACTGGGAGAAACTAGCAGATTTTTTACTTTCCAAAGCAAATCTATTATGGTCGATATCGATACAATATTTTACAATAATATATATTGCCTTTGAAAATATATCCCTTGGTTTAAAAACCACTGACGCCATAGCTACAGTTGGTAAAAAAACGGCTGATCTAGATTTTAGGCACATCATAGGACGAAATAGTCTTCTCGATCACTCACACACAGAATATCTATACTAGTTCAGTCACATCTCTGGATCTTTCACCATGCACCCTAGCAAACACGATACATTCAACTAATGTTGGCTCAATGTTGGGCCAGCGTCGCAGACGATGGGTCAATATTGAGCCTACATTGGGTGAATGTCTCGTGTTTGCTGAACCAGTAAACACGTGACCTTGCTACAGTGTTGTTTCAAAGCTGTGCCAACGTCTCTATAGTGTCCATTTCCGATAACATCTGCTTGGTTGCTTGTCCAAACTTGCATTAATTTCAGGAAGAACAAATCTGAAAGGCAGTATCTGCTTACTTGTAGTAAGCAGATACTGCTTTTTGGCTTTACGCGACGGTAGTTTGCCTAAACGTGTCGTTCACCTTATAATATTATTCTTTCAAATCGCCAGAGAGAACACCACAATAGCCCAAGATCATTGAGAAAAGGTGAAATTCGATTTCAGAGTTTGGACAAAATTATACTATTTGAAAATAGGTATATTCGTATTTTTTCCATCGATGTTAAAAAAGCCATTTTGTCTAAGGATGGCATGAAAAACTATAGACCAGTTTCGAACCTAAATTTAATTTCCGAAATAATTGAAAAAAAAAATTCCAATCGTATACGGTCCCATCTAGACAAAAACAACATATAAACGTCGATCAATCAGCATATAAACCTATGAGTCTTCATTCTACAGAAACAACCTTGCTAAAAATTCACAATGTCAACTGTATATACATGGACAGTGGCAAGACCACATCATTGGTCTTGCTTCACCTGTCCACAGCCTTTGACACCCTTACTTGGACCATCAGCAGCATCATTGAACTCTTATCTGGCCGGTATGGTATTTCTTAAACAGCCATAAACTGGGTCCGTTCCTACCTATCTGATCGATTACCGGGGATCTGTCCTGGGACCACTCTTATTCACTCTATATACAACGCCCTTAAGAAGTGTGATTAGTAGACATGATATCTGCCACCATCTGTGCGCTGATGACGCAAAGATTTATCTTTCTCTCTCCAAAACAGACCCTGAGATGTCACTGTCGTTGGTCCAGCAGTGCTTACAAGGCGTCTCTGACTGGATGATAGCTAGCAAGTAGCAAACTGAAATTGAATCTTGACAAGACAGAATTTATACTAGTCGGCACTAAATCACAACGAGAAAAAAATTGAACTATTTCCCCACAAAATTACTTGATCAGGATGTAACACCAACCGATTAGGCACGAAATCTATGGGTAGAATTTGACAAGGATTTCAATTTCAAGAAACATTTATGGAATGTCTGTCGATCATGCTACTATTATATAAGCGATTCACGTCGCTTACACAGATGCTTAACAACGGCAGTGAGTAAGACAATAGCAACGTCAATTGTGTCGAGCAAGCTAGACTATTGTAATTTTATCCTCTATAACACCCCAAATCGCGAAATAAACAAGCTGCAGATCGAGTGTTCAGAACTGCTTGGCCAGGGTTGTGACCCGTCCTCACGATTCTGTAGTGTCACACCTTTGTTAAATTCGCTACATTGGCTCTCTGTTCAGAATAAAATACAAAGTATGCACTCTCACATATAGGCCTAAAGTACCGTAATACAGTTAGCTCTTTCCGCTTCATTTGAATACCTATTTTATGGGTCTACGGCCATTATAAATATATTTCTCTTTTCAGCGCGGGTATCGAAGGACGTCTAAGGACGTCAGATTCTGACGACTAAAGTCTATACCCGCGCTGTAAGGGTTAAATTCGTTTTCTTATTGGCTCTAATTCAAATCGCTGATATTGGAATAAAACACATCAAGATCTGCGGCGATCGTCTTTATACGTCAGAATCTGACGTCGACAGACGGCAGATTCTGACGTATAAAGATGGTCCCCATGCAAATATGAGTAGTTTTCAGTTGTGGGTCGCTTTTAAAATGGGTGAAAATTTAAATAAGATACCTCAGCGGAATGTCTCCAGCACGCTCTAACAATAAGTCTCCAGCATGGCACGGGTTGAGAGTGCCTATATACAGCAAATATGGTCCCAGTGTTAGTTTAATGTTGTGCCAGCGTCTTCAACACTGGCCCAGAATTATACCAACACCGGCTAAACGTCTCGTGTTTACTGTGATATGGCAATCCAAAGAATCGAAAGACGTTAAACCAACATCGAATTAACGTTGGTTGGATCATCGTCTACGACGTAAGACAAAATTGGTTCAACGGATTGTGTTTGATGACTGAGGAAATATATGAGGAGCGGAAATTTTGTCATGTGTTCACTATTTTATTTGTTGGCGATCACGTGCCGCCCCGGCAAAGACGTTGACCCGACGTTGGATAGATGCTGGGCCAGCACCGTAGACGGTCTATATCAGTGACACCGCCGCCCCCCCCCCTGATTAGTGCTGCGATCACGGGTAGGCAGGCGGTAGGTCACTATATATAGTTGATCAGGGCTCATAATTATACACAATTACGCTCTTTTATTGTCCAAGTGTAGTGAACCTTAAAACGATTTCGATCATTTTAGCCAAATAAGCAAGTCTAGTTAGAGATTTTATAGTACAGTCTCCCACTAAAAGAAGTACCGATTTTGGAAAAATGAAAAAAATCGCCTTCTGAATTTTTTGATAAATTTCAGATTTTTCCATTCAAGCTTGCTTCAATGGACTGACTTACAGAACCGCGGGGTTCCTTATCTACATTGCCATTTTAGTTTTCAGGCAATCAATTATTTGGAATTTTTTTGTATCTCATGTTAAAGAGTTGTACCTGAGTTAAAGAGTTGTACCTTAATCACTAATTATCTGGCTACATAAGAAAACTCCCAATGATGTTCAGAACCGCAGGGTTCTTTTTCCACATCCTGTGAATGCGTGATCTCAAGAACCACTAGTCCGAATAACTCGTAATTTTGTATGTAGGAATCTACCTACCTGACCACGAAATGGCAAGGTTTTGTCACGGTCCAATGATTTTCAAAAAAAATGGCAATCAATTTTTATCAGTTAATTTATATTGCTTTTCGCCGCATAGCGAAAACACATCTATCTCTAGTTAACTTTAATATGCCTGATATCTGACAAACCGTACCAGATAGCTAGACCACTACTATAAAAACAAAATGTGTGGTTTCAGGGAGGGATATGGCCTGAAAAATGTCAACTTGATCAAATTCAAAATAGCCGACTATCTGCCATAATTAAATTTAATATGCCTGATATCTTACAAACTGTGCCAGATAGCTAAACCTTTACTATAAAACAAAATGTGCGGTTTCAGTGAGGGATATGCCCCCAAATATGTCAAAAACTTGCCACGATCATTTTATATCTGTACAAAATATGGCAAACTGTGCTCCGGGACAGGATATTATTGTGATCGGCTGGCCTCTTTAATAAAAAGTGGGACATTGCAATTGAAGTTCTTGTCGATATGTCGGAGTTGACGTTAACATTCCTTGTGGGGGTTATTATTTCAAAAGTTGTTCATGTATCGTGCTCACATTTGTTCTGCATGTTGATAGTAACCAGTTCTCGGACAATTTCATTATTGGCTAAAAAATGACCAATTTATTGCAAAAAATGGACGATTTGTCACATTTTACATGTTGATTTCACACGGGCTATTGTTGAGAGTGCTCTGTTTTAATTTGGTCGAATTATCTGGTGCAGTATTTTATCTGGTGCAGTATTTTATCAGTAGAGGCCTATCGTCCTGTGAACAATGAATATGACCAGTGAATGGCAAATTGTTCTTTTCAGACAATTGAAGCTGTAATTGATATCTTGCACTGACTATTTACAGGTACATTAAGTAAAAAATTACGTTGTTAAAATTTATTAATAATACAGGTCTATCAAACACCAACATTATGCTAACATCGTTTCAATGTGTTTGCTGGATATAGTGATTGGCTTGACGTCTGTACCATATAAAATGTAGGCCTATGTATGCGATAATGTATTGAGTTCACATAATTTATGGATTTTAATTATATTTGGGCTATGCCCAAATATAGTGAGTTTTCAACGGAACCTCAAACTTATTATTCTTGGCACGTTTTTGTAAGACGCTATTTCTCCCTGAGTTTTTATCTAATCAACTTGAAATTTTGACACAACATTCCCAGAGTAGTCAGGAGGGGTGCTATGACTTTATTAAGTGTTCTTCCGGATTTATCCATGATTTCATGGATCACTATACTCCTGAATGGCAAAAGGCAATTTCTGCTTACATGTAAAGTGAGCAGATACTGCACCATGCTGTTTTTCAAATGCAAAAGGCAGTATCTGCTCACTTTACAAGGCTTGCACGGCAGTACGTCTATAATAGAGTCCAATGTTCGTTCAATAGTGTACACGTCGAGTGAGTCTCCATTCATTGCCAGGAGGGTAAACAGGGTGCCCCTATGTGTCAGACCTACTCTACCCTTTAGTCTCTAGATTTCATAATAAAAATACATTTATCGAATGTTTCAATTCCGGGCCAGCGTCGCAGACAGTGGCCCAGTATTGAACCAATATTGTGTATTTGGTATGAACAGTTGAAATCTTTGAAATGTTACAATTAAAGTAACAGTTTGGGCTAGCGTCGCGGATAGTGATACAACATTAAGTCAACAGAGAGACAAGTCAATGTGTGTACTGGGCACTCTGAATGCGATTCCATTTGACAAACAAATATATATCTATTTAAAAGTGCAACAGCTCAGTGGGGACTTCTGAAATTTGAAGTCCGAGGTCTAAAATTCCAATTCAGAATGGCTGCCAAAAACTCATAAGCGAAATTCCAATCAATCTGTCATAATGAAAATAAGCCAGCCGAATTCAAAATTGCCGTCACAAAAACTCATAAAACCCAGCCCAAATATTATTGTTACTTGAAAAGTCACAATTCATGTCTAGTTACGTTTGATGCAACAGACCTTATAACGCAGCTTTGTAGCGGTGTGCGTGTGACGATATAGATTAGCATCTATATCCGCCCCAGCTCAATGAAAGTGTTGAGCAGTAACGTAAATGAAGAGTGATTCGAGTGAACTAATGCTGCATTGCATCAACCCTTTAAATCAAATGAATAATTTTATTAGCATTTTACAAAAAATTTCCTTCAGTTGAAAATTGCGACAGGAATCCACACCACAGCTCGTTTTGAATGTAACATTCCTGCTGCTGGACATTTAACCTTGGAGCAGTCGACTACATTATCCATTAAGTGTTTTTATTAGCATCTTCATAACCAGTTTTTAAAATGAAATGGCTTAAATCTTGAAAAACTGTTGGACTTAAATTTCACAAATCACATAAATTTTGAGTCACCTGAACAACATGTAAGACTACAAAGTTCCTGTTTCCTCAATCGAATGTCATAGGCCCTACTCAACTCAAGGATTTAAAAACATTTTGGCCTGGGATTGTAAGTGATTGTACTTTTCGACCCACAAGGGCAGCTCGTAGGGAAGGTGTTCCGTCAGTTGCATGCTGCAAAGCATGCATGTAGAGAATCAGTAGTCCATAACAAACTTCCAAGAAAATTTGAAGCCTTCTCGGGCTTGGCCATAATCTTCAACAGAATACCTGTCAACACAATACCTCGGTTCATAAGTTCAACAACGGTGCTAATAGTCCAGGTTGTTAGGGGTTTCTCTGTGTGTTTCTCGGAAATTACAATTTTGTTACGCCCAGATGATCAGTAACATGTAGCCTATATTTTTTTCATCCTGATATAGAGCAGTCAATTCTGACTTGATTAACGTATAATAATTTGTATCTTATTAGTACGCATAACTATATACAGCAAAATCAGAACAAAATTCGGTAAAAATGATAAGGAATCGGTGAATCAATTGTATGACTTTTAGTTTCGTTATTTGTCTAATGGATAGCTGACACGACACAACTATTTGTGAGATGATTCATGGTCAGGTGTTTTGGCGACGGCAAAAGTCTAATGCGAGCAAAATTTTGCAATTTTGGACAACACATAGCTCATTTAAAATGTTTCAAAACATCTGAAATTATTTTATTTAAAAAATAATACATCAAGCCATAGCCTTTAAATTGAGGGCTCAATGGAGCCTGTATCTACTAAACCGGGGTCGTATCCCAGCAAACACAAAATATTTGTTAACAGGGTTCCCACAGAGATCTGGAAATGAAATTCCATGACTTTTTCATGACTTTCCATGACCATTTTTTAAGAATTCCATGACTTCTTACACGAATATAAAAATGTATACATTTAAAACTGCATAGCCTCCACCACCACAGCGGTCCGATCAAAATCAGAACCGGGTGTCGCGGAGTCTTATTACTTTTTGCATGTAAAATATTTTACTAGCTCTATCTAGATGGACTGTCAGTGTCATTGTGTGTCAAAAGTGTAGGCAATCAACATATTTTTCTCAAAAGCTAAATTCCATGACTTTTCCATGACTTTTTGCCAAATTTTCATTTTCCATGACTTTTCCAGGCCTGGATTTTTAATTTTTATTTTCCATGATTTCCCATGACCATGGGAACCCTGTTGTAAACCATTTATAAAACGTCGGTCGGTCCAACGTTGTATAAATGGTATACAAATGTTTGTGTTTCCCGGGATGTCTGGTGTGCACCGATAAAATTAGTGATCTATGTCACCTTGTGTTGATCAATATTATGAAACATCTGAATAGTGATTGGCTGCTGCTGATATCTTCATGTATTCATTGTAATCATAGGCGTGGTGAATCTACAAATCAAAACGTCACATTGAAATAAATGCCACTCAGATTACTGCACGACATGAATATGCCGACATTCGCGCAAGCGAATCGCTTGCGCAAATGTCGGCATATTAAATCGGCAAATCGTTACTAAAAAAATGCCAGACTATTATCACAAGCTGCCGTAGTTGTCTTAAGAACTAGTAGGCCTAATTATTAATAAATGCAAACGTAAATGTTTAATATTTAGGTTTGAATTAAGAGCTCACCGTAGAGAGAAACGTTACCCGTACCAAGGCTGACAAGACAAATATACGAGGCTCGTATTCAACCACTGAACTTAAGTTCCTAACTAATCTTCAGATTTAAATACGGAAATGTATTATATTTTACGTTTTTTAATGCTATTCAACTTGTATTCAACTCAACTAGTCATATGGCAAACACAAAACATTTGTATACCTTTTATACAATGACGGCCCAACGTTGGTTCAACATTGTATAAATGTTATACAAATGTTTTGTGTTTACTGGGATGCACTGTTTCATATCGCGTAAAGGTGAAATTCAAGGTCAAATTTCAAATATATTTGCGACCCGATAGTGTTCTTGTGTGTTGCAAGTGCCTGACATTACATGGAAGTAATACTTCGAATGCCAATTTTAATGACATGACTGTGCTAATAATGTAAGTATAGAGGACAATGATGGTCTAAGCAATAAAAATTGAATTTCGATACCCCTGGAGCCAATTTAATTGGATGGCAAAATATCCCGCCTTTTGAACTTGAAAATTTTAACCCTTAACCCACTAAGCACGACCACAGTCGTTTTTTATCCGTTTTATTAGAAATCATTCAACAATCAAATCACTATACTATTCTTGGGAACGAAATGAGCGTTCAAATATCAAAATATGCAAATGTTTGGTCTCAAATTAAAAAAAATATGAGTAAATTTCAACCACTTAAGTTGTGAGTCGCGGTAGCGAGACACAACTTCAAGTGGGTGAAAAACTAAATTATTTAACACTTTTTTACTTTGACGTTTGTCAATATTTTCAAGGAGACTCGATGATTTTTTAAGAAAGGTTTATAAAACAACACATGTTTCATGTATATTACATTTAGCCTACTGGAGAGCAAAATCACCGCTGAGAGATACCCATACATGCACTGAGAAAAAGCACTAAAATTACCTTACGCAAATTAGTGCGTTGAATTCGCAGGATGTGCATTCAGTCTTTGCATCCTATTCTTGGCCATTTTTATTGTACTTGGTGGCTCTCCGTTCAAATTTAAGATGCGCTTGCTCATCCAGACCGGAAAGGCCAGCTTAATAATAGCGGGCATTAATCTGTGCATCGAAATCTGAAAATCAGTTTTCACTGATTAGAATTAACTGATTAAAATCACGAGCATGGTATGCTTGTAGTACTAATCAACCTTAATGAAAAATGTATCCTTATTGTACACACTTATATAACATCCATCCATTAGAACATCCATCCAGAGAAGCTACACTGCCTATGTTAAACCATTCGTTGACGAGTTCAATAGCTTCCATCTCCCATCAGGTTCCTTGCCCAGCAATGAAACAAGGAGCCGAGATAAGAATTCAATAATGCATATAAGCTTTTTCAGCTAGCCACCCTCCCTTTCCAAGAATAACATCCTATAAGATGTGCAGAAATCCATCCTGGCTGCACGTCTGGATGGTGGTCCACCATCTGAACACATTTCTCAACGATTCGATGCCATATTATTGCTTGGCTGAGCTGCAATGTATTCATACCTTAAGACCAATGGCCAATAGGTCTATATTTACTTTTTATGAATAGGCCCTCTATGTGACCATTGCCGTCATTATCTATTTTTAAAAAATACAGTGAGCAACCCATCTAAGGAAGTTGAGAATTCCATGTCGGATACTCATCTCTATTTCTGAAATCACAAATATTTTGACAATGAGTAATACGTCATACCGCAAATTTTAATAACAGAGTGATCAACAAATACTAATCAGGTATCGTATGGGCCATTTCAGTCTTTGTTAACATCAAAACTGGCAAGATAGCAACGTTTGGAGTGGGCAAGACATTCCGCTACATTAAGTTACATGACAAACTCCAGGATATGACTTGAATGGGGTTTCACTATTACATTTCAAAGTGTAACCGACAGTATGGACATGTCTGCGGTGGGGGGGGGGGGGGTACCTAGGCATTCCCAATGCCCGGTTAAGCTCACTGATTGGTTGAGACTTGATCACGTGTTAATATTTAAGAGATATTTAGCACATCTCTAAAACCTCGTGGGGGATATTGCACACACATCACGCAGAGGGTGTAGATGAGCCTTTTTGATGTTATGATCTTTGACCTACATTTTTAAGCTAAAATATATTTTTTTCCCGAGCATGTTCTTTTTAGGGGTTATGACCTTTGCCCTATTTTATACCTATATCTCTCAGCCTAAATATATTTAAAACTTACAGTATAATTTCCTGAGCATATCTCTGAAACCTCTTAGGGGATTCCTTTCATATTGCACAAACATCACCCAAAGGGAGTTTTTGGTGGCTATGACCTCTCAACTACTTTCTGACCGATCGATATATATCTGAGCCAAAATATATATTTTCCGTATCATATCTCTGAAACCTCTTGGGGTATTTCCTTCATCATTTTGCAAACACATCCCTCGGGGGGGGGGGGGAGGGGTGTAGATGTGCCTTTTTTATAACTATATAACTATGACCTTGAACTGGCTTTCTGACCTGCTATGATAAAAACTTTACACATGTCTTTATTTATCCCTCAACTGATGTCCGCTCTCTATGATACAAAAATTGATCAGGGTTAAAAACCATCCATTTCCATTGGAGATGACGAGACTAAATAGCATTTCTATAAAATCACCTTAACTCACGTGACCTGCAGACTGACATATAATACGAAGTGGGGTAAATTTGGCCTCTCGTTTGACACGAATATGGCCTTGAAATTCCAATAAATAATATACGTTAGCTACTGGTATGATTAACGAGGCCAGGCGCAGACGGAAATAGGTTTCAGCCTCTAATCATCGTTTAAAAGCGAAAATCACTTGAAAAAAAACTTGGTTTCATACAAGTCGACATTTTTTAATCTGATCGAGTTGAATATTTTCAGGGTGCATCCTTATATGAGGTCTCACATATTGTTTTATGGTAATTTTATGTTAATTAGACATTGTTTTCCAGATATTAAAATCAATAATGGCCGCAAGTCGGCCATTTTAAATTTCATAGAGTTGACATTTTTCAGGGCATATCCCTCTCTGATACCGCACATTTGTTCTATAGGCCTATAGGCCTAGTTATGGTCTAGCTATCTGTCAAGGTTTTACACATAGGCCTTTTACGCATATTAAAGTCAATAATGGCCACCAATCGGCCATTTTTAATTCAATAAAGTCGAACTTTACAGGGCAAATAATTATGTGCCTATCCCTCCTTGGAATTTTTTTGTACTATAGTAGTGGTGTGGTAGGCCTATCTGACACCGTTTTCCAGATATTACGTGATACAATCATGGGAACATGCTGAGTGAATCACGTTACCAAGAAAACATTTGCCGATAGGGAAAAAGTCAGGGTCATAACTAAAGGTCACAGGAAGGTCAAATGTGAGCTCAATCAAGGCTTAGTCATGATTAACCTGTATGTGAAGTTTATTGTATATTCCAGCAAAGAAAAACAAGTCATAGCGCTAAAAGTGGCGGACAGACGACGGACGCGCCGCGTGACGACAATAGGCATCAGTCAAAATTTAGCTGAGGCCTAAAAACGTCCAAATCTGGTGCAAAAATGCCCACGATGCTGTTATATCATGTCCTTTTGAAAAAAATTACGCTGGTTCAAATAAATCACGGCAAGATGATGTTACTTCGGCAATAATATATGCAGTCAAAGTAACATTACCTAATATGGCTACTTCGGCCCAGAGTAGGCCTAGTGTTTGCTTGTTTGTTTGTTTGTTTGTTTGTTTGTTTGTTTGTTTGTTTGTTTGTTTTAAAGAGGCCAATGTTTTCATTGATCATTATCTTGAAAACAAGAGTTACATTGCATGATACAGCTAAATAATACATATAAAATAAAAATGACCGTAATTATTGATACACCATGACGATTTTTGCAGATATCGATTTTTCAAAAATGTTTGAAAATTTTAAACAGGAATACAGATAACCAACCAATGATGACTTTTGCATAGAAAATGACGGTAATGGGGGCTGCTTTTGTGTTTGTTTCGACCAGCTACTTCTAACTTAGTAATCTTAGGCCTATAGTTTTTCTGTTTCATATAATCTGATAATGTAACAGTTGTATTGATTGCTTTAATTGTAGAATCTAATGCACACAATATGTTGGCTCGAAAGTGGACGAGTGTCTTAGACATGACTGTATGTGAATCGAATATAGAATATCTTCACAGTTAAGTAGGTCTATACAACGTACAAAGCCACGTGTGTTGGCCAACAGCCGTGGTGTTCGCCTTGCGCGTTGCAATTTCCTCCAGTGCAAACCAGAATAGCACAACTGCACTGCAGAGTAGCAGCCAGCTATACCCCCACCCCCACCCCGAACATTACTCTGAGACTATTTGTGTATTATTGTACTCTCCTGGCTAGCCCTTCCCAGCAGGAGCAAGCAGTGATGGCCGCGATGCAGACATGAATAGCTCTTGTTAGGGGTTTGTAGGTGTATCAGAGAATCAAGTGAATCAGAAAGCAAGTGAAAGACGATTAACGCTGCACAAAAGGAAATAAAACAAAATCATCAGTGTGATTATACAGATATCACATGCAATGAGTAAGCGGCCTGTTGTAGACCTGGGTTTGCTGGGACCTATGCCTGAGGACCGACTCTTTGAATTCTTCTTAGAAACATCTGATGATACTTGTTTAACACTTTATCAGACGAGATCTACTCCATCAATAGGATCATGGGTGAGTGGTGTACATATGCACAGATCATAAGTACTCAGATGCAGATACTGTATTTTGGTCAGCGCTAAATTATCAATAATTAAGCATCCCCTTTAGGGTGGATGCTTTTTGCAGTGACCCTCCGCCGCCACCACTGCCGCCGCCGTGTGTGCCGACGCGTTTTGCTTTTGCATTTTTTTTATTTCACTAATGTAGGCCTACTGTTGTCTGGGGAATTATTCTGGTGAAAAAATGTTGACCTCACCAAATTCAGTTATGCAACGATACCGTCCGAACCGATTGACGGATTTGTTTTACTTTAAGTGGTGGGCCTGTTCTCGACTTAATTAATAGTTTTTGGTATATCTTGGATAACAGGAAGCGTCCGCAATTGACAGTTTAAGATATAAAAAAAATTCAGAACAGCTGAAATTCAGTTCGATAAAATAAAAAACGAATGACAGATTTACTTCATTTTGGGTTCAAATCGAAGCTAGGGGTCAATCGTCAGAGTGATCAGTTTTTGGTGCATTTTTTCTTGGGGAACAATTTAAATTGAAAAAAAAATATTACAGTTACAACTTATTAAATTGCAGTAATTCATGTAATTCATGTTATTCTGTAATTATGGTCCACGTAATCAGCTTTTAAAATGTGCAAGCCCTTAAACCGGAATGTTTTTATCTCACTCAAAAACGTGTCACTTCTGTTCGTAAATTTCGATTATTCAAAACATTTTATTTAGAATCCTGTTGTGACCATGTAGCATGCATGGCTGACCATTGAACTAAAAACAACTTGAATACGGGATGATAGTTGCATGTCTTATAGACCTATCCTGTTATCACCTGGCTATATGCATATGTAAATGGAAAAGTGTAAATCTTATTAGTTGCACATCACATCAGTTTTAACATAGAACTGAAGACAGACTCTCTAGCTCTATGGTTTCAAGTCCCACTACAATAAGTGTAGTCACGGTGTAATGGTAACACCATGTAGCAAAAAAAGTTAAGGACATAAAATCTCACATGTCTTTATAGTGATACCCAGTAAGCACAAAACATTTGTATAATATTTATACAACATCCGCCCAACGTCTTCGACGTTGGCCCAATATTGTATAACTATTATACAAATGTTTTGTGTTTACTGGGTTATCATGGTTATAGTCTGACTTGATTCTTTACATTGCAGGTTTACGATTCAGCTGCTTCTCTTGCCAAATACCTGGAAACAGCAGACTTCCGGGAGAGATGTCTTAATAGCACAATGGACACCTCCACGTGTTTCAAGGGGAAGAGTGTGGTTGAGCTCGGCGCTGGAACAGGAGTCACAGGGATCATGGCCGCTCATTATGGCGCCAAAACAGTCATCACAGATATGCCCTGCTTGATGAACCTAATCGACTACAACATCGAGAAGAACAAGCATCTGATCACAGGGGACATCACTGCGCTTAGCTACACGTGGGGCGAGGATACTGTTTCCCCGCTGCTGTACAATCCTGATCTGTTGATATTAGCTAATTGTGTCTATTATGAGGGCAGTCTGGAGGTTCTGGCAGACAGCGTGCGTGAACTGGCTCACGAGAGAACAATCGTGCTGGCATGCTACGAGGAAAGGTCAAAAGACATTGAGAAACTCATTTCAAAGTGGCATTCCATCATTGGCGAATGGTTTACAATTGATGATGTTCCAAAAAATATCATACCACAGACGTACTACCAAGATTATGTTAGAATTGTTGTTATGAGATTAAAATAAGTAACTCTAGTGGTGAAATCTGATGGAAATTACTCTTTGTTGTTGTATACTTTGTTGTTGGGTTTTCGCTCATTTATAATTATGGTAATTATACATGTATTTCTCAAACTATTTTTTAGTTACGTCTTAGTTACTTAAAGATTTACAATTATTATTCCTGTTCTTATACTCTCATATTATCATTAATAACTATATGTGCAGCATTACTGTAACTACGTTAGATTTTAATTAATTTGAAGCCGGTATTGATACTAGAACCACCAAACAGCTTAAAATGAATGCAAAATAACCCTACATTTCAAAAACAATTTGTGGTTTTTTCCCTTCTACACCTGCACATTTATTCGAATTCAGTCAATATGTTTTGTTTTTAAATAGTTATTTTCATGTATTAATTGATTTGGCTTCATCAGTAGGCCTACTTAGCCTACGTATTATATAACCCAGCAAACGTAAAACATTTGTATTACATTTGTACAACGTCGGCCCAACGTCTTTCATGCTACATCTCGGTCACGGAGGCTACCCACAATATTGAATCTTTACGCGTGAGCAAGGAAGGAACATTTTTGTTAGAAACTTTAATGCTAGAGCGGGTTTTGAACCCGCGATCTTCGACTTTCCAAGCAGGCAGCTTCAACCACTGCACCATGGCCTCCGCCCGTATTTGCTGGGAATGTATCGAATTGTAGCTCAGAACTTCCTTCCCGACAAACACAAAAACAGTTTAATGATATACAGAAAATGTTAGACACAACATGACTGTAAACATGATAAAATAAACTTTTTTTTTAAATATAATAAAACGTCGGGTCAACATAATGTTATAAAACATTAACTAGGAACATAACGCAAAACATTGTAAAATGTTTTAATAATTTCAAAGATAAATATTCGTATACATACCTTGTTATAATTATTTTATAGAATATTTTTCAACATAGTAGGCCTACATAATATTTTAAAATTAAAATTTTGGTTCAAATTTTCTGTGTGATTTTCTAAATCTCACTTGTGTGTAAGACTAAAGAGATCGGCATTGGAACAACACAGTTAAAAAAATAGGGGTCTATGAAAATCTTACATCTTCTTTTTTTCCCTGTGATGAACAGCAAAATCCAGTGCTAGACCGTCATGTAGGCCTACAATGATGCTCTCGGCATGATCATAAGCAGTATACTTTTAAATTATAATTGTGTATTTACGCTTTTAATCCAAGGGCGTCGGAAGCTATTGTATTATTAATTGGTCCGGTCGATCCTTCAGAGTCTCTGATCTGATCTGTACTGAATGCTACTATAATTAACATGATTAATATTAATTTAATCAGGTTAAATATACAGGCGCGGATCCAGAGGGGGGTGCGCAGGGGGCGTACGCTCACCCCTCTCTGCCCAAAATTCCTTAAAAAGTCCCCTAAATTGGCCAAAAAAGTGTTGGAAGCGAGCCCCCGAAGCCACTGCGCCCCTCCTTTTTCAAATCTTGCATCCGCCCCTGATATAGGTCGATGCATTATAGCCGGTATAGCCGAGTAAACAACGGCTCCGGGCGAGCGCAGCGAGCCACAGATCTGTGAATTGAGTATACATCAAAGTGGCATAATTAAAGGGACTGGCCCAGGCTAAAATCATAAAAAAATCGGTATTTTATTTCGGGTTCCTTATATGACCATATGATGTAAACATGTACATATAGACTAGAACTGCAAATTTTTATAATTTTTGTGCTGCGCATTCACCAGTTAGGCTAGATATAGAGACGAAATTCCCGCATTTCCTATTTTTGACATGGTTGTCAATAATTAGAAATCAGGAATTTCGTCTCTATATACGTGAATGCGCAGCACAAAAATTAAAAAAAATTGCAGTTCTAGTCTACGGACATGTTTACATCATATGGTCATATTAAGAACCCAAAATAAAATCACCGATTTTTTTATGAGTTTAGCCTGGGCCAGTCCCTTTAATAAATTTATCACATCTTTGTCATTTTTTAAGATATAGAATAGATTATTTCATCAAACCCCATGTTTTCGGCAAGAAAACACATAATACCTTTATGATTATATAAGTTAAATGTGTTATGTAATCACTTACCTATCTAAAGTCTCGAAACTAGTAATGATAATTACATGGTAGAACAGCATTCTGCTTATGTATAGCACACATCACCCATCTACGTAACAGATAGCATGACGTTTTTAGCTGAGCAATTATGGCATATCCACATGAGATCGCCTGAACAATGTTGTAAACTCACTCAAGAACATATAGATCTATGTTGAATTAAACCGCTTTGAATGTAATGTATTTTGAAATATTAGCTGTCACTTCTATATGAACACATCGAGGCACAAGGGTGTTAGTCCAGGAATTTTAGGTTTTGAAATGGAAAAAAAATATATAAAGCTGAAAATTTCAGGAAGTGTTCTTTATGTCCTCCTTTATTACCTGTAAAAAGTCCCAAAGTTTCCCGTCAGCGGAACATCCTTTTTTTGACAAAATTCAAAATGGCCGCCAAGCGCCATGTTGAAGTTGTAATTCATGAACTATTAAATTACGCATCTTCTTTTCGAAAAATGTGAGTACAATTACGATCATATTGTTTGAATTTACGCACACACGTTTATTTTGTTGTGTATATTTACATGTAAATATTGACAAATATTTAGATTTATAAAAATCATACTTGTTTTAGATAAGATGTTAATTGTTTTTGTTGACAGTTCACACTTTCAACCCATATTAATGTTTTGAAGAGTGAAATATTCTGAGATATTCTATTGTACTCGAAGTACACATCTTTACACATCGTTTCAAAATGAAGGGTGAATACTCAATGAGACCCAAAGGTTGTGTGCAGCACTGAGTCTATATAGGCAAATGCGTAGGGATTGTCAGAATCTTGTTTTCTGAAAAATATTCGCCCCCGAGAGTTGTATTATCAGAATCCTTGACCATGAAAACATACTATTAGACATATAAGTCAATACGATACGACCATTTTTAAGAAAGATATTAAAGAAAGTCTGTTTTCCAATAATGGCGGCATTTTTGTACGCCACAGAAAAGACGTCATAATGTGACGCTGCTGGCCAGCGTTATCAATTATGACGTTGCAAATTTGTCGATGTAATATATATTTGTTATTTATGCATTTTTGGCGTGTTTTTTATCAGAAAGAACTAACTATGAAATTATATAGGTCATAATAACGTATTTGTTTCTATGGCAACAGAAGAAAAACAATGTTATTATATTTTTGCTGACTAAAACTAATCTTATATATGTATAATGGATGGCGTTTACACAAAAACTGGCTTTATTATCCTAATTAAACATCAACTAAAAGTATACCTGCCTCCAGTAGACGACATTTTAAATGTTTTGTGAATTTGTTACCATGGCAACAATGACGTCTTATTTAAAAAAAACTTCCCAGGTACGGCATGTAAGACGTTGATTTTCGAATTCAGCGCAAAATGTCCAGTTAGATACAACCTTCAAACCTTTTGGCCCCGTTCGGGACATTTTTGACCCCTGAGCTCCCGGACTAAGTCCCTTTAATACCAACTTTAAAAAAATTTTACGGCCGGTCAGCGCTAAAGCCGGTGGAGACTTTAGCATGTTTACTGGGCACGATAAACAATAGAGAAACAAAATTACAGCGAATAATTATGTATGTTTTCATAAAAACTGTTTCTCACTATGTAGCGTTATGGTATCTGTGGGCACCATGAAACTTCTAATATGTGACGTCACAAGATTGCATTAAACAGTGACTTCACAGATCTTCAGATAAATTATGACGTCATCAATATAAGACTGTCACAGTAAGTAGGCTAACTGTTGGTATTGTAGTCTAAATTCAACAAACCTGAAAATATATTTAGACTATAGCAAAATTATATTGTGTAGATTTCGTTTGTTTTGACTACTAACCCTAATTTTGGCCTTGAGTGAATCAATGTATGGGTTTATCTGTTTATAGTGGTGAGTAACACTTTTATTATATTGTTACTTAGTTACTTAGCCATGAAAATAGATAGCCCTACAAGTAGCCCACTAATCATGCATGTTAACATTAGAAAATACATGGATACCATGGATATCTGGTGTCACTACATTATTGTTCCACATGATTGTTTGTTCCACATGGGCCGTTGTGCGCATGCGCGATCTATACTGCTCATGCGTGATCACTCTGCGCATGCGCTCAGCAAAATCGCGTTGCTAAGAGCAACGCAAACAACATTTAAAATTGGTCCCACCTGATCTACCAGTATGTCCACCCATCCACTAACATGACATATTAGGTTCAAGCACAATTTTCGCATAACGTAATGTTGGTTTAACACCGTTGAAGACGTTGGACCAACTTTAAACAGACATTCATTCAACGTTTTTTACCATGAAGTAGACCTCGAAGGTCTAAGCTGAGTAAGTGGAGCTCCTCTCAATAGGCCTACTCAATGTGACCTTCCACTAA
Source organism: Flabesymbios commensalis (assembly GCA_964017125.1). Taxonomy (NCBI): domain Eukaryota; kingdom Metazoa; phylum Annelida; class Polychaeta; order Terebellida; family Flabelligeridae; genus Flabesymbios; species Flabesymbios commensalis. Next base: position 75,049,144 of record OZ024906.1, on the reverse strand, counting down.
CATCATATTTACGGTTCAAACAAGATAATTTGCATAACTTAATTTTAATTTTACGTTACAGGTTAATGCACCAACGTTGTAGACGGTTGACCGATTTTAAACCGACATTCATTCAACGTTTTGTGGACTAGACTACTAGTAGCCTACATTGACGCACATATTTTGACTGGTTTCTGTTGATAATTGACTGAGGAATCTGCGAAAATCATGTGATCCAGGAAAGGTCTACATGCTATAGCAAATATTATTTCCTCACCAGATCTGCTCTGATTTTCTTTAAACTTTTTGACCATTTATTTTTGAAAGTTATGCATCAACTACGTTTTACATTTTTTTGGCAGGATCTAGTGCCCTTGGTGTTAGAAGGTGCTAAACTAAAACTTTGTAGGCTAACTAGACTAGCAGTATGCCCTTTAACTAAAAAGGAATGAAAGGGACGACATGACACATGTATCTGCTAATAACTATACAAGGTCTTACTTACAAGTAAGCAGATACTGCATTTAGGCTTGGACCCTCCTTGGCTTAACGTTTGAACAAAGTTGAAGACGGTTCCCAGTCTATGTTCCGAAGGTTCTATGTTCCGAAGGTTCTATTTTCCGAATAGAATGTTCACTTCGTGGAGCTTCGTGTACACACGTGTACCATGATGCGGGTGACTGCCAGCGAAATAACTCGATGTGCATTACACAGATTAAGTCTCTGGGCGGTAGGGGTTTTAAATAACAACAAAAATGTTACTAAGTTAAATTCAAATTAAATTATTAAGTGTCAAGTGTTTACAGCACAGATCATGTATTTACATAACTTAATACATGTTTATATTAGAAAATCACAAAGACAGCTTTTAAAGAAGACAGAATTCTATGCTGTATTTTGACAGCGAAATTTATCTTGAAACAACTGAAATCTACGCTGGCCCACAGGTGACACCAAATTTAATGCAAATTCAAAAACATTTTTCCATGCTCAGAACACATTAGGCCCCCCTATGCAAGTTCAATAAATATATATGCAAGTACACTGGAAAACATGTATGCAAGTTCACTTGTAAACATTATGCAAGTAGCGATTGAAAATATTTAGGCAAGTTCAGAAAACAAAAATGGAGAGTGAAAAGAAGAAATAATGCAGCAGAGAAAGAAGGAAAGAAGAAAGGATAAGAAAATGATTACTCGATGAAGGAATGAATGGATTGTTGAGGGAATAAAGGGAGGGGAGGAGACGAGATAGGGAGGTACAGAAAGAGGGAGAAAGAAGAAAAGAAAAAAGGAAGACACGAATAATGTTTTGAGGGAGAAAGAAGGTATGGAAAGAGGAAAGAAATAATAGAGAGAAGAAAAAAGGAAATAATGGAGAGAGAAGGGGGCGAAGGAAGGAATCATAGAGGAAGAGATGGTGAGAGGGAAAGAAGAATAAACGTACTAAAGGAAGGAAGGAATGAATAGGATGATATAAATTAGGGAAGAAATCAAATAAGGAAGAGACGGAGATGGTAGAGGTACATATACCGAGAAATAAAGGAAGGACTACGTGACTACACACCCTTCAAATTAAATATAATTATTGAAATATAATCTGATAATCTGATAATATATATGTTTTTTTAAACTAATATATTTACTTAGTTGATGTGTAAGCCTTAGGGATCGATTTTCAGAACATAGAACCTTCGGAACATACAACCTTCGGAACATACAACCTTCGGAATATAGAACCTTCGGAACATAGAACCTTCGGAACATAAAACCTTCGGAATATAGAACCTTCGGAACATAGAGCGGCCCCCGTTGAGGACAGTGGAATTGATTGATTCAACATTGATTCAAGTTATGCCTAGACTATCTGCCTATTGTGCCAATAGGCCTAAATAGACTAAATTTAGCACATGACGGACATGTGGAACGAAAATGCATGTGGAAATGTATTAATACAGTGACACCTGCATTAGGGCCTATCGTTCCACATGCATTTTCGTTCTACATCCACAGTATCTTTAAACTCAGAGGCTCGGCATGCGCAGAACGGCCTATGTGGAAAGAAAATGCATGTGGAACAAAAATGTAGTGGGGCCACTGCATTATCGTTCTACACAGAAGCGCATGCGCACATGTGGAACAATAATACATGTGGATTCGGCCAGATCCTGAGAGATGACGACATGAAGTTGACACGAGAGGGGGGGGGGGGAGGGGAATCAGCTAGACTTGTTGAGGCTAGACCACTCATTGAGATCAGAGCTGGAAAAAGGTAAAGGAGTCTAGGGGGTGGGGATTTGACTATACAATCGCAGTTGCTCAAGAGGTAGGGTGTGCTACAGTCTACACGGAGTGAGAGGAACCAGCTGTATCAGGGGAAACACAACTGTAACGAAGAGCAAGGCGTAGACGAGATCAGACCTCTCAGTCAACGCAGTTGAGTGTTACTTTTAAAGAGGATGTAGACCCCCATTCCAAAGACGAGAACAAACCAACGAGATAGACATCACCACCTGAAGAAGGCTGGGGGATGGGAATCGGCCAGTCAAGTGGTGGCGCAACCAAATAGCGAGATACTGACACATTCTCAGGATAGACAGCTAGAAAAAGAGGGAGGGCAAAGACCCAGACCATGTCAACCAACTCAGATGAGGGGTCACACGAAGTAAGCAGAAGAGGTCGTTGGGAGAGGGGATTCGGCCAGATCCTGAGAGATGACGACATGAAGTTGACACGAAAAAGGGGGGGGAGGGAATCAGCTAGACTTGTTGAGGCTAGACTACATATTGAGATTAGAGCTGGAAAAAGACAAAGGAGTCTAGGGGTGGGGATTTGACTATACATTGGCAGGTGCTCAAGAGGTAGGGAGGGCTACACTACACGGAGAGAGAGGAACAGGCTGTATCAGGGGAAACACAATTGTAACGAAGAGCAAGGCGCAGAGGAGATCAGACCTCTCAGTCAACGCAGTTGAGTGTTGCTTTTTAAAGAGGATGTGGGAGTGAGGGGAATCACAAGATTTGAAGAGGAAATATCCCAAATAGATCCCCATTCCAAAGACGAGAACTAACCAACGAGATAGACATCACCACCTGAAGAAGGCTGGGGGGAGGGGAACCGGCCAGTCAAGTGGTGGCGCAACCAAATAGTGAGATACTGTCACAATCTCAGGACAGACATTGGAGCTAGAAAAAGAGGGAGGGCAATAACACAGACCATGTGCGTCAACTTAGATGAGGGGTTACACGGAGAAAGCAGATGAGGTCGTTGGGAGAGGGGATTCGGCCAGATCCTGAGAGATGACGTGACATGACATGAAGTTGACACGAAAGAGGGGGGAGGGGAATCAGCTGGACTTTTTGAGGCTAGACTACATATTGAGATGAGAGCTGGAAAAAGGCAGAGGAGTTTGACTATACAATGGCAGGTGATCAAGAGGTAGGGAGGGCTACACTCTACGCCGAGATGATTGAGGAGCCCCTCACCCGGATCAGCTCTAGCCCAAAGTGGAAGGAAGGAAGGGGATAGCAGGAAAAACTGGAAGGCCAGCACTGGAGAAAAGAAGAACATGAGGATCCAAGACCGAACCCAAGGTAAGAACTGACGGATAAAATGGAAGACTTCTACGTAGACTTATAGGTAAAAACAGAGGGGAATTCTGGAAGACGCTGGATTCTACCAACAGAACGAAAGGGGGTTGGGTAAAGGTTTAAACTTCAAGGTAAAAGTAGAGGGGGGAGTAAAGTAGAAGCTTTGACTTAGAAAGAGAGAAGGGGGAATGGGGAGGGGAAATTGGTGGATGATTGCCTCTCCTGTCCAGGTACCCCGCAAGGGGAAGGGAGACATGGAGGGGTTGAGCCCTGCTTGTCAGGCCTCCACAGGCGGCTATACTGGAGCAAGCTGATAAATGTATGTATGTATGTATGTATGTATGTATGGAACAATAATGTGGTGACACCGGAACCTCCTAGTTCCGACGTTCCGGTGTCACTGCATTATTGTTCCACATGCATTATCCACTTGACATGAGCCGTTGTGGGCAAGCACAGCTTCTGAGATGATCAATTATGCAGTACTTCGCCCCTACTGCCTCATCTTTACAGATGCATATAATTGTTCCACATGGCCATTCTGTTCATGCCTAGCTTCTAAAGATACTGCCCACGTGGAACAATAATGCATGTAGAACGATAATGCAGGTGTTAGATCTACTGCATTATTGTTCCACTTATAGCCTAGACTATAGTATGCTTACTTGTAAAGTGAGCAGATAGCCTACTACCTTTCGGCTTCGTAGGCCCTAAGCCTAAGGACGTTTCGTCCCTTTCCTTTCCTTGGAATTAGAAGGGACTAGTTACAAATTGGCACTTTCAAACTCCAAGGGGACAATTAATCTAGATCTAGTTATCTAGTAGGCCTAGACTAGGCCTACTAGATTTTGCAAAAAAATGTTCAAAAAATTTCACCACATAGGCCTAACTTGCAAAGTTGAATGGAGGTGAAAAAAAAGACTATATAACATGTATAATAGGCCCATGTCCTATCTAGGCATATAAGTTGTAGGCCTAGGTCTACATGTTATAGGCCCTATATGGTTATAGTATTTATTAACTAATATAATCATTTGATAAAACTTAGTTAAATAGCCTACAACATACAGGTCGACCTTTTTGAATCTGATCGAGTTGAAAATCTTTTTATATAAAAGGGGCCTGGTGCAGTGGTTCGATCAGTAACGAAGTCACATTAAAACTCGTCAACCAGGAACGCATGATGTTCCCTGATTTCTCAGGCAATTCTCAACAGATAGGCTACCCATCAAAATGGGCGTCACTTTACGAAACGTTATATTATTACAGTGGCGTCATAACTGGGGGCAGGGGGGTGGGGGGAGGGGGGGGGGGCGTTTGCCCCCTCCCACTTTTTTGACTGATGGAAAAAGTCAGTTTTGTCATCACGTAAAAAATATTTTATTTGACTTAGGCCTAGACCTATAGGCCTAGCGCTTGATAAACTTTGACATAATTATGTTGGAAAAAGTCGCTTGAAAGTAAAATAAAATTGAAATCTTGCACTTATTCTCGCTTTGATGCATATATGATGCCTGGATGGAAGCCGATGTCTATGGTTCTGCCACATAAGGCAGATCCTAAAATGCACCCACTACAAGCGCGCTCTCCGTGCCCACATCTACTCATATGTAGCACTGTATAAGAGGGCACTGGATGGGTTTTTTTATCGGATAACCCACAACTAAAAGATGCCTGCCTGAAAGCAACGGAGAAAGTCAAAGCCGGCTACTTGGAAGAAGATAAATGCAAGAAGGTCAAATCTGTGAAAGAAGCCAACACCACGCTCCTTCAAGCCTTCACCACTGCTGAAGTAGTAAAGATATTCCATGATTGAGAGACTGAGAGATCAAAGAAAGACATGTTCAAATCAATGATGAACTACCTACACCGAGTGGATACGATCCATTTCTTCGTGGCGACATCTGAATGCTGACCTCGCGCTTCATCTCGAAGCTGGAGAAGCACTGCGAAAGATGTTATTTGCCATGGACAGAATCAAGTGGGCCCTACAAGCGACTCTCGCCGCAGTACATTGCAGACATGTATACCATGAGAACCTAACATCTCACCTGGACGGAACTGGAAGCTGGCAACATATCGGTCACAAAGAACGAAATCCTGTTTGTATCCTTTGGTGCAGACCACGCATGCGAACATCTGAACAAGCTGATGAAGGTTTGTGCTGGACTCATTGGCATAATCCAACAACGCCACACAGATGTTCTTCACAGCTGCACCAGAACTGTCGTGCCTGTCAAAAGAGTTCAAGAGTCAGTTTGATGTGGCAGCTGGCAAGATCACAAAGGACCATGACCTTAGACCAAGTACAGTCAAGAGTGAGCATGACACAATCTATAATATCAAGGCTGCGATTCTGGGTTATCGCAATCCATTTTCCACTGAAGATGACCAGCTGCACAATCTGATCCTTCATGCATCCATCCCAGATGAGTATGTGCCACAGATCCTAAACATTCACGTCGCTAGGCAGAAGTTATATGAAGAGTATATGTGTCAGAGCGAATCATTGGCGACGTCAGCCTGTGTGCACCAGCGAAGAAGAAAACAACAAGATGTAGGCCTACTTGTCTGGCAACAAGAAAGGCAGTGTGAAAATCCTTGACAAGACTGTAGATCTGAAGGAGACCAAGTATCTCTACGTAAAGCTCATGGTCCTCGTCAGTCCAACCGAGACATTGCCCAGAAACAAGCCACCGGGAACTACGAGCTCACGTTGACTCCCGAAGGCACTGTTCGCGCCAAATGGAGCAATGCTGCCATGCACTCACAAATCAAAGGTAATCCACCTCCTTGAGAAGTAGGGAACTGTACAGTAAACCACCCGATGATGCTCAGCAGCAGCTACAAGATACGAGTGGTCTGCAGGGCAATGCAGTGGGTCTTGAAACCATGGAATTTACACACTGAAGGTGACGCAAGTTGGAAAATTCCACTGGTGAACACTGTGGTGCTTGTACAGAAGCTGACAAAGAAACCGGCCTCGGTAGTAACAGTAAAGAAATGTTGCAAAGCCAGACTGATGTCTCTGGCAAGAGACTATATAATGAGGTCAATCTGGTGTTTGTCACTGACAAGGCTGACTCCCTGAATAGTGCCACAAGGGATAAACGGAAACAACGATCCGATTCAGTAACAGATCAGAGATGATACCAGCATAATACGCATCCCAAATGAGCCGTTCCCTTCCACATAACAAGACAAAGGCTGATTTGACTGATTATCTGGCAGCAAGAACCCTGGAGTACAACAAAAACCCGTCCAAGGTGGTCATCCCATCGGCCTCAGGACATGTGAGAAGAAACAGTGAGCTACTCTTCGAGGATAATAACCATGAAGAGGCGGGCATACTGCTGATCCACCATGCAGTGTTGGCATCACGGCGCAAGCCACATGATTCAGAGTTAGTGGCCTTCTCCCCAGACACAGATGTCCTGGTGCTGGTCATAGCCGTATCGGGTCATAGCCAATTATGAGAAGTACTCAGCCTATCGTCAAGAGATCGAAATTTCCTCATGATGGGCCAGTTTTAATCGTTATATCATTAAATGGGATATCCGACTTGACAGTTGTGCTATCGTGAGAATCTCAATGTTTCTATGTGTTTTTCGACTTGCATGTAAAACTTTTCCACACAGGTCGATTTACCCAATACTATAGTATTATAGCTTAGAATAGCAATATAGCATTTATTCTGGCATTCTATATACATTTTGTGACCTACAGTTTTCACAATTTATATGTTAAATAAAATAGAAAGCAATATAAACGCAATTTCTGGAGCAGCGATTTTTCGACATTTCAGCAACCACCGTATTCTGCAACATGTGACATAGCATGGACACTTTTCAAAAAATTACAGATTCAGCATGCATCAAGACTTATGAATTGGTCTAGATAACTGTGAACACAGTTCTCCACGCAGGACGCGACAACCAAAATGGTTGGTATGTTTTAAATGCATACCATTTTAATAACCGTTTGAGTATTGCCCAGTAGCCAATAGGCCTGCAAACTCAAACGTTTCAATTTTTAGATAATTTCAATTAATAAACATTTCAAGATGGCTACCAAATATGATAGCGAAGGCTTCGAGTCTACACCCCTCGAAGGACAAGGGGTTCGTCGTAAGGACTCTTATTTTTTGGCAAGCAAAGCAGATGAAGCTCAGTTTCAAGAAGCTGACAGTGAGTAGAGAAAGCTCAAAGCAGACTTTGCCAGAATTGCACGCAGTAGACGACAGCGCAGTCATTCAAAGAGCGAATCTTCAAGGAGCCCTTCGCCAGTCAGACGACAAACCTTACGGCGATCAACTAATCTGCCGAAATTTAAGATAGCCACTTTCTATGCTACAGACGTAGAGTTATGATTCAATCAGATTGAGACTCAGTTTGATTTACACCATATAACGGATGATGACGAACGATATAGTCTCACCTGTGCAGCACTCTCCGGAGAGGTAGCGTCCGACGTCAGAGATGTGCTTCTGCAACCTTTCCGCAGTAATAAGTACGAGAGTCTTAAATGCATCCTAATAAAGCGACGAGGTCTTACTACACCAGAGAGAGTGAATAAAATCATTTCTGGGGAGAAGATTGGCTCCGACATAACGTCCAGATTTCTTTGACGATTGCAGAAGACGGCCGACTTCGGCACGAAAGCTGTAGTTGGAAGGGCTGTGATACGGCAGGCCTTCATGAACGCACAGCAAGATAATGCTACGACACCGACCGATATGGCTAATGCACCTGTCTGCTATTATCTCCAAACCTTCGGTGATAAAGCACGCACGTGCCGAGACCCTTGCGCGTTCCCTTTAAACTGTTAAGCCAGAGCAAGGTTGCGACTCTTGCACCTGGCGAAATAACAGAGGTGCGACATGACTCCGCGGAAGCTACACTTTCCAAGTTATTTTCCTCTAAGTTATTGTACGTCGCAGACAAACACAATAAATGCAAATATTTAATAGACACGGGTGCAGCAGTAAGCGCCTTACCCAAGTCTTGCGCTAGCAGGATTTCAGACGCTGACTGTCTCCCCCTAGTTGGAGCTAACAATACTACTATTAATACCTACGGTACTAGCAAACGCAACGTCGACGCTGGCCTTAAACGTGACTACACGTGGAAATTTATAGTAGCAGACGTTCAACTGCCCATTATAGGGGCAGATTTTCTAATACATTATAGTTTACTGGTGGACTTGAGAAGTCGGTGTCTAAGAGCCATGACAACCGGTTTAGCGATACCTGCTTCACTATCGTCAATTACACCATTGTCACTCAATAGAGTGGACGCAGTCCATAACGACTACACAAAACTATTAGGTCAGTTTCCGGAACTGACTCGCCCTACGACGAAGGGAGAGACTGTCAAACACGGCATTACACACAAAATAGTGACCAAAGGACACCCAGTGTTCGCGCGACCACGACGATTAGCCCGGGGGTAATGTGGGAACCTGTGTCTCACCGTTCGGGCTGGTTCGGGCTTCTCCGACCTTTGACGAAAGGCGGTGGCCCGCCTGGCCTCACTTTCGAATCGCGCCGCATCAGTAGATGTGCGTCACTTACTCCCAGGCCGCCGAGTCGAGCAGACGTCTCGCTAGACTCAAGCGCCGAGCCGCTGGCTAGGTTGTCGGGTTCTGTGTGGAAATGTGTGCACTAAAGTTACTAAAATGTCTAGACTAAATAAACAAGAATGAACTGTAAAATGATTTAACCAAGTTATTTGTGTTCCGTCGTCCCGACGGGAATGAAGACTGAAGTGAAGTGAGCTGGGACTTCCACTAATCCCCTATGAGTGATAAGCCCTAGACTTACATGCCTGTCAGTCAGAAAATCAGTTAGCCTTTTTAGTCAGAATGCCCGTTAATTAGAAGGCCCGTTAGTCAGTCGGAATTTGTTCATTGGACAGTAAACAATGCTAGGGGGTGCTCCATTTGACATCTGGAGGGGGGGGAGCAGTGTTTCTGATGTGTCGTCAGAATTGACGACAAGCCCCCCCCCCCCCTTCTGACGAAAGAACTTTCCATTCTGAATACAATGATATATATAGGCCTATACTAGATTCCCGCCTTAGAAATGGGTAGGGGTATGCCTCCGGCATAGTCACAATTTTCCTCATGACTCAAAAGACCCTGTCCGAAATTTAAAATTTACATGGAATTTAATAAATTGGTTTATGGGGTCATTACTATCAATTTACTTCATGTTTTATTGTTTTTTCAGGCTCTTTAATATTTTTTAAAGTAATTTGTGGCTATCTGTTGCGAGACTAGAAAATAGTGGTTCGGATGATAATGGCCTGAGAAATCAGCAAAAAAAACATGCCAAAGAGGGTGTCAACGCTACAACCTCAAAAAAGCACCCTGTGCTAATTCTGGAAGCTCAAAATTACAAAAAAGACACTCTTTCCCAAAGCTGGAAGCTCAAAAAAGGCACCCTGTCCAGAGGCCTAAGTATGGGAGTACCCCCTCCGGGACAAGATTACCAAGAAAAATGAGTTGTTTCAAAGCTTGAAATCTACCATTTGATATCCCTTGACACCACCTAAAGCCTGCCCCGAAAAAAAATCGTCATGGTGTATGCCCCCGGAACCCCCTAGAAAAAGCAAATATCTCGCCACTTTTTAAAAAAGGTGATGCATCACAGCTTAACAATTATAGGCATATATCCCTATTAAGCTGCGTCAGCAAAGTCATGGAAAAAAACAGTTTTCAAATATACATTTAACTACATTCGAGACAATAACCTAATTTACAGCAATCAATCTGGCTTTATGCCAGGGCACAGCACAACACATCAACTTGTACATTTATACCATGTTTTCTGTGAGGCATTGGATAATAAAAAAAGTGCGCTTAGTTTTTGCTAATATTTCCAAAGCCTTTGATCTAGTGTGGCATGCTGGTATACTGCATAAATTGAAAAAAGATGGTATAACTGGTTCTCTGAACGAATGGTTTTCTGACTATTTAATCGACAGAAAACAATGTGTTGTGATAAACGGTCATTCTTCTGAATATGGCACAATAGAAGCAAGAGCTCCACAGGGGTCTGTTCTCGGTCCCCTATTATTCCTTATATTTATAGACGATATTAAAGAAGGGTTGGAAAGTAAAATTTGTTTATTTGCAGACGATAGTTTGTTTTATATGGTTTCAAATTTACACAACACTAACAAAGATGTCCTGGACAGAGATCTCGTCCGTATTGATACCTGGTCCAAACAGTGGCTTGTAACTTTCAGTATTCGAAAAACTTGTGATATGTCACTTTCTTTACGACCAACCACAGCAGTTCCTATGCCGTTATCTTTTTCTGGAGCTAATTTAGAGTCTGTCAGTGTTCACAAGCATCTAGGTCTAACATTTTCTTCTGATCTAAAATGGAATAATGACGTTGATGACATAAATGCTCGTGCCGATAAAAGACTGTGTCAACTTGAAGCGCTACGTTTTAAATTGAACCGAAAAACTCTAGAAATTTTATATATATCTTATATTCGGCCAATTGTTGAATACAGCGATGTGGCTTTTGATAATATATCTGATGGTGACAATACACGTCTTGAAAGAATTCAAAAACGTGCTGGTAAAATTGTTTCCGGTACCATAAAAGGTACTGCATATGCAACAACTCTTTCAGAACTAGGCTGGTAATCATTGCAGGCCCGTCGTAAACGTAGAAAATTAATTTTATTTGCCGACATCGTCCATGCTAATGCACCTAACTATTTACAACAGGATCTCCCCCCATCCGTCCAGCTTAGAACTTAGAACAGCTTAGAACCGTTATCAATTGCGAAATAGGTCAGACCTCAGTCAATTCCACACACGGACTGAAACTTTTAGAAATTCTTTTTTCCCATCCACAACCAACAATTAGAACTCCACAGACGAGACAATAAAAAATATAGATGATCGCAATAACCTGAAATCATATTTATATCGCAGTTTATATTGTACTTTTACATGTATTCCAGACGAATTAACATTACATTAGCTAAAATTAGAATGCAGTGCAGTGAAATGCTATACCACTTGTATTAAAATAATGTTGCTGTGGAGTAATATAAACCCCTGAACATTATTTTTTTGACTGTCCACTGCACCACATTGCTAGGGAAGAGCTTACAGCTGAACTGTCTCAACTTCAATTAACCCCCACTCTAAACACTGTACTTTTTGGTGATGCTCCCTCGGGCAACTTACCAGAATTGGTTATTGCAGTCGAAAAATGTATAACCACAACCCAGAGATTTACATTCACTATGTTAAATTTACCGGTGTTTTCTCATCTCTCTCAGTATGAGGTTATTTATAACTTGCTCATACTGAGATTGGTGAGATCACTACTGGTTAGCATTCTAGTTGCCACCAGGGTTTGACAAAACAAACTTACATCACCTTTCACCCTACGTTTCCTTGTTGCTGACATTATTGTCAGGATCTAATTGTATTTTAATACCTTAGTCCTTGCCGTGTGTACCATTAATAAATTCATTTGGTGGGATCTCCCTGTCAGCTGTCGAACAAAAGCTTTGCACTAGGATCCTTCGTATCGATTGCCACGACATCACCCGTCATCAGTAGCCAGCAAGAGAAAACTTGTATTACATTTTTGTATTTGTTTCAATTATTGCTAAATAAAATATGTTTATACAAAAAAAACCCTAGATGACGTTAGATGGAAGTCGCGTAGCTCGCGTCCGGCTTTGTGTACTCGACGCAGACGCACACGCAGACGCACACGCAGACTCAGACGCAGACTCAGACGCATAAAATCTGGGCATTGTGTACTTATTGCAGAATGTTCATTTAATTCTGGGCCAGCGTCGTAAATGGTGGGCCAAGATTAAAGGGACATGCCCAGGTCTAAAATCATAAAAAAATCGGTGATTTTATTTTGGCTTCCTAATAGGCCTATGACCATAATGATATAAGCATGTCCATAGACTATAGAATTGCAATTTTTTTTATAATTTTTGTGCTGCGCACTTACCAGTTAGACTAGTCTAGATATGGAGACGGAATTCCCGTAGGCTATTTCTTATTTTTGACATGGTTGTCAATAATTAGAAATCAGGAATTTCGTCTCTATATATCTAGCCTAACTGGTAAATGCGCAGCACAAAAAATAAAAATCTTTTGGAGTTCTAGTCTATGGGTCTATCTTATGTTCAGGCTACATCATATGGTCATTATTATTAAGCTAAAATAAAATCACCGATTTTTTGATGATTTTAGACCTGGGCATGTCCCTTTAAAACAACATTGTGGCGGGGATAGCATCGGACCCTGCAAAAGTGTGATGTGGGTCATTATATCATTTATCATGTTTATGGCAAGGCGGTTAATATAGCCTAACAAGTTTTTAAAGCCCGTAGGCCTATACGACACTGCACCAACATTAAAACAACAAAAATATGCAAGCATTAATTTTCTTTATTTTGATTCAGTAACTTGTTATATATGCCAGAATCGCAGACGGTGGACCAACATTGAGTCAACATACAGGATGAATGTCATTACGTCAACTGCATGGGATTCATGACAACAATATCGGTCTGATCGAGTTTGCGTTTCTATCTCCTTCAGGCGCGGATCCAGAGGGGGGGGGGCGCAAGGGGCGCACCCCCATCCATTTTTGCTCCAAATTCGTTAAAAAGTCCCCAAAATTGGCCAAAAAAGTGTTGGGAGCAAGCCCCCGAAACCACTGCGCCCCCTCCTTTTTCAAATCCTGGATCCGCCCCTGTCCTTTATCATGTTAATCACTTTTACTTTAATGCAAATTATTAGAGTGATCTATGGCCGACATTTAGCATGCTTAGGCCTAGACCTAGACTATATAGGCCTATTCTGATATTGGCTGCCATCTGCGGCAATGCTGTCAATAGGTGTTCTAATTTGGGGGGGGGGGATTTTTTTCAGAATTTCGGAGCTTGAAGTTCCTGGAACAAACTTTTATGAGCGAAAACAAGATTTTCAGCAATGGCCACCAAGTCCGAAAAATAAAAATAAATGCTTAAGGGTGAACAAACTACACCCGGTGGTTTTACAATCTAGACATATCAATTAGGCCCTATAGTCTATATCTACCTCTGGGGCAAAAAAAATATGATAGGCCCTACTTCTTGAATAGCAAGGCTCAGCTAAATATGGTGACCTGGCAAACCGACAGAGGATCATTAGGCCCATCATTTTTATATCATGAACATGGAAAAATTTGTCTGCGTCTGATTGTGCGTCAGATTGTGCGTCTGCGTCTGCGTGTGCGTCTGCGTCGAGTACACAAAGCCCTTGCGTCCTGACCCCAACACCAGGTTTGTAGTCAGAATCTTAATATTGCCTGACTCCAACTATTTTCAAAGCCAGAAACACTGGGGAAGCTATATTATTTTGAATAAAACGTTTGTTGTCCAGCTATTGATGAAAAAATGTTGTGAGTTGTATAAAATAATTATTCAAAGATACCTAAAAAATTCTGATAGAGTTCACGTGTTTTTTCAAAAAATCGGTAGTTTAATAATAGTATGAGGGAGAAAATAGCCATGAGAATTATCATGTGAAAAATGTAATAATGTTTTCTCATTAACAATAAAACTATTTTTAATGTATACACAAACAAATTGCACAACTGAAAGTAAAACTTGTCGAACCTCATAAAGATAAAATGTTGCGTCCATAGGACATTATTTATATTCGTCTATTAGTTGTTAATAAGTCGATATGATCTTGAACCTAAAAAAAATCATTGGTTCGTAGTTCGTATACTTATATTTAAAACTAATATATAGCAAGCTTTATTTGATGATTAGTTGATTACTTGGTTGGGTTATTTTTCAGCAATGAATGTGCTTTAATCTGTAAATATTATCAGACCTATATTAGGATTACTATTTCACGGATCTATGCTTTTTTGCATATGAGCTTTACTGAAATATATATGAAAAGCGCGTCATGACAAAACCACACAAAATTTCTCAACTCCTGTTGAGTTTGTAGCCACCTGTTCAATTTATTTCAAGCGTTGATAGTCAGCCAGCCAGGAGCTGCTAAAGTGATGTAAATATAACTAGATGTCATTTCTTTGTTACAAGCAATCTGACACATCAGGCATGTCCAGTAGGGTCCTAGAGACCCCGCCTGGGCGGATAACAAACTATCACTGCGCTCAAAAGTATATTATGACGTCATTCAAAATGGCCGCCAAAGAAACGGTAGGAAAATCTAAATTGTGTATAGTTTTGCCGATACTTGCCCGAATTTCACAATCTTTTTTTTACTTTATACATTTTAGAGGACATCACGTAGCAACGCGGTATATTACATCATTTGAGAAAATATAGACAATTATTACTTTCATGGAATGAAAAATGCAACAAATGAACTGGTGACCAGTTTTTTCACTGTAGTGATTACCAAATTGACGTTATTAGGTTACATTTTGTCCTGGGTAACTATGACTAGATATACAATGTATTATCACACAAATGTGGCGAATAGGGACTATTATAATGCACACTACTTCGTCTAAGAACATAATAGTGGACAAGCTAATAGACAAGTACGCTTCTTCTGTCGTTTCCGTTGAGTCAATATCGCCAGGGCATTAAGAGTGTATCAAATTAATTAAGAAAGTTATCACAATTGTCTGTGTCAACATCATCACATTATTATACGATAAACCCTGTCCCCTGCACGAACATGTGCCACCCGTGCACCTGCTTACATCGCATCAACACTTATACTCTATTACTGCTTTTGGAGACAGTGGAAGATGTGCGAAATATGCCTTTAGTGACACCATCGACTGGTAGTGTGCTTTCGACATATGCTATTAGAGCGATTCTGCTTGAAGGCAGCTTTTCAGGGGCAGATTCGTTCTTATTGAACATTTGCAAACGTAGCTTCGTTATATTCTGCTACCCAGCCGAACTGAACCAATAAACACGTACAATCTTGAAGACCAAATATCAGCATTTTCCGGTGGATACACAATATTTCCAATCTGAATAAATGCAGCAAGGACATTTGGTCCAGCCTTTTGTATTATTTTCCAACAAGTCATTCCACCTTTACTATATTCTTGATGATTATTTGAATAATGTAAAACACGGAAACCAATTATAGGCCCTCCACCACGACAGGATTAAGTATATTGGCTCAAGATAAACATCCCCCCTCTTGTTTCTTGCGCCTAATCGTAGAATGTCTTTACGTCTCAACAATGGATATTTGTGCAGGGCAATAATTAAACAATGTCATGATGGTGATTTTACCAGCAATTTGAAAAAAATATGTAAGACATGGGAGATTAGGAGTGTATCTGCTTCCTCTTGATTACTACATAACAGACTCGCATCTATGCCGTTAGATTTAGCACCTTCCATGGTAGAAAGACGAATGTTTTGGTTTAATATTGTGAAAACATTTATGAGCAAGAAGTAATATCAACTCATCTATTCCCCCGGAAATGTTTTCTAATACACTTTCAAATTAGTTAAATATTTTATGTCATAACTACAGCATGACTAGTTCCTCTTCTTCATCAAGACTGCCATTGTTTCTATAATATGACCTGTTAACTCATGTACACCACTACTGTAATTCCATCTATCCATCTAATATGATGGCATGATGTATATGGTCATCAATCATCAGAGTTAAAATAGGGTCTACTGTCAAGAATTAACATTCGCTTCAGATACAGTCCATTACCACCTTTAATTTCCCTTTAATATGGTATGTTACAACATACATGACTGTTGGATGTGAATGAAGTAAAAGTAATAGCGTTGGTTGCTGTAAAAATGATTTAATTTTATTTTGTAACTTATTGAATTCAAAGTGTCACTGGAACAGAAATGAATACTCGTCAATTGATAAACTATTGGTTTTATATTTCACTTAAAAAATGCATAATATTAAGGGTGTTACGGTGGTGTGTTTTATTATTTTTGCTTTATTGAGCCTCAAGTGTCACTAGATCTATAAAGAATATTTTTTCATTATGCGTGCTCTTCTGAACAGTTTTTGTAACATTATTTTAATGTTCTATATTACATTTTATATTGCACTTGAAAATAGATAGTATTATTTTTATTGTTCTATATTATGTTTTATCTTTCACTTGAAAATAGATGGTATCAAGGGTGTTACGGTGGTATGAAAATCATGTGTTTTAATTTTTTAATTATTGATCTTAAAGTGTCACTAAATTAGGAAATGTTTTTTTTACTAATTTTGCGTGCTCTTCTGAACATTGTGTGTAATATTCTCTTAAATGTTCTACATTACATAACAACCTGGTGTGCATCTTACGTTAGTATAAAAATGATGGTTTCTCTTTTTTCCACGGGACTTAAAGTGTCACTGAAACCGATTTTTTCACATCAATAATCGCCACCCATTCTTACAAACAATTTGTTTTGTATTTCGCTTGAAAAAATATGCAGTATTAAGGGTGTTATGGTGGTGTGAAAACCATTTGTTCTTATTTTTACTTACTGAGCCCAAAGTGTCACTTCAGCTAAAAATACTATTTTTTTATATCCGTGTCCTCATCTGAACATTGTGTGTAATATTATCCATAATTTGGATTATTACATTGATATCTGATGTGCATCAAATATGATTTTGGCTGTTACGTTAGTATAAATATGCTGTGTTTCACCCCTTTTTCCATGGGACTGAAAGTGTCACTAAAACTAAAAAGAAAAATTGACACCCTATTTTTTCTGATTCGACGCAATCTTCTGAAAATTTTGATGTATGGTGTCATAAATTAACAAGAAAATCCCACGGCATTACACACGCCCCTACACTAATTACGCAAATACCCAGCTTAGGCTCTATCTCTAGCAGTTGACAGTCATTTACAATGCTATAATTTAAAATATGCTAATTTTACAATAAAATCATCCCTTTGCACTGAAAATGATAGGCCTATTATGTTTATTATGTTTGATATTATGAGCTCCATTTTCTGCTGGTGAAATCAGATGATAAATCGCTGTTAAACTACCCCTTGGCCCTTGGGTATAGTTTATCTTTTGTGGGTTTAAAACAGTGGTCTAAACCGTTTTTTGGCCTAAACCACCTTCTTGCATACCAAATCACATAAACCGATGGTTTAGACCACGTTCGTGCATAGGTCTACCGACCTAAACATGTTGAAACATCGATTATCAATTTAACCATTTTTTTAAGCTTCTGGGATCTTGCATACGGTCCTGGCCTTTTTTTGTGTGACAAATTATTTATTTTAGCCCGGCTCGGCGGCGCGCTGAAAATTTTACATTTTTTCTTATGTTTATAGACCTTTGATCTCTCCAGGACGGTAAATTAGTCTCTCCATAACGATAAAAAAAACTTTAAATTGATAAAAATAAGCATTTAAAATTGAAATTAAGCTCTGCTGACAACGCCATGTAAAAAAACAAAGCTACCGGTATAAAGTTGATAAAATTGTATTTAATTTTTTTTTCATAAATTTTTGACAATATTCAGACAATCTCATATTTCAAGGAATATATCATCACTGGTGCCTAAAATTATAGATTCTCTCATAATTAACAGATTAACGTTCAGTGGCGCATCCAAGGATGGAGGGGGGTTGGGGGGGGGGGTTAACCCTCCCCCCTTCCCCCCTCAGAAAAAAATCCTCACATATAGGCCTACTAAGTCAGAAACAGTGCCCGATATGCTTTAGATTACACGAGAAAGCCTTTACAGTAAAATTTTTTTTTTGTCAAATCTAACCGCCCACCCCCACCCTCACTGGAAAGGTAGATCTGCCCCTGACTAGGCCTAGGGCCTAGGGCTATACTATAAAACAGTGTTTGAAGTAAATTATTTATTTGATGCAGAGTCCGCCCGAACGTATTTATATGAAAAATAATCCCCCCCCCCCCCACCCCCTGGAGATTGAATGGTGGCCCCCTTATGTCATGAATATGCCTAATGGGTTTAAAATTACAGCCCAGAGACAGAGTCTGCAGACATGGCAGATAAAACAAAATCCATAACACACCTCATATCATGCACGTGTGCAAAGGAAATTATTATTTTTTGGCCCATAGCCTAGCAACAGTAATTAATAGATACTTATGACTCTTGTAATATCTATGACGTCATACTTTTTATAGAACATAACTTTTCACTTCCCATGACATTGGATTCATTCAGTTGTTGCAGTTTGATTTGTTCAGTTGTGTTTGCTGTTCTTTTTTAGATTTTTTGTAATTTTTTTGTTTTTTAAGGTGAGTATTTGAGTCTAAAGGCTAACAAACTAGGCCTAGAGAAGACCTAGACTCAGTAGCCTAGAGGCTAGAATAAGCTAGGCTAGATTAAGCCCTACCGTTACTGCGTTAGATATAGACAAATTTATGGGAATTGAAATGAATCAATTGCAAAAAAATATGCGTGCATCACATTCACTGCAGACAGTGCAGTGCACGGTCGGGTGCACCCCCAGTCCCACCGCCTCACTGACACTGCCCTCTATCAGCTCATGGAGTCATGCTCATATCTGGGGGAGGGGGATAGACATTAAGACAAAATATGAAAAAAGTTTGTTGTTACAAAAGTCAAAATCATCATCATCATCATCATCATGAAAAATGAACATGAAATGAAAAAAATTGTTAAAATATGTTGAACTGTGATGGAGCAATTTGAAAAAAAAGCTAGAGTCTAGATCAACCAGGATCGCATGATTTTCGGCGATTGAGCCGATTCCCTTGAAATTTTGCAGAGGCCATTTTCTATTAAAATCCTAACAGGGGTAAAAATTTCGCAAAATAATATTCAATATTTCAAAAAAGTTAGACCATTTGCCATGTAATAAAATTCCAATATTAGTTTAATGGTTAAATGGGTTTAAAGAGGAACGTCAAATTTTCAGGGCTGTTAGGATTTGAATAGAAAATAGCCTTTGCAAAATTTTAAGAAAATCAGTTTAGAATTGACGGAGAAATCGCCGAAAATCATGCGATCCTGGGTAATCTGACGGCGAGTATAGCCATTTTTCCAATTTGCTCGATCGATCTCAGGTTTAGTTAGCCTAGGATTAGACTATTTTGTAAGTTAGTCTAGGCCTAGTCCATTTGGCATGTAACGTTAGTCAGTTTAACACCACTATACTCGCCGTCAAATTACCCAGAATCGCATGATTTTCGACGATTTCCCCGTCAATTCTGAACCGATTTTCTTCAAATTTTACAAAGGCCAAATCCTAACAGTAGACTAACAGCCCTGAAAATTTCGTAAAATTATATAGCGTATTTCAAAAGTTGGACCATTTGACATGTAATGAATTGAAATTACGACGTTCCTCTTTAACCCCATTAAACTAATTTTAGAATTTTATTAGACTACATGGCAAATGGTCTAACTTTTGAAATATTAAATATTATTTTGCGAAATTTCCCCCCCCCCCCCACCCCCTGTTAGGATTTTAATAGAAAATGGCCTCTTCAAAATTTCAAGGAAATCGGTTAAAAATTGACGGAGAAATCGCCGAAAATCATGCGATCCTGGTTGATAATTTTTAATTGTACGGCGAGTATAGTCTATCATGAAACAAGACTTCTAGACCTAGGGCTGTCTAACGGTTAGGTCTAGTAGGCTAGAATTCTTGTTTCATGATAGTGGTGTCAAACTTAAAGAGAAGACGGCTGTCATTTTGACATTTTATTACATGCCAAATGGTCTAACTTCGATAAATTTACAGGGAATAATTTGCTTCAGAAAAATTTGTGTAGCAGTTTAGCATACTGGCATGTACCAAGCTATCATTCTCCATGCGAAAAACTGCTACACCAACATACTATTGCATAGCATTTGCCCCAACTTGTGTAGCAAACTGCACCGCTACACCAGACAAATTATTCCCCGTAATACACAACAAAACTCCACCAAATGTTCAGAAATATCGGGGGAGGGGGGGGGGGGAGATGAAAAAATGATCAGAGGAAATTGCTGGTGAAAAGTGTTAAACAGCGACCCAGCAAAT
Organism: Flabesymbios commensalis; assembly: GCA_964017125.1. Classification (NCBI taxonomy): domain Eukaryota; kingdom Metazoa; phylum Annelida; class Polychaeta; order Terebellida; family Flabelligeridae; genus Flabesymbios; species Flabesymbios commensalis. The sequence goes on along the minus strand of OZ024906.1, from coordinate 75,028,556 downwards.
TGAAAAAAGGCTAAGTCTACCAGGATCTGGTGAAACAGACATACCGTACATAGACAGAGTCTACTCGCCGTTAAATTAAAAAATGCATGATTTTCGGTGATTTCTCCGTCAATTTTGAACCGATTTATTTTAAATTTTGCAGAGGGCATTTCCTATTAAAATCCTAACAGGGGTGAAAAATTCACGAAATTATATTCAATATTTCAAAAGTTAGACCATTTCAACATTTTGCCATGTAATAAAATTCTAGAATTAGTTTAATGGGGTTATAGGCTAGAGGGAGGTCGTAATTTCAATTTACTACAGGCTGACTACAGGTCAAATGGTCTATCTTTTGAAATAGAGTCTACGCTATATAATTTTACGAAGTATTCAGGGCTGTTGGGATTTGAATAGAAAATGGCCTTTGCAAAATTTGAAGGACATCGGTTTAGAATGGACGGAGAAATCGCGGAAAATCATGCGATCCTGGTAGAGCATTTTTAATTTGACGGCGAGTATAGGTCTACTCCCAGCATCTGGCATGTCTGTTGAAACAGACTGTAGACGGGTTTATAAACCTTCAAACAAACCAAAGTCACATTAAAAATGATCAACCTGAGGCCCATCCCACTATCTTGACTATGGCCCTATACCCAAAGTCACATTAAAAGTGATCAACCAGCATCGCATGTTTTTCGCTGATTTCTCGGTCAATTGTCAACCGATTATCATGAAATTTTGTAACAATCATATTTCAACAGAATCCTCATGTCCCTGAAAATTTCGTAAAATTATAGTCTATATCGTATTTCAAAAGTTGGACCATTTGACAGGTAATAAAGTGAAATTACGACGTGCCCCTGTTTGACAATCATTGGGAAGGACAAGTGATATTTTTGGGAAGGGCTATAGATCTAGTCATTATTTTTAGCCAGTTGCCCGATTGGACAAGTGGTAGTTTAGTCCAATTTCGAGCCCTGATATAGTTTTATCATGATTTTGTTCACAGGTAAGGTTGTGACCCCTTTCTGTAAAATTAGGTAAAATGTCATGTGTGGCTTGTAAATGTATTTGTCAATTACCTGGTTATCTCTCTGCTTTAAAGTCAATTAAATAATTGTCTAAGTATATCCACCATGTCCATGTACTTGAGCTATAATTTCGGGATGCCTGCAAATAATTATTCATATCCAGAAAAAATGTCACTGAACTCCCTAATAAGAGGTGATGATTAGACATCAGTTAGTTAAAGGGTACCTGATGTGACTTCATAATAATCTAACTTGACAAGCTGCTACAGAAAATGTTGCTTTTGAGGTTCAACTTCTGTCTCGTATAATGTTGTTTTGAGAGTCCACTTGGGTTTGATTATTTCGCTCACTGTTATCATCCCAAGGTGGCTGCTCTGGTGATGTGCGGTGCTAATTGGTTGTTTTCATAAATAAAAGGTCTACATGTACTATTTTGGACATTAAGGCATACCGTGGCATTAAGTGAAACATCAAATAAAAAGAGTCCTCTGATGGCTTTTCACAAGCTTTTTCAGATAACCCATGACTGACTGCATCGCTGGCATAAAAGTGAATCTTGGAGACCAGACCCTGTCATTATATGACCAATGGATCCAAGAAAGCTCCTTACAGTGTGGAAGCCAAGGCGTAATACAAATGATTGACCGGAGCTCCCTATACATCTATGATATTCTGCCTCTGACTTTCACGTATCTTAAATGCTTTCCACCTGAGTGGTTGGTCGAAGGCCCGGGGTCGAATATTATAATATTAGGTCTATTTCTTGGCTTAAGCTGATCGGTTACATATGAATCATAGTGAGATACAATATTGAAGATTGTCTAGGGTGGCTGCCTTTCTGCGCCATTTCCATTAAACTAGACAATGAGGCTTTCCAAAGAGCATCAAGAGATGCAGATGAGTTTTTTGGTTCCTTGTGTCATAATGACTATCTTGCCTATACCATGGAATGTGTTACACACTTACAAACTAGACAACGAGGCTTTTCAAAAAGCATCAAGAGATGCAGATGAGTTATTTTGGTTCCTTGTGTCATAATGACTATCTTGCCTATACCATGGAATGTGTTACACACTTACAAACTAGACAACGAGGCTTTTCAAAGAGCATCAAGAGATGCAGATGAGTTATTTTGGTTCCTTGTGTGATAATGACTATCTTGCCTATACCATGTCGGCATGGAATGTGTTACACACTTACAACCATCTATGGTAATGGGGTTTTATCCGCCTCATACTGAACAACTTGATCTGATATACGGTTTGAAATATCTGTATCCTGATACGCTTCGTTCATAGGCAAAATACATAGCAATCCGAATCCTGGAACCAGATCCTGGATCCGGATCATAATCAGGATCATCCCCAAAATGTATTAGATTGTTTCTTGGTCCGAGATACACCTTTGACAAGAGTTCCATGCATGCAACAGGGAATAATTTGTCTGGTATAGCGGTGCAGTTTGCTACACGATTTAGGGCAAATGCTACACAATTATATGTTGGTGTAGCAGTTTTTCGCATGGAGAATAGTAGCTTGGCACATGCTAGTATGCTAAACAGCTACACAATTTTTTTGAAGCAAATTAATCCCTGTGCAACCTCGTTCATTACTTTATAAGCAATCCTGCTGACGAGCGTACAAACAAGCAAAACGACCAAAACATAACCTCCTTTGATGATATAATGCGGATTTCCTGGATTTTTTACACCTCTATGATAGTATTAGTATAGGAGGTGATATAATACATAAAATCCTATCTCATAAACAGCCAACTATCAAAACAGATGTTGATCTTCTGTGTTTTTTATTTGAATTGCTATATTATACGAGATAAACTATGACGAGTGTCGTTCACAATATGTTTGCAACATTACAATCTTGCAAATTTCACTGAATTTTCGTATTTTGTAAGCTAGATAGCAATACAATTATTGATCTGAGATAAAAACAAAGTATTGAATTTTATTTTAATCAAATTAAAATAGGTTGATAACAGCACGTATTAATTCACAATTTTCTCCATGTTTAGATTAAAAACATTGTCTGTTTCTCCACAGTTTGTTAATTTGGGGGACAGTTGGACAAGATGCCCGGAAACACCAAGCAGAAAGACTACAAACCGTCTGAGGACTTCCCAGACCTGAGCAAGCATAACAACTGGATGGCAAAAGTGCTCACACCAGAGATCTACGCTAAATACCGCGATGTTGAGACACCAAGTGGCTTCACCTTCGACACGGCCATACAGACTGGAGTAGACAATCCAGGTACGTTAAAACACACCACTACATTATGGTCTTTGTCCGACCACTACATTCTAAGCGGGAATGGAGAGTTAGTGTTGACCTGGTACAGACCAATTATCATGGTAGGCCTAATGCAGTAATAATCAGCCAGCTGTTGACCGAGCTGTTGATTATGAGGGATCCTCATTATCTGATTATGTTCGGCTGTATTTTAAGTCAGTTAAAACCCTCGGAGTTGTACATTCTTACCTGTGAATTACTTCCAATCCATTTAAAAACAAAGTATACTGCTGCTTCTGCCTTGACGGACAAATATACAGGATAGCATACCATTTTTACACACTTTATTGAAGAAGATGCGATTAGAACGTCTGTACTGATGTCTAAAGTCGATCCCCGCACTGTAACTTGAGTAAACATATTTATAATGACCGTAAGACCTTAGACCCATAAGGCATCATATGTATACAAATGAATCATAAAGATTAAAGTCTCCATGGTTTATGCGAAATTATTTCAGCGCGTTAACCATTACACAGCTGCATAAAATTAGCAGCATTGCAAAATTTCAGGAAAATCGGTTGGGAATTGACTGAGAAATCGGCAAAAAACATGCGCTACAAGTAGTTAGTCTAATGTGACTTCCACTATCCCTGACTGCATGTGGCTTGCTGCTCGGAAGTCCTGGGATTATAATATATTGCGTAGGCCAATTCACGAAAATTTCAACTCTGGTGGTGATGATAAAGTCAATTGGTTGATTGCTTGATTGATCGCATATAATACTATAACCCTGGGGACCTACTTTAGACGTCATAATCTGCGGTCGACGTCTAATGTCGATTCGCGCACTGAAAGAGTAAAAAATGTATGATGACCTCAGGTATTCAAATAAAGCAGAAGAAGCTGCCATTTGTGAATGGTGACTTCCAATTGAAACCAACCCTTTATATAAAAATATTTCAGGGTTAACGATGATACAACGTGTTGGAATTGATTTAGGCTACATTGTAAACAGTTTTCAATTTGGTTTGAAAAATAAGTGTAGTTATTTCTATTCAAGTTCTAGATTATGACGTGCGTATTTCCCATAATCAATTATGAGATATTTCGCTTTAGCAATTGGTCAGAATAGTATAGCTTTTCGCTACCCGATACTGAACAAAGTGAACCCTGATTTTACGTATATTACAAGACTAGTAGTCTACCTGATTGTTAGAAAAAAGTATACCAAACCTGATTACTACTCACACAGTACTCATAGTTAATAAAGCAGTATACCACAATTAGATCCATCTCTTGTCTCAACATAATAATTCAACGTTTCATAGAAACTGTTACCCGTTTAAAATATAATGGAAAATAATGAAATGATGTCTACATAATCCACGTAGCAGACGTGAGAGGTTGACGCTATGTCGGTTTAATGTTAATAGTCCAGCGTCGCATAGCGTCAACGTCTCGTGTCTGTAGTGCTGAGCATTTGGCGTTCTCATTTGCATGTTATGATCAAAACTAGTCAGTCAGACTGCAAACCTCAATGTTGTGAGATTACTGTTCAGTCACGACGTCTTCACAATGTGCAGAAATACGCCACAGCAATACCCACTCAGTCTCACTCACTCACTCACTCACTCACTCACTCACTCACTCACTCACTCACTCACTCACTCACTCACTCACTCACTCAATCACTCAACCACTCAATCACTCACTCACTCACTCACTCAACGGCATGCCATGGGAAGGGTGACTGATGGCCAATTTTACAAGTTTTGTATCATAATGCCTCCTTAAGTGATATATATCATGACATTCATTTTTTTTATAGAGATTTATTTATTTTTGTTTCAATTACACAGGTCATCCTTTTATCTTCACTGTTGGCTGCGTCGCTGGAGACGAAGAGTCATACGAAGTTTTCAAAGACTTTTTCGACCCCATCATTGACCAACGTCACGGAGGATACGGCCCTGACGCCAAACACAAGACCAACCTGAACTTTGATGATCTGAAGGGAGGTGATCTGGATTCCAAGTACGTTCTGAGTAGTCGTGTGCGTACAGGACGCAGTATTCGTGGGCTGTCCCTACCTCCTCACTGCACACGTTCTGAGCGCAGGAAGGTGGAAACTGTACTAGTCGATGCTTTGGCTGGCCTTTCCGGTGAATACAAAGGCAAATACTACCCCTTGTCTGGCATGACAGAAGCCGAGCAGGACCAGCTGATTGACGACCACTTCCTCTTTGACAAGCCTGTATCTCCACTGCTCACCTGTGCCGGTATGGCTCGTGACTGGCCAGATGCCCGTGGAATTTGGCACAATGATGCCAAGAACTTCCTGGTCTGGGTGAACGAAGAAGATCACAGTCGTGTCATCTCCATGGAGAAGGGAGGCAACATCAAGAATGTCTTCCGCAGGTTTTGTGAAGGTCTCACCAAGGTAAGCAATAGCTCTTACGCAGAACGTTTCACTCTAGTTATCTTCTAGGCTGTTTATTGCTTCTTGTTGATCGATCCAATTGTATTTCAGCAGAATAATATTTTTGTCACTGGCTGTGTTTTATCATTATAGGTGGAAGGTCTCATGAAGGACAAAGGTCATAAGTTCATGTGGAACGAGCATCTCGGTTACGTATTAACATGTCCCAGTAATCTCGGAACAGGACTCCGTGCGGGTGTACATCTGAAGATCCCTAATCTGGCCAAGGATGAGAAAAAATTAGACAGCATCTTGGAAAAACTGAGAATTCAGAAACGAGGAACAGGTAAAGATTTTGGCACATCCGCTTCTAAGTCAATTGACAACAATTTTTTTTTGGTTTTATGGATGCCAGAGTAGCTCCAAATAAATATAGAAATTATTCCTAAATCGTAAAAAAAATCCTGGCTTTATTTTAACTTTGAAATCAGACTCATTTATTTGTTTTCTACATAGTAATAGTGTTAGCGAAACATATCTGTTATGCAAAAAGTAGAGAGCGGGAGAATACCGCCTGTCTGTAATGCTGGTAAATATTAGAAATTACAAGTAACTGTTGGCTTTTCCATTTTTAGCCCGCCTCTAATTGTTCTTAAAGGTGGGCTATTGCAATTGAAGTTCGGTATCGGTGGTGGCGCTAACATCAAAATGGCTCATCAAAATGGCTCATTTATCACGTTTTACGTCTTTAATTTGTCAGGTTCAATAATGGTGGCGAGTGTGCTCTTGTTTTAGTTTATTAGGTGTAACTGTTAGCTTTGAGTGAAATATGAAAATTTTGTATTATTGTTGCTATAGGTGGTGTGGATACGGCTGCTGTTGGTGGTACGTATGACATGTCCAACGCCGACCGTCTGGGATATAGCGAGGTTGAGCTTGTGCAATTCGTGGTAGATGGTGTTCAACTTCTGATTGACATGGAAAAGAAACTAGAGAAGGGAGAGTGCATCGAAAGTCTGATTCCCAAGACCAAGAAGCAGTAGAAGAGCGTAACACGAAAGAAAGAAAGAAAACAACACTAGATCTGGCAACAAGAAGAACTGATAACATCAAAACAACTGTCCCCCCATTATTAATCATCTAATCACCTTTTCATAAAGTAATATATTCTGTGCTGAAGCAGTTATCTGTGATATCATTGTACATAGACTAATATTATGTAGCATCGAAGATTCGGGTCATCAAATGACCATCCAAAATGGCAACAGCTAAGCAGTACCAACTATGTTAATACGAGATCTACATAATATCATAAAACCAATATGTAAAGCTTATCTGTGATCCAATCGACCTGTACAAAAATAAATCTATGTCTTGTTTCATATACATTGTTTTTTTCTTATTTACGAACTTGCATAATAGATCTTATGAACAGCTTATTAGACCTATAAAATCGTTTTCACATTAAAAAACAGCAGGTCTCGTCTATACCCACGTACTGTTGGCCAATGTGGGCCCACTGATCGGGAAGAGAAGTGTGATAAATGCACCAGTATTGCGGCTAAATAGAAATTAATTACATCTTATTTAAAAACAGGTCATTCTACAATAAACGTGCATTTACATGCCGAAAGATGTGTTTTTAAATGCTTGAGACACATTACGCGCACCCTTTAAATACCGCAAACCTTTATATTTATGTCTGCTCGGTTCCTAGAGATGCGTTAGGCCCCTTTACTTTTATAAATATTCTTAAATAGCATAATGACAACAACCTTGAACTATATCCCTTGATAAAACCAAGTTCCATGACTATTTCAGGATGTCTGCAGAAACGTTTGACGCAGTGTTGGCCTAAGAGAGAAGTGTGATAAGCGCACTAATATTGAGGCTAAGCAGAAATTGACAGCTTTCACATGATTATGCATAATTCAGTATCTTATTTAAAAACGGTTCATTCTACAATAAACGTGCATGTACATGCCGAAATAGGTCTTTCTAAATGCTTGAGACATACATTACGCGCACCCTTTAAATACCGCACAACTTTATATTTATGTTTCCTCGGTTCGAAGAGATGCGTTATAATTTTATAAATATTCTGAAGCAAAATAATGACAATAAAATTTCATGCAATATAGGCTACTATAGAACGTGTCGCGGTTCTGCGCCCATGGTGATTCACGGGAAAGGGAATAATTAAAAGAGAACTAGTCTACTACTTCTGTAATGTCCAACCCTTGTAATAACATGAGCGTACTTTAATTCAATAAAGTAGGATTAAATATCACCCGACAATTTCTGTGAGGCGCATCCTAAAGGGATCCCTGGAAAGAAATACCCAGAGAACCACCACATACAAATTTGCATGCGATCCAACCAACGGTTCATAAGGTATGGCGCCCACAAGCTTTTTGGGCGGCCATTTTGTCAAAATGTACTCCGTCAGCCATCTTGTTTTTAATTAATTCTTCCCAAAAGTTCAGATCATCAGAAATAGTCTACCCAGAGAACCACCCTATAAAATTTGAATGGGATTCATTCAACGGTTAATTAGATATCGTGCCCATGCACAATCTTTTTGGGTGGCGATCTTGGAAAATGACCGCTTATGGCATGGTGGAAAAAATATATGGGAATAATTGCACAGGCACATAGGTCATGTCTGTAAAAAAATAAACAAAATTCATCAGTTACCTTCTTAGTGAAAGCTAAATTCCTCATACCTCCGCGGTGGCGGAGACGGAATAATGCTAAACACTATATAAGCATCCCGATAGTATCGGGGATGCTTGCCTGATGGCTACAGTCTGATATTCAAATATGTTACACCTAGGCTAAAACAATAAGGCACATTTCTTCAATTTCAGGTAGATTTCTTGACTATTCCAACACTTCTGGCAATTTAAAAGAATAACTTCAAAAAGTGTGCAAAGTTATCCTGGTTCACGGCACCGACGTTAATAATTGGTAGGCACCTATGTGAAAGTGAGGGACTGAGACATTACCTTGTAGCACCGATTGTCTGCCCAACGCTGGGCCGATAGGAGCCGTGGACCAGGCGACTCGCTCCGCTGATCAGCGCCAGGCCGATAGCATTAACGATAGCATTAATGTTGCCCTATGCTGTGCTAACATTCAAACATACTTTAGGTGTAGGCTACTAATAATTTGTTTGCGTTATCTCTGGATTCTTAGAGATGTTTTCTAAAATGTTTTCAAAAATCTGAGAATTTTGAAAAAATGAAATGATGACCTGCTGGATACACCAAAATTGATGTCATCCCACGGAGTCATGTAGACCCACACTCCCACAGGCTGCCTTTTTCCATTGACGCCTTTAAAAATTAAAACTGACTTAAAACTCATCAGATACAAGCATGTGACCTTTGCCTAGACGCGATTTCTAGGGGTGACGTTTATCCACCGCGCAGACATCTCTCCATCTGTGACGTCATTTTATATTTTTCCTGGGGAGTTTTCCGTAATGTCTGGCGGCCCAGCAACCATGAGACGTTGACCCAATGCTGGCTTTTTGCTGGACTACAGTCTGCGACGCTGGCCGAACTTTAAATCAAAATATCATGCTTGCTAGGCTGTTGTGACACTGTGAACGCTATAGTGCAGTTTAATATGTATATAGGGCCTACATTCTGCATCATCATGGAGGCCCTATCATAAGCCTGAACACTGTATAGTATTGATCTCCCTCTCTACAGTCTAGTTCTAAGCCACACGTTGAACTTCATAGGCCTTGGGAGATCTCAACAGTCTTGTTTCTGGTTTATCACCGGTGATATAATTTTTATTTAACCCTTTCTAGCCTGAATTTGCCGTTGTCATCTTCATCCACTACAAGCCGCGAATTGTAGTGGATGAAGATGATTTGATATGGTTTAAAACTTAAAGAAAATTGCCAAATATTTGTAAACCAGTTTCATGGAAATTTTCGTTATACGCTCCTAGTTGTAAGAAAATAAGATCTGTTTTCAGTGATGTAAAATGATGCTTTAATGCATCGTGAGGGTTTGAAGGGTTAATGATTTAATGTCCGCTAATTACACGAACACGGGATTACAGAGGTTGAACATTAGGCCCAATAGTTCCATACTATAATTCATGAAATGTTGTTGTCACTATTTAAAAGAATTTTGATAAATATATAACGCATCTCTTGAAACCGAGCAGACACAAATCACAGAGGGAATGGCGATTGGGTGTGCGTATTTAAAGGGTGCGCGTATGTCGCAAGCATGAATATTTAAAAAGACCTATGTCGGCATGTAAATGCACGTTAAGTGTAGAATGACCCGTCTGTTGCACTGCGCGAAAATTGTACTGCATGTTGGTCCAATGCAGGAGAACAACTACCAAGGACAGTCCAGAACAAGGTTATCACATCCCATGTGCGTTCTTGCGAGTTTCGACGCGCCAAAGGAAATAAAAGGTTTCTGCCGCGCGGCCATTTAATCGCGTCAATGGAAAGGATACGAGTGCATGGAAAATCTAAGATGAGAGAACTCAAGAAATATTACATAAGTCCAGGAGCTCCCGCTCCGAATTAGAATTTGATTTAAGCAATTTTGTGTAGGGTTATTATTGTAGTCCTAGGCTAGATCAAAAATCAGGACGCAAGACAACCAGGTCTAAGACGCTCAGTCTAAGAGTAAGATAAGAACTAGACAGTCTGTCAGAGATTGCAAACCTCCATTGAAATTAATGATCTTAGTCAGTATCCCAGTAATGGTCTACCTATCTAGCATGGTTTACCCGATATCAGGCCAATCGAGGTAAATAATGGCAGATTTACGGACATTTTGAATTCGATATAGGCTAGTTAAAAAAATTCAGGGTGCATCCGAAACCTCACATTTTGTTTTATAGTAAAAATTTGTTTTATAGTAATGGTCTAGCTATCTAGCACAGTTTACCAGATATCAGGCCTATCGAGGTAAATAATGCCGATTGCTGGCCATTTTGAATTCGATGAGAGTTAAAAATTCCCAGGGTGCATCCTCCCCGAAAAATCACATTTTGTTTTATGGTAATGGTCTAGCCATCACGGTTTACCAAATATCGGCCATGTGAAAGTGAATAACGGCCGATAGGCGGCCATTTTGAATTTGATCGAGTCTAAATTTTTCAACATGCATCCTCTCCTGAAATTTCACATTTTGTTTCATAGTAATGGTCCAGCACGGTTTACCAAATAACGGCGGCCATGTGAAAGTGAATAATGGCCTAAAGGCGGCCATTTTGAATTTGATCAAGTCAAATTTTTTCAAGATGCATCCTCTTGAAATCTCACATTTTGTTTTATTGTAATGGTCTAGCCATCTAGTACGGTTTACCAAATAACGGCCATGCGAAAGTGAATAATGGCCGATAAGCGGCCATTTTGAATTTGATCGGGTCAATTTTTTTAAGAGATGCATCCTCTCCTGAAATCTCACATTTTGTTTTATAGTAATGGTCTAGCTAACTAACACGGTTTATCAAATAATTAGGCCATTTGAATTCGATTGAGTCAAAAGTTTTTAAAAGGCATTCTCTCCGGAAATGTCACATTTTGTTTTATAGTAATGGTCTAGCTATCTAGCACGGTTTACCTGATATCAGGCCTATCGAGGTAAATAATGCCGATTGTCGGCCATATTGAATTTGATAGAGTTAAAAAATGTCAGGGTGCATCCTCCCCCGAGAACTCATATTTTGTTCTATAGTAATGGTCTAGCCATTTAGCACGGTTTACCAAATATCGGCCATGTGAAAGTGAATAATGGCCGATAAGCGGCCATTTTGAATTTGATCACGTTGATTTTTTTCAAGATGCATCCTCTTCTGAAATCTCACATTTTGTTTTATAGTAATGGCTTAGCTATCTAGCACGGTTTACCCAATATCAGGCCTGTCGAGGTGAATAATGGCCGATAGGCGGCCATTTTGAATTTAATCGAGTTGAATTTTTTCAAAATGCATCCTCTCCCAAAACCTTACAATTTGTTTTATAGTAATGGTGTAGCTATCTAGAGCGGTTTTCATGATATTCCGCAATATCAGGCCTGTCGAGGTGAATAATGGCCGATAGACGGCCATTTTGAATTTTATCGACTTGAATGCATCCTCTCCTGAAACCTTACAATTTGTTTTATAGTAATGGTGTAGCTATCTTGAGCGGTTTTTGTGATATTTCGCAATATCAGGCCTGTCGTGGTAAATAATGGCCGATGGGCGGCCATTTTGAATTTTATCGACTTTAAATTTTTCAAGATGCATCCTCTAGCTATCTTTAGCAGTTTTCATGATATTCCGCAATATATTTCAGTCGGATTTACCGATGTCATAAATTAGGTCAAAGTGCTGGGTCAACTTCAAGGTCAAGGTCCAAAAACCTGAAAACGCACAACTAGGAACCTTAGAGAATAGAGAACATGTAGCCCCCCCCCCCCCCCCCATGTGCAATATGACTGTAATCGGCCAGTACTTTTCGAGATCTGCTCCGGAAACGAAGTGTGCGTCAAAACGTCTAAATAGGCCATAGTTCTGAACCAAAACCCCATAAGGCACAACTAGAACCCCTAGAGGTGTTGTGTGTAAAATTTGAAGACAATCAGACAAGTACTTTCAGAGATATGCTCCGGAAACGTAATGTTCACGGACGGCCCAGCGCCGTAACATCATCATTTCTCCTCTGCGACCTTGCGTATCGAATTCAGCTTTAAAATATTTTAACCTGTCCATTATCCACCTGGAAGTAACCCACATACCAAAAATTGTTATCCTAGCTTGTTTTCTTACAAAGTTAGAGGCAAAAAAAGAAAACGGAGGCGGAATCCATAGCTCCCTCAGTCTCACCTACGGTGACGGCGGGAGCTAATAAACATAGTGAACCTCAATAGTTTTTAAACACCCGGAACGCCTGACATGTAGTTCCAAGCCTAATTTTTAACCAGAGCCTTTCGTATACAATTTTTTTGTGAGCTCGACTTGTGTTTACCTATCAAGTTACAAAGACAATGGATCAAAATAAGGAGTGGTAGTGCTAGTAGGGATATGCGACGAAGCTAAGGTCCTCAGTATAATTATTATGTAGGGCCTACATGAAATAATACACCCTCGAGCCAAGTGGCTGAAAAAGCAAATTCTACAAATCAGCGCTTCAAGAATAACTAAAATCTTTGATCAACATAATCATAAGTTTTAAATAACTGATTATTTGGATCAAGAGAAAAGGGTAAGGACATCCATTTTCGAGTTTTTTAAGTTTTGTTCTGTAATTCGGGCGAATGTATGCCTATATCCTTTATCTCAGGCAATTTTGTTTTTACTAAATTAACATAATGGCCAGTACTTTCGATATGATGTCCGAACAGTCAGGGCTCTACAATATTAATAATTATTGGATACCGGTATTAAATCTTCGCATATCATCATATCATTTTTGAAAAACGTATTAATAATCATAGATTCATATTCGAAAATGTGCATAATTCCAAAGGAAAATAATATTACAAAAAAAACTCAAGACATTAAATACGTCATCTTCATATTATATTTCACAACACTAACATATAATTGTACATACAGTATAACCATAGACTAAACCAGAGACCAGCTCGCGATCATTGTCTATATCTCTTATAACATAGCATTATTATACAATGCATCAATAAACTGTTTATTAACATTCCTCGATATCGAATAAAACCCGACTTCCAACACCAGGCTGGTTAGTGTACAGGCTCTAAAGAAATAATCTTCCCTTCAAATAATGTGCTTACATATCAAAAAATCAGAAACATACACTTCTTCAGGACCGAACAGCGATACCGAGTCATATCGTGTACCAAAAAAAACAAATCAGTAACTGTGTGTAATCGCAGTTTACGATTAAAGGGGCGTACAACTGTCACAATTTAAAGTGGCAGACATGCCCCTTTAATCCTAAGTAATAGGGTGTACATTTTGCCGCGCAAACCCGACTAACATCGAGACATTGACCCGGGGTGGGATTATTGTTGGCCCAGCGTCGCAGACGCTGGGCCAACATTAAACCAACCCTGGGTGAATGCCTGTGTTTTCTGGAAAGGCAAACAGCAGTGAGTGTTTACTGTTGTTTGACTTCGCGGGGATGTACTGCTCTGCAGAGCCGAAAGGCAGTATCTGCTTACATGTAAAGTAAGCAGATACTGTTGGCTTTGCAAGGCATTAATAATAATATCTTGTAGACGGGATACCAGCTCCACAATACAGCAAGACTGAACATGTTCACACGCAGTGCAACTAAAAACAAAAATCACTTGAATATATTGAGTAAAGACTATAATAATAATCTATCACTACCAACAAATTCATATTGCATCTTGTCATAAAGCTGCGTGGGTAAAATCAGTCACGAATTATTCGCAATGTCCAAACAACAACAAAACAATGCCAAACATTCATAATAACCGTTAAAATAATACCGGTACATTAAACAAGTTAAAACAAATTGCAAGCTTGAATAATATGCTCTAAAAAGTACATTCAAAATTGACCCCAATGGGGGCTACGCTTAAAGAATCTGGGCATCATAATATACTGTTACCGCATTTATTAACTGAATATAAAGCCATCATCTAAAATGATGTCGGCCATTTTTCAAGCAAATAAACGTCAGGATGATCATGAAATGGCCCAGATTTCAAATGGATATATATAATAAGCAATATAACGCGACTAGTCGAGATTGAGGATATCAAGATAATTACTTCTGATAAATCCCATTCATTCTGGTTGGTTTAACAGCAACACGTTCACTATTGTAACAAAGGTTACCTCAGCAATGCCCAACTTATCCTCCACTACTTGTTGTTCTTCTTGAAGAACAAAAAAATAAGCAATGAAGAAATAGTTTTGTTTCAAATGCAGACAGTCTTTCTAATTGTTTATAATGTTGGAGAGGCAAACTATACAGGGTTTCATTGACAACAATTTTGTAACCTTCAACGAAGTCGTCTTTTCAGATAGGTTTTTTTTAGATTGACAAAATAATTATTGCTTAATGTTGTTGTTATATATTGACAAATTAGTGAATAGTTTTCTGTTGGGTACAGAACAAATTCGAATTTCCTGTTACTAAAATGAACGATCGTCCTAACCTGCAGAACATTTTATTAGCATTCTTATTTTGAAAAAGGAGAGGACTATTGCCAGATGAGCCTCCGAAGTTCTGGACAGACCAGCTGTCACTGCTAGCTCATTGGGCAATAAACCTGGTAAAATTTTCATAAAAAGAAGCTTCAACTGCAGAAATACACCAGCAATTAAAATCGAGTCTGACCAGCAGATATTTCGAAAATAGCTATTGTGGTGATTTCAATTATAAAATATTAAAGCAATTTCGAATGATCATTATATATATAGCAGGTGGCCTTGTTATATTCACAGGACGGTATATTTTTACTGATATAACATTCTAATGTTGGAATTGTCAACAAATATAAACCTGACATCAAGCTATCTACGGCTTAGACACAGCCTGCATTGTGATTAAATGTGTACTAGACTACTCAAAATGGTTTAAATTTTTGAAACCAAGACGACGAAATGATTAACAATTTGGAGCTCATAGTGATAAAAAGCGCAAACGATTGCTTCTCACTGTGCCATGATGTTTCTTTTAAAAGATGTGTTAACATAAGAGTTAAACTATATAAAAAGACAACCAATCTACAAATAAATGTAAGAGGTTAATAAAAACGCAAACTTTAAGATGTATCCAGATACATCTTAAAAGCAATAAAATAATGTAGATAAATATCCGGAGCAGCAAGTAACTAGATAGCTAGTACTGTGCAATTATAAAATTGCACTAGCACTAAGCAGTCTAGTTACAAGAAAACATGCTCAAGATTCAATTCGCTTTTGCGTAAAAGTCTTTAAAGGAACTTGGTATCTCCTTTTCAGAAAGCTTTCAAACCAACCAACTGTCCTGCAGTTAAATCAGTTCGTGGATGACATAACTTGACATCATAAAACAGATCTGGATAAACGTCTTTGCTGAGCGGTCAGCTGTTGCTTCCACCAGAATCTTGACAAGCGCGTACATGGCAATATGCCATACATGGCTAGGTTGTGCAAGTCACTGACTTACAGGGTCTAATCGAACAGAGAACTCGTCAAATCCTCGTCACCTGAAACACAAACAGATTTATATAATTAGGTATGTAACAAAAAAGCTATATAAAAAAAATATAGCTACTAATTCTAACCTTAAACGAAAATAAGAACAACGTAATTTATTTATAAAAAAATTTAATGGATTCGTGACAGAAGTGTTGCTCACCATAACTTGGTGTAGAACTGGCAAGCTCGTTGAGTTGATGCAACTCGTCTAGCAGGTGTCCCGTCTCAACAGGAGGCAAAATGTAGACATCATCGTCGTCTTCAGTCGCCATAGCTGAGGAATTTCCCGCTGGGCTGGCTTGCATCGGACTCGAATGACTCGGTTGAGGTACCACCATGAAGTCCACCGACAGGTCCATGGGTGGACTGATGTTCTCAGGTTCTTGGTTGTGGGGTGTGTTTCTGTGTACCAGACCCATGACATCTGTGATGGCCGCGTGCAGAACAGTCAGCTGTACGTTGTTCAGCAGGTCATCTTGGCAGCTGTTTGTCACCAGCATCCCTGACATGGGCAGCTCATCGCAGATTTCCGTCAGCTCGCTATCCACACTGGTGGTAGATCTGGGAGAAGCGGCTGGTGATTCTGAAGCTTGTGACAAAGGCGAGTTAGTGGCAGATGGGCTGTTGTTAATAGATGACACTCGGCTTGGTAAACTGAGGTAACTCTGTTCACTCATCGTGCTTAAAGGACTTTCTACTTTTTGAAAGAATTGTTCAAGTGTCAGCACATCCAGCTCTGGCAAAGATTTCTTCCGCTCTGGAGATGGAGTTACTTTCAGTTGCAGTTGTTTCAGTCCTCTCTCTAGTCTTGGTGTATCGGATTCTATGTGCTCTTTCTCAAGCTCTGCGTTAAATATTTCACCAAGTTCTGCAAGTAATGTTGGTACACACTGTTCTTGAGAGCCGGGAGATGCCTGGGCGGCGTAAACAAACGATGGTGAAGTAGTAGGTGTCGAGTCCGGCGTGAGGATAGAATCGGGCACCACAACCGTGTGGGGTGTTGTTTCTATGGTCAATCTGGTAATATGTGATGGTACATTGTCATTGGATCCCACAGACTCAGCAGGAGTTGGTGGTGTTGGTGGATTACGTAGAGCACAAGAGGGCATTGTCAGCTCAGCCTTTGGGATTACAAACTCGACTTCTTTTTTCAACGCTAACTGCTCATACACCTTCCCTTGCCCTGATGGCAACAGTACTTGAGCTCCTCCGCCGCTGGTGGAGCCGAAACCACCGCAAATGTCAATACTTGGGCTTGTCAGTAGTGAGCCTGTATAAGTAAAGGATGTTGGTGCTGGTGGAGAGCCATCAGAGCTGCTGCTGCTATAGCGAGGCAATTTGGCAGGTTTGCATTGCGGTTGACCACTCTCCATCTTTCTCTTGATGCGGTCAATAACATTCGCGTGTAAAATGTCTTTTTGTTCTTTCTGTGATCGACCATTTGCATCAGTGCCAAAGCTTGCGTCTGACAGCGAGCTCATTGTAGTCGGTGACGTGTTCTGCGGGGTGACCCTGTAGTCGCTGCCATTGCCACCGCCTGTTGTGTGTGGGGTGGATGCGAGAGGGAAATCTGCATAGGGTACCATGCCGCTGACATCAGAGCCTTGGTGGTGGGCAATCTGAGGGTAGTGCATCTGGTACTGACTGGGTTCTTGTTCCATGGACACCTGCGTGATGGTGTGGGGCGGACTGCCCTGTTGTGACGAGCTGAATATCTCAGGACTGCGAGCGATGTGAGACGAGTAGAGTTGGCTCTGTACTTTAAAGTGCTGTGCATCCGACTCATTTATCACGTGATTGATACAGACGATGGCTGGATCTCCGTTGTCACAGATAAATGGCTGCCGGATGTGCATCACCGTGTTCACCCAGACCCATTCGCCAGAGCGCGCCATAAGACGCACAGTCAGCATACAACCCATTTCGTGGCTTGATTTAATCACTGAAAAGATAAGCCATAGTTCTTGATAAAAAATAACACAATGCAACGAATTAGATTTGTAGTTTTCACAATATTTCCTAAAAATAAATTTAATATTAGTTAACCCGTATCCTGCTGATCACGACTATTGTCGTTTTTGCTCGATTTTATTAGTCGACCAAATCACTGTTATTGGGAATGAAATGTGTGTCTGAACATCAAGATTTGCAAATATTTGTGCTCAAATTAAACAAATAATATGAGTAATTTTCAGCCACTTGAAGTTGTGGCTCGCGGTAGCGAGACACAACCTCAAGTGGTTGAAAATTTAAATTATTCAACTTAGCAGGATAAGGGTTAATATATATTTGATATTATATTTTAGTTAAGCAATCAACTTACATTGCTGATGCTTGTCCTTAGCGTCATGAACGTCTTCGGGATGAAGCAGCTCATACCAAGATTTACCAAAAATCTCAACCTCCGAAAAACCCAGATGGTGTTCACCGCTGTTAACACAAGGAGGTACAGGCGTTAAATACAATTTAAGAGCAGAAAAATGTTGAATATTTTAAAACATATTATTTTGTGAGAAAACCCTTTAAGCGCTATGTACGACTATAGTTTAAATCGTTTTTCATCTGTTTTATCAACACGTTAGATCGCAATTATCAGGAATGGAATGAGTGCTGTTTGAACATCAAGAAAATGTTTGCTCTCAAATTAAACAAATATGAGTAATTTTAACACACTGAGATGCAACTTCAAGTGGGAGAAAACTTAAATAAGATATTTTAACGGGTAACCCAGCAAACACAAAATATTTGTATAGCATTTATACAACGTCGGCACAACGTCTTCGACGTTGGTCCAACATTGCATAAATGTTATACAAAGGTTTTGTGTTTGCTGAGAAAGGATTAAAATAACTTGAAGACACATCTATTAGTTCCAACACTGACAGGTGGATTATATGTAATGTAAATTGTTATGTATTAAACAGTGTGCATGCTTACTTTGAAGCTAACTCTAAGTACTTCATGTCGAGCCCGTGGATGGACTGAAAGATCATTGTGCTGTTGGGGGAGACGGTCTCTTTGCCGTCTGGTGTGACAAGGGGATTGCACAGAGCCATGAACACCGGCTGATTGCCGTAGTGGTCCCGAATGACTGGCTGCATGAAGTGCCCTTTCACGTGCATCACCTGAAGCAAAAGAAAGTAAAGCGTGATGGCAAGGTGTGCTTCAGAGAAGGGACAATTATTGATGTGAGCAAGAAAAATTATACGGCTCGAGGCTCATCACGGCATGACAAGACACAAACAACGGCAAAGTCCCGCGGCGATTACCTCGACCGTTGTGTTCACGATGTGCTGGGATATAATCAGGGCACTTAACAAAATAGCCACAAGTGACGCAATTGTCTTCCGTCACAATGGAGGAAAGTGAAGACGGTTCTTCCACAATTGCAATGTTGTCATGGCTTTGTCATGGCTTATTAGATGACCACAACAGAATTATTAACATCTTGTTCCTGTGGATGGGAAATGACTATCAATATTATAATATTTTTTATAATAGCTATGAAATTTTGGAAACGTTTTGCATACAGCCACATATTGTGCTGTGACTAATATGACCGGCTACATATTAATCCATGTTTCTGGTCCCCGAGATTTTTTTTGAGAATCAAAAGAAACAGAATCTCTAATTATTGGAAAAATAATTACAAGAGGGGCAGTCAAGAAAATAAAAGATTACAACCAAGCTGTCATAATTTTGTTAAAATGTTGGTTAACTGAAATATCGTCCGATTAAATCGCCAATAGTTGGCAATTAAATGGCGTGTGCTTGTTGGCTGGTGTCTCAAGCAGGCCAATCAGAAAGCAGCTGGGTGTCTGGTTACGGGAGATGAAATTTCCGGATATAATACAACAATGCAAATGGCGACCGCTCTGCTTTTGTTTCCTCACAATGTTGGCTTTATGTATGATCAGCGTCGCGTCGCGATAATGCCAACATTGGATCAGCGGCTGCTCTTTACATGGGTGAGTCTCGCTCACGGGGGGGGGGGGGGCTGACTTTCCTGTACCTGAGCATCATCCTGGGGGCTAATCATTTATCCTACAATTACCTCACGCAAGGCAACAATAAACCGTGACAATCAACTGTTGCGTCAGGTTCCCCGCCCGGCGGCCGATCTCATATCCGTGAACGGTGGGCATCAAAAGCCGTAATTATTAATACCTGGGGCGTCAACCGGGACATGTGTGCAGTCGAATAAAACGACTTCATCATCAAAAGACGCCTGTAAACAGGTGGATGCGCACATTTTTCGCTTGCTGAAATGCACGATTCTATTTTTTATTAACATCCCAGTTAACACCAGTTATTAACCCTGATGCTGCCGAGTTGTTTGTCTCTGTTTTTCATTCATTTGAAGCTGGAATTGCTGACGCAAATTCCAGCTTCAAATGACGAAAAATGGGTTTATTTATGAAAAGTGGTCATCTGCGAAATGTAATTCTTTGATTAACCAATTCCTTGAATTAACTGAGCATCTATAACAAACTATTTGATGAATTCCAATGTCATTTTAGTTGGTCTCAAAATTGCTTGAAACCCTCTATATTGTGCGGTTCTAGCAGCACTGCTGGTCAATCGTCTACGACACTGACCCAGCATTAAACCACCATGTACTTTGTTAGGACCATTGCTTCCTTTAATCTTTAATAGACCCATCAGACCCCAAGCTGGTTAATTTCGCAATCTTGTCGACATTTTCGGTGGGTCTGCATGTGGTAATTCAGATTTTCCGGTCATTCCCGGAGCTCTCACCTTGTGGTCGCCGAAGCCTGCCTGACGGCGGAAACTGCGGGCTACGTTCATTCTGCAGAAAAATGTCCTCTCCTCCTCGGCCCCCGGGGTGAAAGGGGAGTGCAGGAGCTGCGACTGGACTGACGCGTGGTCACGCTTGTCAATGATGTCGTACAAGCTGTCACCCTGTGTCATCATATCTACCTGAAATGATAATATCAGTAATTAACCCTTTGAGTGCGGGCGACGCTTTTAAGCGCATTCATACTGTTTTTTTCACAACTAAAATTTGACAGAAATTGAACAAATATGCATATATAAATCTTGAGTAAAGCCCCCATTGTGAAATTTAGCAGGTTTAATTTTTAAGTGAGGAGGTATTTTCCTTTCATTTGAAGTTGGCAATTGCGTGAGCAATGCCAACTTCAAATGAAAGGAAAATGTTAAGTAGTAATGAAGCACTTAAAGAGTTAAAATAATATTTATATTTTATTTTATTAGGCCCATTACTTTGCGTTTAAACTGTTTCTTAAATGGACCTGAGTTGTTTGACATTAAATTCAGTTGTTCCTGCGCTTTCAATCCATTAAATTCAACATTTTCATCGCTCCGTCATCAACAGCGCACCTGTCATTTTCCGTTGTTCAAATTTAAACATGATACCTTAGTGAAATAAGATGGCTCTGGCTTGACATCCCCCCCTCCACCCCTCCAGTTTATCAGTGACGCACTTTTCTCGGATGCGTGCTGGCTCGGCGCCGGTGCAATGCCGGGTCGGCGTCGCAGACGTTGACCCGGCATTGCTCCTGCGCGAACAGCAGAAATTCCACCCCCCCCCCCCCTGCCATATTTCAGTTCATCTCAGTCACGTGACCCGTCCGGATCGGATCCCAGCAAACACGGGGCATTCACCCAATGTTGTTTCAATGCTGGGCCAGCGTCTTCGACGCTGGCCCAACATTGAAACAGCATTGGGTTTTGCCGGGTATATATGCGCTGAATTTCTAATCTTCATCTTTCTGATACAGCGGTCGCCGCACAATGGCCTGTGATATGACAGGCAGGAGCACTCTTTCTCTGCTCGTCAGTTCTATCGCAGGTCAAATGACATGCGCAGTAGTCTGGCGAGCGGTAACCCGATACTGCCGCTGACATTTCACATTTTGTATCGTCCGCGCAAACAGAGAGATTCAAGCACAGCAGGAATTTATTTAAAATGTCAGCCGCTGAACCCTTGGCCCGTTGTTGTCCGTCGATATAGGCCAAAAGGAATCTAATAATCGGACGTCCATATAATGTAGAATAAATTGAGGGTTACATGGTAAAGCTGATTTATGTTCATTTAGACCAAATGCAGTGAGATGAGCGACTAGGTTTGAAAATATGCAAAAAATTCATTTATAAATTGATAAACTAAATTAATAAGAAAAATAAATAAACATTTTTTGAAGAAATTTGTTGAAAAAAACACATCCCTTTCTTATATCACAGTGAAATTCGTGCCCAACAGAAACAAAAAACTGCGATATTTCTATGTGCGGTTAGCAAACTCCTGCCGTGAAAAAGTGCAGCAAGCCATTGTGCAGTTTCGCACAAGTTTTATGCAAATGTTTTCACCTGTGAGCCAATTAGCCTTTCTCCGCTGATCACGACAAAATTATTTTTTAACCCGTTTTATCAGCCGATAAAAAATGACAGTTATTGGGGACGAAATGTTTGTTCGAACATCAAGATTTGCAAGTGTTAGGTCTAAAATTAAACAAATACGCGTAATTTCCACCCAATTGAAGTTGTGGGTCGCGGAAGCGAGACACAACTTAAAGTGGGTGAAAATTTAATAATTTATAACTTAGCGGGCATAGGGTTAAATAACTCACCATTGAGTGGCCGAGGTATTCAGTGACATTCTCAGAGATGTAGAGCATCTTTCCTTCGCGGGTGGCTATGAGCAGGAATCCAGTCATAGACTAAAACACAGAAAAAACAACAAATTGAACCAAACAATTCAGCAGCATGTTTTTGACGCGAATTTGACAGATATTTTTTAAAATTCAACACGTCCTTGAAATTTCGAACAAATTGTTACACGATTATATGCGGGGATGCAAATTCAACTATTAATTTTACCAGCCCAGAGCGAAATTGAACTAGCCCTTACCAGACATTTCTAAGCAAATCCACTAGCCATTACAATATTCTACTAGCCTCGGGCTACCGGGCTAGTCCAATTTGCATCACTGATAATGATAAATGACATTGACGTCACGCCATCACCAGAGAGGGTGATTAGGCATACCCCAGCTCCCAAAATAGAAAACTAAAACGATGAATGCGTTCGCGCCACCCCTTGCTCACCGACGCGTGACCATTTGCGTCAGCAATGACGTAGGTTGGTGAGTAATGCCTAGGTAAATTATGGCTAAAGTAGGGCGTCGCCGAACTGACAGTTCTAAGGTATTCTTGGAAATCACCCGGGCGGAACATGACCGGTTTCTCAGCGTGGCTGTTTGCCAGCAAGTCCCGCCAAACACGAGACGTTGAGCCGGTGCTGGTTTAATGTTGGACCAGCGTCGCAGAGGCTGGCACAACATTCAACCAACACCGGCTCGTGTCTGCCAGCAAGGGAGGACGAGGGTATTCGATGACACACATAGTGGAGTACTTCGAAAATATCTAGAAGAAAGTATACCAGCTCAATGCCAAGTGATTATAAAACCAAAAAGATATTAGATTATAAGTTAGTAAGCGTTGATATTATCTCCGGTGATTCACAGTACTGGAAGAGGGCACGTGCGTCGGGGCACATACCATGTGATAAACCAGGTGAAATACTTCTGAACGCGGCCACATTGAAAAATTACGGATATTGGAAATAAACGTATCAACAACATCTAATTTGTACTTTAAATCCACACGGAAATATTTTGATTTGCAATTTCTGCCCATTTAAGATCCTCTAAAGATAATGTCAGATTGAAACATAATTTTTTTTTAATTTTACATGATTTTTACTCAAATATTAAATAAAAGTTACTTTATCCAATAGAAACATTAGCGACGCTGGCCAAACATTAAAACAGAGCGACCAATCCCTGGATGTAAATGGGTCCAATATCGTTTTTATCATCGCGGAGTGGGTAAGCAGGCCTTTTTATCAATAATAACAGAAAAGTGTTTAATCATAGATGTGAAAATAATTATGATAAAAAAGAAGACTTCGTTGGTTAAAGTTATCCCTATACAGTGTGATATGGTAGACCACCCAACAGACTAGTAGCCCGTGACAACCAGCTATGACTAAGACCATTAAAAACACCTGACATGATAGCGAGAAGGACCGTGTGGGGGGGGGGGGGGAGGGTAGTAGAGAGTATATCCGGTATCTTAGTAGGACTGCTTCCCATGCAGCATAAGCACAACATCTTTCTATAACCCCTTGATAACATTTATACAACGTCGGCCCATAAATGTTATACAAATGTTTTGTGATTACTGGGTTTACATAGCCTCCGGTATTTGTCTACAGTTGTTTATAATTATAACCCAGCAGACACTAAACATTTGTATGATATTTGTACAACGTCGGCCCAACGTCTTCGACGTTGGCCAAACATTGTGCAAATGTTATACAAAATGTTTCGTCTTTACTGGGATAATGTGTGTTGTAAGACGTGACATAAACGATCCCGAATCAAGGCAACATGAATTTCGTGTCACGTGTCGGGCGAGTCCCAGCTTGTACTAGTTGTTTTCCTATAATCCGCTCTGCTGAGACAAAATGCAGTATCTGCTTACTGGTAAAGTAAGCATATAGTGTCTTTTGCAATGCATGGCAGCATGTTATTAGCATATTAAAATCGGATTAAGTTTACCTTACTTACTTTATGACTAATATGACTCAGATTAATCGTTTGGAGTAGGCCTGTGATTAACTGATTAAGGGTCCAACCAAATCCGGTAGAATCAAGATGATCATGATGATGGCATAAGTTGATATAATTATGATATAGACCTACTAAATTTACTACATGTTACCAGTAGCTATATAAATATATATGTCTACTTATTCGGTTATTAGAAAAAGGCTTACCTGCGAAAAATCGAAATTGCTTCCGCTTTGGAAAGACGACTGTCCGAATACTGCAAAATAAAAAGTCACTCATTAATAATATGTTCAGATGACATAACTAAAAACAATAACCGCTTAAACGCTAAACACGACTAAAATCGTTTTTATTTATTTTTTATTAACACGTTAAAGCACAGATATTGGGAATAAAAATATTTAGTCTAATATTAAACTAAACATCAGTATTTTTTCACTGTCTTGCTCGAGGTTGTGGATCGTGGCAGCGAGGCACAATTTCAAGTGGGTCGTAGCACTACGAGGGTTAAACAAAAACATTAATTACTTAAAGTTATTTACCGGAAGTGGCTAATGAAAGTCTTAAATTGTATCGTTAGGGCATACGTGTTTATGCTCAGACAGACAAACGCATGCCCAGTTTTCAGTTTTAGCTCCCCACACACCGCCTCCCCCACGTTCTAACCACGTAGAAAATTGCCAGCAAAATAGTGCAAAAACAAAGATGCATATAGTTCCATATCGAATATAGATATAAAACACTTTTTAAAGTGAATTGGATATTTGTATCGACTGTCAACGTAAATGTAAAAAAAAGCTTAACCCTTTAAAATCTGAATTTACCATTATCACCTTTCTCCACTATAAGCCGCAAATTGCTGTAATTTTCGACTTGCAGTGCATGGATGAAGATGAAATGACTTAAAGTCGGTGG
Source organism: Flabesymbios commensalis (assembly GCA_964017125.1). NCBI lineage: Eukaryota > Metazoa > Annelida > Polychaeta > Terebellida > Flabelligeridae > Flabesymbios > Flabesymbios commensalis. The sequence continues at coordinate 75,003,170 of OZ024906.1, read as the reverse complement.
CAAAAGAAAACTATATAGTTTATAATATTAAACAGTTTCATGAAAACTTTCGTTCTATAGCCCCTAGGGGTAAGAAATGAAGACATTTTTCAAAGAAGCAGAATGATGCTTTCATGTATCTTAAGGATTTAAAGGGTTAACTATAACCAGTTACTAATGCCTTGGGCCATCGTGTGATTTTATGTTGAGTTGTGTGTGTCCCATGAGAAATTATTTGGCAATGTCTAGCATGCCGAGAGGAATGTAATCATGTCAGCAGACCAGGAACATAATCATATACGTGTGCTCAAATCAATGATAAGAGTATCACGTAGAGGACCCGCAATACCTGAGACCGCGTGCCGGATTGTGTTGGGTGCTTCCCCCAAGACTCTCAAGAGGTAAGCCGGTGAGTATCATGCGATTAGAATAGATAATTTAGTAGTTGAGTACCTCCGCAGTACCCGAGCTATCACAAGGCCGAGCATATACCTTTCTAGAGCAAAATCTGTTGTATTGAAATAAAACACCAATGTTGGTTTGACGTTGGGCCACCGTCGTAGACGGTGGCCCAACCTCAAACCCATATGGGTGAACGCCTAGCGTTTTCAGGATTCTCTTTCTGGCCGCCATTATCTGTGCGAGCTATGGGCGGAATGCTGTAACACGCCACATAGTTCTGGTATATCTATCTGGATTTGTCCGAGGATTTGTGTCTGGATTCGTTTCCCGCGCGTCACACGGTGCGTGCGTAAATCGAAAGTTTTTCCTACTATTTATCTCACAAGCTTTTCCCGCTATGTAGTTCACAGTTATCTTTGTTTGTTTGTTTGTTTGTTTGTTTGTTTGTTTGTTTGTTTGTTTGTTTGTTTGTTTGTCTGTTTGTTTGTTTGTTTGTTTGTTGGCTCGCTTGTTTCTTTGATTGTTTGTTTGCTCGCTTGTTTCTTTGTTTGTTTGTTTGCTCAATCACCAAGGACGTTATAATATTAAATATTTTTTATAGATGAAGGGTCTATTACACTTGGAACTCACCAAAGTAATTATATATTGTGTCTGTGGACCCACTGGCCATTTTATGTTATTTGGCGGACATATCAGACCGCAGATGAGGCTAAAAAGTCAAAGTCGCAACCGCAACTTCCTATTCACATTTGTTATTTTCACTGCACATACAGTGTGGTGTGCGTAAGTACCAGTCACTATTATGGGGACCACTATTATATCTGTTTTCAAGCTGTTTTCAAGTTGCCCAGCATTAAAACAACACTGGGTCAAGTCTCGCGTGTGCTCTCCCAGGAAACACGAGGACTTGACCCATTGTTGTTTCAATATTGGTCCACCGCCTACGGCGCTGGCCCAACATTCAAACAACACTGGGTCAAGTCTCGCATGTGCTGTACTAGGTACTCTATGGTTTCGCAGTAAACTGTTGGCACACAGAGTGGCAAGCAAACAGTACTATGCCTGCAATGCCAAACAGCAGTAGCTGCTCACTTTTCAAGTGAGCAGTTACTGCTGTTTATCATTTTATAATAGTATACAGTATACACCTCGCACATAGGCTGACTCATCGCCGCTTACAACCCAACATTCTGACGATACACCCCCCTCCAGTACCCCTCACAATTATGTAAAGCCAAAGGCAGCATCTGCTTACTTGTTAAGTAAACAGATACCCCTTTTGGCATTGTCCTTGCCTTGTTTTGAATGGCGCGGGGGGTTCAACGTACAGTTCCTTCAAGGGATTCACACTCAGCCAGTTTTACATTTTTCCCACCATTCTGCACCGAAGTGAAACGCAAACATATTTCAATAGAACGGGCTGAGTATTGAATCCAGTGGTTGTGTGTGTGTGTGTGCCCTATTGTTATCTGTTATACTTAAACTTATATTAACCCTTCAAGCGTTATAATCGTTTTAAATCTTTTTTATTAGCAGATTAAATCATAGTTATTGAGAATGAGATATGTGCTTAAACATCAACATTTGCAAGTGTTTGGTCTCAAATTAAGTAAATATGAGTAAATTTCACCCGCTTGAAGTTGTGGGTCGCGGTTGTGGGTGAAAATTTAAATAAGCAAACTTAGCGGGCAAAGGGTTAGACAATGTAGGCTCTACGGATCCTCTCGTTTTCAATAACTGTGAGAATATACCCTCTTCACACTTTATGCCCTGTAGGTCTATCCCGACCCCAGTGAAACAAATCCCAGAAGAAATGCGTATCAGCGCCAAATTTGCTTGTTATTTTGCACCAGATTTATATTCTCCTCATCTTTAATAACTGTGAGCAATAAATTAAATGGAAAAGTCTGTAGACGAAAAAAAGCCTGCCTACAATCACACGCCCGGGGGGGAGTAGAGCTCTAACCAAACAACTGCGGTGCCAGACAAAACAGACATTTTCCAGGACAAGAGGATGTGAACTCTTTACCCTTCCAGATAAGCGCGAGTCTACAGTTTATGAGTTCTTGGAGGCCGACATTGCATGAAACGACGCTGGTCCGGCATTGGCCCATCATTGGAGGAGACATTGCCTGGGGTATTCGCCTTGGCAGCCAGGATCAGACTGCGTGGTACAGAACAAGTCCGCGTGGGACCTCTGAGGCTCTGTCAATTTTAGTTACTGTGGTCTTACAATTCGTGTTTTCTGTTCTATATAATATGGTGTAGTAGTCCCCTAGCCCGTTCAGCTATCAAGTTGTATGCCACGGGCAAACCTGCGGTCTGCCGTGTCTGGCTTGACTGGGCAAGATGTCCCCTAGCTGCTAGAGGGTTGTATGTGTCACTCACTTGAGTGGCACATACAATAGTTTGGAGGCCCGATGAAGGTAAGCATAAAAGTAACTTATAGACCCTAACCTTGGTGATAAACAGTAGGCCTAATACCGTCCGCCATGTTTACGCAATAAAACTAACATACTTTAGCACACCAGAGCCCATTCAATATTATATAGTTGAGTGTTTCATGTATCGTCAGTTTATTTTTCATGAAGATGAAGAGAACAATCACGTTGATATATGATCAACTCGAAGGTGGCAGGACAATACAGGCCCCATGGTTATGCCAGGACCCGTATTCAGCATTCTCGTACAAGTTACGATATATCGTAACTTTACTTGTACGAGAATACACTCCCTTGGCAGCTGAGCAGCATGAAGGCAGCAGGGGGATGCGATGAAAAAACTAAGAACAAAGGCCACACTCTGAAAACAAAACTAAGAACAAAGGCCACACTCACGTCTGGTGAAATAGTTGCACTTTCTGATGTAGACACAGGTGAGAGACATGATTTGAAGCTGTGACAGCCGCTGCCGCGCGGACTCAGGCAGCGGCAGCAGGTCCCGCAGTTGACTGATCTCTCCATTGATCAGATCCCGACGCTGCTTCGAAGCACCCCGGGTGGACCTGAAACACAGGAATCAATCACATTCAGGAATGTGTCAATTGGGACGATCACGGGATGATAATAGTACACTAGCTTCAACCCGTGCCCAACGGGGCTGTTGGTTATTTACTACTATGTATATAAGACAATGTGGGAAAAAATCCTGAAAACAAAGCCAACATGATCGGCAGTATGATTCACATCAATTAGTTTATTATACTGACAAGTACATAGTAACGTTACAACAAAACAAGTATAATCACGCGCAATTTGCAGGTGAAACATTATGCGTCCCATAACTAAAAGACAAAGGTAAATACAGTAAACCGATCAGTTCGATCATAAAATCAACCATAATCTCATGTCAATTTATATAGACATGCAGTATGACTGCATGTCTATTCTATATAACATGTATAAGTTGACATGAGATTATAGTTGGTTTTATGATCGAACTGATCATGCATTCAATGCTAAACATATCCCTTTTCTGAATACTCTGTTGATTTACAGCTATTATTTAAATACTTGTAACCCCACTTCAATATTAAGTATAAACTTCGAGTATACTTATGTACTTGACCTATAATTATATATAGGCCTATTATATTATATGCGTCATACATGTATTTATTATAACTTGAGATCTTGATTGTACAACAAGTCGAAACATTATTTATCATTGCTATTAAACATGGTATTAAACATAAGGCATTGACCCGATGTTGGGCGAATGCTGGGCCGGCGTCGTAGACGGTGGTCCAGCATTATATGTCTTGTTTGCTTGGTATAATTATCCTAATTATCTTGGGATCAAAAGGTCACTTAATTGCTTTCAAGAAAATTAATTAGGCATGAGAAAAATATCGAAAGAAATAACAAAGATGACATACAAATTAAATGTATAGTTTTAAGTAAAACCCACTGGTGTGATGAAATGTTATTTTACATTTAATTAGAAAAAATGATGTATTTGCATGGCGAGTTTGAGATAGAATTGAGCACAAAGGCTTGTGCACCATATCCGTTTGGCTCGTGGCCAGCTAAGTTTGGGTTACGCGCCGCATTGTAGACGCTAGCATGGTTAGGGACGTACAATCATGATAGAACTCAGAAGGGGATACATGTAGTCAAAACTAAACGCCTACACGCCCCAACTCGAGTCCGGCAGTTACACTACCAACCGATAGAAAAGTCCACTCTGTCGCTAAATCCCAAATCTACGTACGTGAACATAGCGAAAACAGCCTACCTGAACATCATCACCATGGGGATGCCTTAATGTGTTTTCGATTGTGACCAAAAGATGTTACTTTTCAAGTTCTGTTTCCAGCTTTCGTGTGAAGCTGCTACCTATAGCGCGGCCTCTCTACCTCTCCTAAACTTCTGTATGGCTTCTGAATGAGCGATGCCACAAGTGGCCTGTCCTGGCCCGGCCGGTGACGTCAACTACGGGCGCCGTGATTGGTCGCGGGGCTCTGACGTAGCGGGCGAGTGCCCGAGCCAAAACGGCTGCTCAATATTCATACAAGGAGCATGATAATCATAATGCGAATCCGCGCGCCGAGACGGGCCTGCCTGCGTACTTTGCACCGCGATGACGCTGGTGATCACGGCGCTGTCCAGTGACAGTGTTTTGAAAGGTTACCAGAGAGACGCCGCGAAGCTAAAAGGCGGTATCTGCTCGCTCTTCGAGCGAGCAGATACCACCTTTTGGCTTTGCGGAGCGGGGTATACATGCCATTGTACACCGCTGTTTACGCAGATATATGACATTTAAAAACAGAAAGGAAGTCTTGCGTTGTCACTGGTTATGACGTGCGCTGTGACCACCGGTGACAGGGTGTAGAACACAATACTGCTTTTTTATTTTAAGCAATTTTCAATTACATCACTAACCGTTTTTTTAAAACCGGAAAGCGCGACCATAGTGGTTTATAATTTTTTCTGACACAACGTCAATGGTAGCCGTGTATTACAACGGCCTATGCGAGCGCACCGATATCAATGGGCGAAAATTCAAATTATTTAATTTAGCGGTTTAAGTTTTGAAATAGGCTTCCAAAAGGTCGGCAATCCATCTCTAAACACGCGGGTATTTATCCTCCACTGGGCTACATTCCGTTTTAAACCCTTCACCCGTTAAGCACGACTTACCTATATAGTCGTTTTTAATCTGTTTGATTAGCTGATTAAATCACAGTTTAATATTGGGAATAAAATGAGTTTTGCTGTGTTATTAAACATCAACTGTTTTGTCTCAAAGTAAACAAATAGCCTCTGACTAATTTTCACACAGTTGAGTGTGTGGGTCGCGGTAGCGACACACAACTTCAAGTGCATGAAAATTTAAATAAGATGATACGGAAAAAAGGGTTAGGCCCTAATTTGATGAAATACCGACGAAAAGGCTGATCTGCCAAATAAAAAAATATAATTAATTTATGCAAGACAATCAACGTAGTCTTAAAGTATGGAAAATGAAAGCCAGGGCTATCTCCACTGCAAAAAATGTTGGTCATTATCGAAGACAAAATGAAGTTTAGAATCAATTAAAATAAAAGAAAACCCTTTATTTTTTTCATTCTAGCATCGCACAGCAAGCAACCTTTAGATTAATAACCATTGGGTCTATCCATAAGTGCATGAAGCTGTTGGTCAAAATGTCAGTCCTAATTACATTGTGTCCTGCATTATGACATTTTGCCCACTTTAATATATCAACAACGGATAAATCATGCCTTTTGCTGTGCTGTCATTATATGGGTAAATGACACTATTATATGACAGTTAATTGTGATGCACAAAACATGGGAACCCTCTGCATGTAGAGTCGTCCGTTCACAACGGGATGTTGAGAGAATTTAACGTACACTGCACATGGTCAGAATGAGATAGGCCCTGTATATTTCCGGATATGCTGTGATATAATTAAAATAATACCAGGCCTGCATGTCAATTTCCCCAGGCTATATCACACTTATTTTCTTGGAATAGGATATCTGTGTATATATAGACAGAGAAGAGCATAATAATATATATACAATGTCTGCGCGGTAGAATTAAATACGTTGACATATAGCTAATGGACAGTGACGATCCCAGCAAAAAACGAGACGTTCACCCAATGCTATTTTAATGCTGGTCCGCAACATTAAACCATGATTTCGTCGCCTCGGAGCTAAAGTATTCCTATCTGACACTCGTTAGAGTGGCAGATAGGATCATTTAGCTCCGAGGCGACGATTTGGTCTCTTGTTTGCTACATGAGGATGACTTAAATACAGGTAGAACCCGAAATTGTTGTTACTGCTTGCAAAACCAGAAGGCAGTATCTGTTTTCTTTCAAGTAGGCATATACTGCCTTTTGGCTTTGCACGGCAGTATAGGCCTATACAGATGTGAATTGCAACCGCAATTCCCACATCAGCGTGGATGAAAATGACCCGATTTTTATAAAACTAAACCAAATCATTAGGCCTACTGACTGCCGTGACTTTTCACTAACTTGAAGCTGTGTCTCGCTACCGCTACCCACAACTTCAAGTGGGTGAAAATCACTCATTTTTATTTAATTTGAGAGCAAAAATTTGACAAGATCTTGATTTTTAAACGTTCATTTCGTTCCCAATTGATCGGCTCATAAAATGGATTAAAAACGAGTCTATTGTCGTGATGATGGCTTTAAGGGTGAATGAAATACGTTTACAATAGCTATTAGCAAACATGACGCATCCTATGAACATTCTTCAGTGACAGGAATGATATATGTTTGTCGAGCTCATACAACTGGCAAAGTTCAAGTCAACTGAAAATCAATCTTAAGTGTGTGCATCAGCTAATGTTGGCTTGATGTTGGGCCAGCGTCGGACGATGGGCCAACATTGAGGTAGCATTGGCTGTTATACTACCATATCAATGCATAACACCGCCTCAGTCACATTGCAATGTGTGTTAGGCCTATACGATTACGTCATCGTTGTTGAGAAATAATTTTCCACTGATAATGAATTGATACACAAACAAGGAGACAGTCAGATATCTTATTGGTCACAACTAGATAACCTGTCACTCACAATATGTCCGCTCCTCTCGACGCGCATGGCCTATGTGTTCTTCATCATACCTCCTTTCATATCGTGGTTGCTGAGCCAGTTAAGTTGCGACGTTAGGCCAACATTAAACCAGCATTGGTTCAACGTCTTGTGCTTCCAATATGTTAAATAAAATTTAAATGTCTGAAATAATAATTATGGGTTGTGGTTACGAGGCATTCACCCAATGTTGTTTCAATGTAGGGCTACTGTCTTCGACGCTGGCCCAACATTGAACCTGCAGTGGGGAGCCAACAGTACAAAATTGAATTATTCAAGCCAACGACCAAAGGGTTATAATCAATTCAAATTTTTGCTCAGACCACAATTAAGTAGGATATGTCCAGGGATTGGATGGGAGGAGGGAACCCCCTCGGCTTCCAGGTATCACCTGGTCCCACCACACACCTACCTAATCATGGGCTATTACACATAGGGCCTACAGGATTATAATGGCGACGCGTGGACTCGTTTCACGTGTAGTACTTAAGGCTGCGGGCCCGACAAACCCATTATTTTAATATTGTGATATTTTAACGTAGACGGTGGGCCAGCGTTAAAATAACACTAAGTCAATGTCTGACGTTTGCTGGGTGCACTTGGGGAGCAGACTTTAAAGGACGGCAGCTATAGATGATTACTGCTGCAGATAAGTGTATTACACATTAATCGTTGAAATGGCGACGAAACTCTGGACATTTCATCATCTCTCGCTGCCGTAATAATATAAAGTGGTCTGTTCAGCTAAAACGCTTGACCAGTCAGGCCAAGCAACGCGCGAAATAGCTCCTCTACCAACCTCATTACCCTTATCCTGATTATCACCTTTAACCTGTTTTTTTAGTCGATCAAATCACTGATATTGGGAATGAAATGTGTGTTGAAACATCAGGATTTGCAAATGTTTGGTCTCAAATTAAACAAATATGAGTAATTTTCAAGCACTTGAGGTTGTGGATCGCGGTAGCGAGACACAATCTCAAGTGCTTGAAAATTTAAAAAAATAACTTAGCAGGATAAGGTTTAATATAAAGATATTACAATGATAAGGTTGGTAGGGGAGATCGGGGCACTTGGGTCAGATAGGCAGACCACACAATCTGCCTGTGGCAGACACCCAAAACTAACATGATTAATTTTAAAGGATTGCTTTAATTCCACTCTCAATGATATACCACCACTTAGCCCAATGAAAATACACATGTTGTTGTCAGTGAAGATGTCACATTTACCAATCTACTAAGATCGAACGTGGATTATTCTTATTATTTTTTTTCGGGGGGGGGGGGGGTGTAGCATGGTTTAGCCTACCCCCCCCCCCCCCCCCACCATCTTAAAAAACTTCACAGCGGAAGCTAGTGACACTGGAGTAGCAGTCAGCAGTCAGTCCTCTTCCAAAAAAAGTAGGTGTCTTAAGAATTTAGGTGTTTGTATGGCCATGACTGCGTCACGTATCCAACCCACCATGACAACTAAATCAGACAGGTTACCCAGTGAACACGAGACATTGAGCCGATGTCGGGCGAATATTGGCCAACATTAGCCCGACATGGGTACATGCCACGCTGTGCTTTATTAGGTCAGACGTATACCTACGTCCAAACTCTTCGTTACGGTACTTTGAACTGATTATTCTTACCCAGTAAACACAAAACATTTGTATAACATTTGTACAATGTCGGCCCAACGTCTTCGACGTTGAGCCAACATTGTACAAATGTTATACAAATGTTTTGTGTTTGCTGGGTAGGGCGGTTTTCGGCCGGCTATTTCTCCTTCAGTTTTAATCCGAATAAGCTCTTGATCATGGTGATGTATATGTTATAGGGGCCTATTTTTTCTTTAGACGATCCAACCAATAGCGTCCGTGTTATAATAGTTCAACCGCAGTCATAATACGTTAAATTAGGTGGGTCGTTTTGCTTCAATAAATCACAATACTCATGCTACGACAGACCCCACTGTGGACGTTGACCATGATGCGCATGCGTGTCGTTGTACCGGGCGCCCTAATTCAGCGAATCATATAACGTCGAACGACATGTCCCATCTACTTTAACGTCGTCCGTAAATCGGCACAGCTCACTCGTTTTTGTACCGATTCAAAGCGATAAATCGGACTAAATCTTGAACCGAATGTGAATGTATATCTGGATTTATATGGATTAGTCCATTTCCAGTGACATATAACTCCTCGACTGTAAAACTTTAAAAAAAATCTTACTTACAAGCTCGTTATTGCCATGTTAAAATGTTAAAGTATGTATTCATCTTTATATTTTTTCGACAGATTGGTACACAAGTGGTGTTGCTGCTCTAATGTGGTTTGAGTGCAATAAACGTCCTGATTGTAATTTTGGTGGTATATTATATGTGATCAATCAATGAATTATTGCAACACAGATCAAATAAATAAATACAACATTTTATATACCAGGGCACATTTTGTTTAAAAGCGCTACATTCGATAATTCAACTAATAGTTGTTCTTTCATCAAAAAAATATATATATGTGTATTCGAAATAGCAAAATTAAATCAATATCCAACATGACCGACCACATTTAAAATGAAATGAATGGGGTTTAAGGCCACCTTTGTACACATGTAGGCTAATGTGGGCCATCGACCACATTTAATATTGCTGCAGAAAACAAAATCTTTAGATAATCTGTCAACACCCAAAATGACCGACAAAATTGCTTAAAATTCAAAATTACCGAATAAATTCAAAATGGCCACCAAAAAACCCCCTAAGACTAAACACACAAAACATTCGTCTAAACATTTACTTGTAAAATCAAAATAGTCGCTGGCCCGGCATTACATCAACGTTGACAGTATGCTCTTGGATATGAAAGGGTGTATCTGCCACTTTGCAAAGTGGCAGATACACCCTTTCATATCCAAGGAGGCGATGTGTTCTCAGCTTTCATTTTGATATAGCACACGCGGTTATTTGATAAATACATTTTCGTTCACCTTGATGTAGAAATTAAAGCCACAATAACGGGTATAATATGACTATTCAGCGCAATGCAAGAATAAAGGACATTTAACTACTTTGGTATTAACCCTTTGACTTCCAGGCCGGGGTGCATGCCAGGATCCAGATATACTGGTGTAGGAGTTCTATTTTTCGTCATTTGAAGCTGGAATTGCTAACGCAATTTCCAGCTTCAAATGACGAAAAATACATAAATGTAGTATATATTTGACGAAAATTTGTGTCATTTTATGGTTACGTTCATCGACGAATGACGACGGAAATTTCCGCCATGTATGGTAGTGAAAAGGTTAAGACGTCGTATCTGCTACTTTGCACAGTAGGAGATACGACTCTTTAATACCAAAGTGACGATTTACCCTCTGTTGGTTCAATGTTAGACCAGCGTTGCTCCTCTTACTGAAGAGCGAGGAACCTGGGTCTGTATTGTCGTACAAGTGACGATATATCGTAGGCTTCGGATTGGTCGAGAAGGCCATCTCTACCTATCTGAAGCCTACGATTTATCGTAACTTGTACGAGAATAGAGATCCTAATGGCGCCCAAAACGACGCCGGGTCGTTCGGTGCGTCCTGAACAAGGGATATAATTTCATCCGACCACTATACATCGTATACATTGAATAGTATATTATAATAGTATATTATTCGAAAGTATTTCAAATTTAGCGAAACAACGTGATTAAGCACACCAGGGGGCGGGTCGTGGCCGTGACGGCCCGTTCAGGTTATACACGGCGCCATTTGTCTCACCCGAGAAGTCCGTTTTTATCAAAATGTTGAAAACGTGTGCTACATAAATGACACAAAAATGACTCCACTGAAATAAATATCGGCTCACCTTAAAACGACGTTCATTAAATGTCATTTTTTGTAGACACGATCTATCAGTAAAACAATTTAGTTTTAATTGACATACGGAAGTGCATTTCGGACATTTTTTATAATCCGTCATCACGGATACTAATCCGTTATAACGGTCTCCAATAACGGACGACTAATCCGTTTTAACGGTCTACTAATATAACGGTCTACACCAACGGACTACTAATCCGTTATAACGGTCCCATGATCTGTTATAAACCGCCCACTATAATCCTAGTCCATTATAACGGATTAATAGCCCGTTATAACGGATTAGTGAAGATTCAGTAGATCGTTATAACTGACTAGTAGGCCTAATGGACTAGGAGAGCGTTATGGCTGATAATGGATTAGTACTAACTGTTAAATTAGATACCAATATTTGCAAATCTTGCCGACAAGCACACATTTCACCTCCGGGAACCGGTATTTGATATGCAATATAATAAAATAATTAAAACCCGATATTGCCGTGATTGGCGATCAAAAGATTAAACTCAAGCAGCTTCACTACTGCCGTGCAAAGCCACAAAAGGCAGCAACTGCTTACTTTACAAGTAAGCAGTTACTGCCATTTGGCTTTGAAGAGCATAATGCCGGGATAGAGATGACTCCCCGCATGTAAGAACTACATCCATTTTTGCATTTGACTGTCTCGACATTTTTTTGATATTAATTAATTTTCATGCTAATTTACCATAATCTACTGACATAAATGCGTCATTTGCCCACCATCGCCTTGCGGGGACGTTGGACCAACGTCAAGCCAACATTAATTCAACGTCTTCTGGCTGCTGAGGCAGACCTAATCTCAAATTATTGTGGTGATAATGTGAAAAGTAAAACATTATAACAGCGCAAATGTCAACCCGGTTGCAGGACAAAAGGCAAAACGAGGTGCTAGTTTAATGACAAAAATAAATGATTAAAGCTTGCAAATATATTACTGACGCGATGATAACAGAAAAAAATTATTCATTAAGTGTCATCACTTATTCACACTACAAGGCTGATCTACTTATAATTGCACATATGCTCGTTAATGTAGGCCTAATTTACTGACATACTATTATAGTCGAGTGGTCGGGTGTAACAATTAATATAATTATTGGATGGTATATTTTAGATCTGATATATTCTAACGCCTCATTGGTGAGTTTCAAAGATGCTGTAACGGCCTGAACTGAGTGAAAAGACGGCTTTAAATACAAAGATTTTGTTTTTGGCTACATAATGAGATTGGCAGCACAATGTGGTAGTGTAGTATTAATAATCGCACCCAATTCGAGATTGATTTTGCATGTGTTTTAACGCATCATTCGAATGGTAAGTATATATTAGATATAACACATCGTCTTTAAAAATGACGTCACCCTCTTCTAGGATTATTCAAATTGAATATATAGTTTCGATGGAAGTATTGGCGGCCATTTTGACTTGGATCGGCGCCATAATGAACTCGTTCGCATTAAATATATACAATATAATTCGCATAAGGTATCACCACCATAAATAAGCCGAAATACTTATACAGGGAGGTTCCCACTAAATATTTTTAATGCGGCTGCTCCGACCTCAAGTGAAACAAAATAAAATACAGAGAAGACCACAATGTTATCTCCCTCGTCAAGGATATAACTGTTTCATGATAATCTCGCAGGGATGCAGGGTAAAATGATGTGTGTCTGGTCTGTGAAAGATGGTACGAATTTTAGCCCAAGTTGAACTGTGGTGACATTTTTACACGCTAGGGGGCGTGGCTCAAAATTTGTCCGGTGAGCATATCCATAGCGGGCCTGTTTTTGAACAAGGACATTTCAAGCTTTATCCTGATATGTTACACTGAATGTGTAATAGGTCGAAAATGGTGAAATCGGACTGCGGAATTATGGCAGTTTACATGTGTTTCAATGGGACTGGCATTTGGGATGGTGAGACCATAACGTTTGATAGCTTGCTTGCTTAAGATTTGATGACGTCAAAATCAAAAGAACTCGGCCTTGATTTAACTTGTTAAAGGTATTAGTAGAATATACACAGTCACATGGTAGGCCTATAGACCTACATTTCGGAGTGTTTGATACCTTTTTGATATATTTAAGGCATTTTTCCTGCTTAGAGGTTTATTCCCAAAAATCGCCACTTGAATGATTTTAATAATTGAAAATTGTTATACATGTTATAGTCGTGGTTGACGAGCAAACGAGAAAGAATCATTCGGAAATGAACACAAAAGCAGCCCTCTGTTACCTTTGATTTATTATGTCCGAATTTTGTACGGGCTGGACCCGTATTTTCGAACACGTTACGATAAATCGTAGGCTTCTGATTGGTCGAGATGGCCATCTCGACCAATCAGAAGCCTACGATTTATCGTGACTTGTACAAGAATACTGGCCCTGCAGCACTGTGTACCAGGACAGTGTATTTTATATTAATACTCTCCCTATCATGTAAGGTTTCAGAGACACGAGCGAAATTGAATAAAATGTCAGACAGTCGGCCATATTGAAGTTTATATTTGTGAAATCTGTCACGTGTTTGGCATATCCTTGTATAGCAACAGGTATTTTATTTCATAGTAGTTTTAGATATCTATCAAGCCAAACTGAGGAAAAGTGGCTGCCAGTCGACAATTTTGGATTTTATTTCTACTAAATTTATCATGGAATATCCTTATGAGTTTTTTTATTCATGGTCCAGTTATTTAGTATTGGTTTCGAGATACGTAAATATGGTAAAAATACACAAATAAAAATTGCCGCCAAACTGCCAATTTGAAATTGTTTGCTCTCAAGTGTTACAAACGTCAGATTCTGACGCATAAAGACGGCCCTGCACTGAAAGAATTAAATATTTCTAAATAAATGGCCGTAGATCCATAACATAGGTATACAAATATAGCGGAAAAAGCTAACTAAGACATTTGTACTGATTTCAAATTGAAAATAACCATTTGGTCTCCAGGGGTTATACAACAATACACTAGCGTTGTAATGTTTAACAGGTCATTGCCTAACATTGCTGAACATCTCTACCAAATTAAACCAAATTCATCAAACGAGCTAACGAGCGTTTCTTCGTTGAAATGACCAAATAACAACATGGGATCATATATCATAATGTATCTATTATATTAACTTACTATGATAAGTTATTTAGTTATCAATGTGTGCCACTGACCCTAATATATTTAGTTTTAACAAGTTGCAAATACTGTAAGACTGTTATCAGAAAACAATCTAACGATGGCGATTGTTGTTAATAACCTATATATTATATCTTTTTATCACGACAACTTAGTTCTTCACTACACTTTATCAAAATTGAGCACTCGAGAACTGTGACATATAAGTATATATATATATATATCTGTATTTTGAGATAATGTAAAAAGTATCTACCTACAGTATATTGAGTTATGCCCTATATACCATGTGCATTTTAACAGAGTATAGGCCTATACATTATGTAGATGGCGATTATTTCGATGCTGTGAACAGATAACGATTGTAAATCAGTATGTGTGAATACTATTTCAGAAGCCTACTTCCGAAAAGGTATATATACATGGAATATCACAAAGTTGACACCTCGCTGAAGCCAAACTTTACGGTGTTTGAAAACCATTCAATGTGAACCTTTAGTTGATGGCATATCATGAAACCCTAATACGAGAATAAAATTGTACCTACATGTCAGCATTACTATCAATCGCACGTCGTCAAACAAAATCCACACAAATCGCCAGCGAAAAGCCTTGCAGATGTCACCGGTAGATGTGCCGTGGCCGGAAAAGTGCAGAAAATGTGATGCGAGTGGGTTTGGAGGGGCGTTATATAAGGTGGACATTTTAGAGGATTTACTCGATATATTCATGCTGACGACTGCAGTATAATACTGCCGTGTGAAGCCAAATGGCGACGTCCGCTTACTTCGCAACCGAGCGGATACCGCCTTTCGGCTCTGCACGGCAGTGTAGAGATGCGGTCTTATGATTGGCAGGAAGCGGGGACGTAAGTGGCTCGCCCCCACACGTCATAGTCCTGGCGACGAACGTTGCAGGTGGGGGGAAGCCGAGACACCCAATAGAATCCTTTACGGGCCGCCACACGGCTCGGCGGCCCGTGTTCCCGTCATCCGCGTGTCAACGTGAATCCCTTGATGACGTAGTTCAGGCTTTAACATGTTAATGGGGCGCCCGCCTATCAGCCGGCAGCTCTGCAGGGCGAAGCCAAAAGGCGGTATGTGCTCACTTTACAAGTGAGCAGATGCCGCCTTTTGGCTTTGCAGAGCGGAGCTGCAACAACGGCGCCTCGTTCTGGCACGCAGGACAGAGAGCTGCAGAGCGACCAGCAGACCAATGTGTTCAACAGAAATGGCATTACTTATATGTTATTGTCAGATGAATCCGGTGTCGCCGATGGCATTACTTGCCCATCACTACATGATAACTCTTTCAGGGCGAAGGCCGATTACAGGCCTACATCGTAATTCAAAAGTGATGCCCCCCCCCCCTACCAGTCCTAAAAACACACGAAAATATGTTGATGAAAATGGAAAATTGCGATAGCATTACCAATTTGATATGAGAGGAAATCACAAAGGGAATTTATAAGTAAAGAAGAAATATGTTAAAATTGTTTAAATACGTTAGTGAATTTATTTTTCTTTCATTACATTGTGTTCTTCATATTCTATATCAGGCTTCTGTCGCGATATTGCCATGATTGTGCAGAAATCGACGTAAAGCAATATTCACAACAATCATATTCTATATAGGTTACGGCAAAACATCATTAATTTCAGTAATCTAGTTTCTCATAGTTTCTTATAGTGTCTTTCATTTCTGGATAGGCAGACATACTCTGCTCGGTAGCCATATACTTGTCTTTAATTTGTCATATTATACCCCACTGGTAATATTAAGCTTAGGTAAAATATATCAACACTTCCATCTTGTTTCATTTTCGCCGATTTTATTTTCACATCTGGTGACAACTTGATACCTCTCGGTTTCAAACTGCCGGACCAACGCCATTGCCTTTCGACAGAAATTCGCAAAACTAACCGATGATGTTTCATCAGCGTGCAATGTATGCAGGTAAATGGCTTGTCCTGCATTTGATCATTTTGATGTTGCTTAAGTCCATTTTCTTTCAGCAAAATTTCAAGGGACTGGCCCAGGCTAAAATCATAAAAAAATCGGTGATTTTATTTAGGCTTTTTAATATGACCATATGATGTAAGCATGTCCATAGACTAGAACTGCAAAAGTTTTTTAATTTTTCTGCTGCGCATTCACAAGTTAGACTAGATATACAGACGAAATTCCCGTATTTCTAATTTTTGACATGGTTGTCAATAATTAGAAATCAGAAATTTCGTCTCTATATCTAGCCTAACTGGTGAATGCGCAGCACAAAAATTTAAAAACTTCTGCAGTTCTAGTCTATGGACCTGTTTACATCATATGGTCATATTAAGAAGCCATGATAAAAAATAACCGATTTTTTAAATGATTTTAGCCTGGGCCAGTACCTTCAATGATAATTTAGGTACTCGTGGCAAGTGAAATTCGACATATAGACCGGCGTAAAAGATGGCCAAAGGTAATACTGGACATCGTAAAGACAGTGTCTCCTAAAGTAAGCAGATACTGCCTTTTTGCTTTGCAGAGCAATATACATTTCACTTGGAATATAATATTTATAATTAAATGATTGTGATCACGACAAACTTTAAAGTAGGCGAGTTGTTGCGAGTGTTTACCCACTAGACACACGACGTTGTTGCGACGTTGAATCATTTTACCCCACTGATCATCTTACCCCACTCTCCCCTACATATCTATCTTTCCTGATTTCTATGTTTTTTGAAGCAAAAAATGATCAACAAATTGATATCAAAATGATATAAATGTTGGCTTAATATTCAAACCCAAGCCTGCTGGAAATCGCCACATTTAACCATACCTTAACGCTTATCCTGCTAAGTTAATTTATTTACCGCGATCCACTACTTCAAGTGACTGAAAATTATTACTAATAATTATTTGTTTAATTTGAACACACATATTTGCAAATCTTGATATTTAAATACTCATTTCATTCCCAAAAAACAGTGAGTTGGTCGACTAATAAAACAGATTAAAAATGGCAATAGTCGTGATCAGTAGGCAGAGGGTTAAGCCACATCACAAAGCAACACGATCCGCGTTATATAAATAAATTATTCATTCTCAGTGTGCCTGTTTTTAATAATTGGGACATATAACAAAATCAATATTGCAGACCTACCTGCTCGTTATGCTAAACGGAAAGTAGTATGGTTAGTGGTAGGCCAGAAAGCAGAGATTTTAGCTGCGAACTGCAGGGTAAGCTAAAGTTCAACCGAGTGCGTGTAAATGCGTTTGTAGCACTTACGCATATGGAAATCTGAGATCTTTGTAGGCCTACCTATATTCTTTCATATGTTTAGTTGTTATGTATATAATAATAAGGTTTTGTCGCGTATTATACGTTTTAGTTATACGCCTAATAACTATGTGTTGCTTTACTATTTTTACTAACACAGTCGTTTGGGGGATCCACCTATAAGTTCTAGCAACATATATTATTAATTTCTCTAACTTGGTTTATTTATGCTGTCATTGTGAAAAGTAGCAACTCATATATTTTTGTTATTTTGACTGTTCTATTCTAAATAATAAAATACTTTGAATCACTGCTGTGCTCTGATCTTATAGCTATTTAACCCTGGAAGCGCTGATTTTTTTTACATGAAAATCATGGAAACCAAAGGGTTTTTTCAATTTGAAACCATCATAAATGTCTTAGTTAGCTCTTCCCGATTCATTTGAATACCTATGGTATGGGTCTACGGCCATTAGAAATATTTTGACTCTTACAGTGCGGGGATCGATTTTAGCCGTCAGAATCTGACGTCTACAGACGTCAGATTCTGACGACTAAAGTCGATCCCCGCGCTGTAAGGGTCAATACATATATTGTTGGTACTACATCGATAACAGTCGGTTAAATACACTAGTAATTTGCCGCAATTTCACTAAAGCAATATAAACTGGTAAAGGTATTGTATATGCTACTGGCTCGAGATACGAATGGTACTGTGTTCAAATCCTGGCCGGGCTGAATATTTGTCATCGTGGTTTTAGCCCTACATGTGTATACAGTGTAGAAAACTGCTCAAAGGCCTGTGAGGTGCATTGCAATCGATAGACGGGGGGGGGGGGGGTACATTCTTCAAGTGATTCGATTAGTGTGGAGAAAATTCCCGTTATTTAGCTCCCTCCTGCTGCGGTATTGCCACAATCACGTTGATTACCGCTATCATCTCTTTCCATTATAAATTTATCTAACAAGACAATACACCATAAGGGGCTAGCCATTTAATACCAGGGGGATATGATAATAAATAACATTCTGCGTAGAATTCCACCTCCTACTCTGCCAGAATTCACATCAGTAAAATCACTTTGTGATCATTTCTCTAGGTATTTTGTGGATAAAATTGAAACTATCCGTTTCCAGATGAAGTACAGCATTTTCCACAAGTACAAAACACAGAAATTAGATCTAAAATGAACGTTTTTGAACGTGCGTCAGAAGATGAAATTAAAAAGCTTATTTTGAGTTCATCGTCAAAATCATGTGATCTGAATCCCATTCCTACAAGCGTGTCTTGACATATTAATAACTCCCATCACTGACATAATTAACATTTCAATGGAAACTAGTACATTTCCTCAAATTTCAATGAAACTCATGTAAGACCACTACTGAAAAAAACATCTCTTCCTAAAAACGAGCTGAAAAATTACAGGCCTATATCCAACTTAAGTTTCATTTCCAAAATCTTAGAAAAGATAGTAGGCAATAGGCTGCAAGTTCATATAAAAAATAACCATCTATCTAATCCATTACAATCGGCCTACAGGAAACATCATTCTACAGAATCGGCTCTACTGAAAGTACATAACGATATCATTATTAGTATGGACAAGAGTGAAGTTACGGCTCTAACCTTGCTTGACTTGTCGGCCGCTTTCGACACCATTGACCATGCCACATTAACATATAGACTTTCTGATTGGTATGGAATATCTGGCCAGGCTCAAATTTGGTTTTCTTCTTATTTGCAAAATAGGCACCAGTCCGTAAAAATTAAAGACACTTTTTCAGATAAAGTCACACTCTCCTATGGAGTTCCACAGGGCTCTGTGCTAGGACCAGTGATTTTTACTTTATACACTACACCACTCAGCGCTATAATCTCTAGTTTTGACATAAACCACCACCTTTATGCCGATGATACTCAAATTTACATGTCTCTATCAGTTTCAAACGCGAAGGAATCTCTTGAGAAGTTGCAACATTATTTAATGGGTGTGTCGGCCTGGATGACAGGATCTAAGCTGAAGCTTAATCCTAGCAAGACAGAATTCCTTCTTATTGGGACCAAACTTCAGCGAGAAAAATTCTTGAATAATTTCCCATGCTTACTTCTAGGTCAAGACACCAATTCATCTACATCAGCTAAGAATCTTGGTGTACTATTCGATAGTAGCCTGAATTTCCGAAAACACATATCCCAAACATGTAGGGCATGCTTTTATCATATCCGTGACCTGCGTCGAATTCGAAAAAGTCTGTCCTTAGATCTTGTCAAGCAAATTGCAGTGGCACAGCCCTCATCAGTAGTAAGTTAGATTATTGTAACTCACTTTTTCACAATATGCCAGAAAAGGATATCGCTAGATTACAACGCCTTGCAAGAGTAGTAACCAAGGCCTCACGATTTAGTCGTTCCGTTCCAATTCAAAAACGATTACATTGGCTTCCTGTCAAGTTTCGCATTCATTTTCAAATATGCGCAATAACTTTCCGAACCCTAAAAGAAAACCAACCTGCATATCTGGCTGATTTACTTGTTCGGCCGAAATGCTCAAAATATCTACGCTCCACTAATTCGACTGGATTTGTTGTTCCTCGTATAAAGACTAAGACTGGGTCAAGAGCTTTCTCTATATCCGGTCCAGCTTTATGGAACGCCCTGTCTGTGCCAATACGTAATGCCAAAACGATCTTAACATTCCGAAAAATTACTTAAATCCCACCTATTTGACCTGGCTTTTCCACCCTAGTATCTCAGCAGCCAGGCTCCCTGTTGACGAACCTGCTTTGGCCTCGATTATAACACATGATCACGCTAATGATTTGTCAGCCTTTGAGCTCGGTCCGCTGAGGATATAGGCGCTATAGAAGTTTTATTGATTGTTTGATTGATTATTTTTTCTTAATAAAATAATTTGTAAACAAAGTTGTCCCCCAAAATAGTTTGCTCTGTAAAGTGTGGGAAAATATAATTTGTTCATTTATGTGTGAGGAAAAAATAGATTGTTGAACGCCAGCAGATCTTTCCAAATCTGCTGTAAACTGTCAAAGAGGGACAAAAAATCACTCTGTCCGCTTGGTCAAACGTTTAATGTATAGGCCTATATGTATTTATACTGGCACGTACTGGAATGAGCATGATAAATAAAACCTGTTTAATTTATGAGATTAAACATGTCCTGAAAATAAAGTTTGTCTGTGACATCTCAGGATTTTTTTTTTATCAGGGAGAATTTTTTTTTATGGGAAGGAAATATGTTTGGTTAGAAAGAAAAAAAATATCCCCCACCCTCCCCTAGTATTAAATGGTCCGCCCCTAAAGTGTGCTCATTCTTTTCGAGCATGCATGACTAGATTCCCTTTAGAAATTGTATTTGAAAAGAGCGAATTCTATGATACATAGCCTTAACACGTTACTGATCAGGCCCTCTATACATAATATTCGTATGAAAGACCTAGCGCAACAAGATAAAATCTCATTATACCAAAATTACGAAATATTAAGGTAGTCCATGGGCTAGAACAGTATTGTAAAGCAATACGCCTGTTGATCTTGGTCCATTTTATTTCTCTCTAACATTTTCCCATTATACTTAGCTTATATATATTTGTGACATTTATAAAAAATGGAAGTCATTTTGTGTTGAGGAACATAATTGGATACGAGATCTAATTTGACTGAATATGCCAGCTGCGGTGTGTAACTTTGAATTAAAAAATTGGGTGTCCCCCGTCAGGCAAATTTTGGATCCGCAAGGCTATGAAATTATTATTATTACATAAAAACAACTTCCAAAGCATTGTTATTTTGGTTAAAATGAAAGAAGAAAAGTAAACAATATTTATAAAGTATTATTATATGTTATTGTCGTAGAAGCTACAGCATAGTAATTTATTGACCTCTGGAAACCTCTCCCTTCATGGACGTTTCGTCTCATATCCAACTATCATGCCTGAAGATTACAAATTACTTCCTCATCGCAATAAAGATTATTTTTAATTACGGTCATCTAATTTCTATCCGAAAAGACAGTTTACATTTGCACATAGGTGATATGAAAATAAATTATATATGGTTGTGGGCAAATCGTTAAAGTACTTGAATCTTGAACAAATACAAAACGATCTGTTATTAATTAATTTTAATGCATTGAAGTTTTTTAGTTGGATTTAAGAAACAGACAAACTGCTTATTCTCAACCAAAATATAATTAAATTTTTCACAATAATAAATGTAAACCCAGAGCTGTAAGTCAAACAAAGTACAAATTGTAAATTAGAGAGTATAGACTAGTTTTGAAACCTAGGCTCAATCATTTGAACCTGGCAATTCCTCCAACAATGCAAAATGCCATTTGGTAATGCATAACAATTGATTTAAAATAATTGTTTATTATTTAATTTCACACAAACAAAATTATGATGTGTAGTAGGCCACCCTTACTCACTGCCAATAATGTTCCTAATATGAGCACACTGACCTAATATATGCTCATAAACGGAACATAGGGTATGCTCATAAACGGGACAATTGAGCACGGCTATTATAATTTACCAAAGCAAATAACTGTTTTTATCGCTCACATATCGGACAAATAAGGCTATGATTGATGACATGAAACAAACTTGACATCTTCATATCATTTGAAGCTTATGGCCTGTTGCAAAAGTAATGAGTTTTTTTTTTAAGAAATAGGTGTGATGTGAAAATATTGCTAAGAAAAGAAAACTGGCATAGGCCCTATATGGTAGTAAATAATGAGCAAAAATGAGCAGGGGTACAGTGTTGAAGTCTCTGCACCTTTTTACGAATTTAAAAAACTCCCATGTTTACGAAAATGATAAATAATTGTTCAGAAAAGGCTAAATTATTATTGTAATGTGCTAGCATCTACTTTTATATCAAATTTTATTCAAAGGTAGGCCTATATATTAAGGAGTATTATATATTGCTTAGGGTTTATTTTGAGATGAAACTACAGAAAATTTGTTTTCCTATGGTATATAATAAATATATATTATTGGTACATTTCTAACGATATCAAGAATTTTTTTTAAATTAGTGCAATGTACACTTTTTGTATGTTTTTAGTGGTGTGTTTTTCCAGCTTTAATTTGAAATAAATTCATGCTGTTATGGTGCTTATATTGGTCCATAGCAGAACCACACCTGTCTAGTAGGCCAATAATACCAAATAGTTCAAGGAATTATTTTGTATTGCAGTATTAGCAAAATGGTACATGTGGCTCAACATTGAACCGGTATTGGGTGGGTAGGCCTACATTGTGTGTACCAGGTACATCGTATAGACGCGTACACTGACTTATCAGCGATGGTGGTGGACGGAATAGGCCTACATGTTGAAGATATACTTGTGTCCTTGGTTCATTCAATAATTATATTCTGGACATTTACGATTCTTGCCCATGAGGAAAACCAATACAGCTATGTTTACAAAATATTAGGCCAATTTTTTGTCTAAATCACTGAAGCAGATTAAAGCCGGGCTTCGGAGTAAGCACTCTTTTTCTAGTTAAACATACCATAATAGTGCTTAGCGCTTAAAGCGACACAATCAGGCTAAAATCATCAAAACATAGGTGATTTTATTTTGGCTTTTTAATATTATGACCATATGATCTAAACATGTACATAGACTCGAACTGCAACTGTTTTTAAATTTTCGTGCTGCGCATTTACCAGTTAAGCGGGATATAGAGACGACATTCCCGTATTTCTGATTTTGGACATAAAATCACCGATTTTTAAATAAATTCAGCCTGATTGTGTCGTTTCAAAGGTTTAACATGATATACTGCCTCTGATCAACAGACAGACCGGAAGAAGATAATTCTATCCCACGCGAACACGAGACGTTAGGGCCTACGCCAATGTTGATTTAATACTGGACCAGCCGCAGCGTCGTAGATAGTACCCAGCATTAATACAACATTAGAATACCGGTTTACAACACGATTCTTCATTAGGATGATTATTGTGTTTCAAATAATGGCAAAACCTCACACAAATTGCAACATAATTTCTGACTGGTGTTTCATACTCATAAATATGTCTTCTATAACCTGCAAAAACTCTTAAGAGTTTCGAGTGGTGGAAAGTATTTTAAAACACTGTTTCTCAACCATACCATTTCCACATATTTGACTAATTTATGGTCGGATAACGAGCCACTGACTTTCTAGCAGTTTTATTTATGTATTTTAAACGACACAATCAGGCTAAAATCATCAACTGATAAATGGGGCTTTTGGCACACCTGCTACGTTTACACAGCAACCTAAAATTCATTCGCAATTCTGGTCTATGGACATGTTCACATCTTATGGCCATATGAGGAAGTTAAAATAAAAATACAGATTTTTTGATGATTTTAGTTTGATTCTGCCGCTTTAATAGAAAAATCGGTGCAATTTTATTATTTAGATTACTAGTGCCGTCTTAAAAGACCTACCATATTATTTATTTTCATTTATAATGGTCTGACATTTATTTTAAAACAATAGCTAACACGTCAGCCGTCGCAAAGTGATTATCTGGCACTAGAGTCCTGCATTGACCCGATAATTTCAAACCGAAATACAGGATATCTGCGATAGAGATTTTGTATTCAAATAGCATAAAATAGCATTCGATCTCTCATTTATCACGGACAATTCAAGTCAAAGTATCCCCATTACAATATACCTAGTCTACCCCTAATATACGTGCAGGTATACAAGCACTTTTAGAGACAGTTGTTAGAGAAAGTGTGTATTATAGGCTTATCATACGAATAATTATACTAACAGTAACAAACTCTGTACAGTTCCAGATTGCATCCAAATGAGTTTAACTCAAATGATTTTACAAACAAAAAATATAATATATAATAATTTTGATCAAATCGAAAAACATGATACAGATACATAAATAGACCTATAGATGTATAAAGTTATAACACTTGCAACAGTTATTATTATAATAGGCTTTCATTTACATAATAACTGAATCGTTGGATATTATGCATACTGATTGTCAGCATTGATATGTTTTTAAAATATATTTTCTTTCGCTAAGAGGTGGGATTTAAAAAAAAAAAAAAAATCGAACGGATTAAAAATCATAAAAATAATTATAGGTGCAAAGATAGTGACTGTTCCTGCCAAATGTGACTTTAAGCACTTTATATGTTAATACTGAAATTCCATGATGTCTCTTTCTATATATATTTTTCTTGGTCCACTTCATTTTTCAACATCGCCTTCTTCTGCCACATTACATTTTTTTTCAACTTTATATGTGACGAGTTTCTGTCACGTCGCTTTCTGTTCTCTGCTGTTTTTCTTTGTATGTTTCTTTAATAATGTTTTCATTTGCGGTCATATTTCTATTATTAGTCCGCATGTCATATTCTCTTTTCTTTGCTATTTTCCCCGCTAATGAATTGTCAGTTTTCATTACTTTATGATGGTATACTCCTATCTTCTTTTGTCTGTCAGACAATTTTTTTTACTGTTCTATTTATTTGTCTTTAGTTAGTGTTGTTACAATTTATTTTCCGGTACTGTTTTTACTTTAATTTACCATACTTTGGTTGCAATCACTCTTTCCACCACATATCATTCTTGTCTACTACTATATACCCCTCTTTGTTACCGTTACTTTTTTCGCTGATGAGTCCCAATTACTCCCCCCAGGAATGGTGGTAAGAGTCATTTCTGAAGACGTCAGAACCACGTCTCTTTAACTTCAGAACCAAAGACCATACCATAAAATAACCAATGGGATTTGTTTTTTATTATTATAGCTGAAGACTTCATTTCAAATATGTAAAGTCTTCGCGATGTGCAAAGTCAAAATCATGTGTTAAATAGTAATTTATAAGGGTTTCAAAATTAAGTTATTTTGTGGTCAGGAAATGAGACGTCATTTAGTAGTCCTTTATTAGTATGTATAATTACCATACCATAAAATTACCGATAAAAAAACAATACAAATAAAGACGTTAACATGGCTTTAACCAGAAAAATGTGTGCAGCTATAGTTCAGTGTAAAGGCATAATCATGTATAGCGTTTTAAATTTTAAGATTTGAAAAATTAGTTATTTTGTGGTAAAGTCTTAGTATGTGTAATTACCATACCTTGAAATTTTAAAAACCGGAGGACACTTAGAAGTCCTCAAGGATGACTGGTCATTTTAAAGTGACATAATTAAACCAAAAAGCGAGCACGCAAACCAGTCATGTGCACGCAAAGACCTCAAAATGACCTCCAATCAACTACCCCATTCCTGGGGGGGGGGGGGATGTTCATATACATTATTGTCACATGGGTCAACATACTCTTTTCGTATTCTATTTCCTTCTATGCTTAAATATTTCATATTTTTATATAGCTTTTCTATGACACTCTGGCTATTTCCTGATATTTTTCGTATGGGATACCGTTAATGATCGGAAAATAATCTATGTAAAATTAAATTGCAAACATTTGCTCTGGATTCCAATGCCATATATGTTATTTATCCTGCAGTCCGCAGTTTAATCGTTTTCCCATTTGATCACCGATTCTAAGATGAATTCGGTGTTTTAAAAGTGTCAGAACAAAATTCTAATTGAATACATTTGATAACATTGTGGAATAGGCTTGCGTTGCAGTAGAAACCTCGTAATTTATAAAATAAAACAGTGAGGCATCGAACGGTGTTTCACAAAGCGCATCAATTATTCGCATATTTTGTAAAAAATATGTATAATTATTTAAGTAATTGCAAATAAAGAAAAGTAGGAACAATTTTGGCAAAAAATAAATTAGTCCAATCCGTCTATCCGTTCGGCACTACGTTTTGAGAAAAAACGTCATCCACTGCAGACTGAGACATCAGATAATGTTAAGAGGAGGGGAAGGGTTATAATGCATACACTGATATTAAACACGAATAAAAATGCATCACTATAAAATATATTATTAAGAGTGAAGAAAGAGATGTGTGAATAAAATAGTGTAACAGAAATGTTAAACGACTTTCTTTGACTACACATTTTGTTTTTATTTCATATTAGCAATAAATTCTGCTGAAATAATTTCAATTTGTGGTGAGCTCCCTTTCAATTATGCACTGTACTGCTTCAAGATTAATGTTTTATGTATAAATTCAAAGTTTCTTCTAGATTGTGAATAGTTCTTAGCCATGTGTCTGCACATCATTTAAGAATACATGCATACATCCATACAGAGCATTTTTAACATGGGTTGTAATGGGGAAAAATGTCATCATTGATACTTTCCACCACTTTAATCACATATACCTAAGATTTTTCATAATTATGTTATACAGGACACTTTGGAGACAATAAAACAGTTGCAATTAGTGTGAAGTCATATAACTGAAAAAAAATACTATATGAGGAAGTTGACATTACAATGTCAGGTTCAACCTTCTGGAAAGCGGTTAAGCCGTATCTAACTATCATAAATAACTATTTTATAAATGTTGCAGTAGATATCGGGAACAAAATCAAACCCGCCAATGGCTATGTTGACCATCCCGGTGTTAAAAAAATAGAGAACATTTACCACAAAATCAAAGTTTTTCATTCAGGCACACAAACGAAAATGAGGTAGCCAAAATCTTACACTCACTAAATCCAAGACAACTGACCAAGACAAAATTCCACCAAAACTAATTAAAATGGCTAAACCAGTTATATCAGACACAATTGTCGGTATGATTAATAATGCCATTGATAAAGGAACTTTTCCAGATGCTTTAAAAAAGGCATATGTCACTCCGGTATTTGAAAAAAAGCTGACCAGTTAAGTAAAGAAAATTACAGGCCTGTAAGCATTTTGCCTTGCCTCTTAAGGTATATGAGAAGGTCCTGGCCATACAGCTTAGCGTGTACTTCGAAAACATCTTTGATCAAGCCTTGTCGGCTTTTAAAGCAGGATATAGCTGGCAAGACACCCTTCTAAGTCTAAGATCTGGATAAAATGTATTTGTCCTTGTTATGTTTCTTATTACCATTTTGATCTGCTGCAGTTATGCTATCATGCTTGTCGTCAGTGAAAAATAATTTGTATTTCATCCACCAAGAAAACAGTGATCATTGAATGAAAATTCTCCAACTTGAGACGGAATTGGTTTCTTGCCAGCTGGAACACATATCTCTAGATCATTTTTCGTCACCTGAATTTATGAATCCATTTACATTTCAAGTGCAAAAATTGCCCTTATTTCACAGAAATAAATTGTGACTGTTTGTCAATAGTTGCCCAATAGTTTTATGACATATTTTCCAGCTTCTGGTAGATTGACACCACAAATGACACATACATTTTTGAGACGTTCTCTTGTGTCAAGGAAATATGTTGACATTTTTACACATTCAAAGAGTGTATTACTGTATTTATGAAAAACGAGCAAATTTAGTTCAGATATGATTCATATGTTAATTTAATTACGTTTTATCAACTAAGTAATGGTATCAATGGATTGTGTTTTTATCATGTTGGTACCAAAGATATGACAATTAATAGATTTTAGTTGTTTCAGGTGGCGGTCATTTTGAAATTTACTATTACAGTATTAATCGTTCAAAATCCGGTCTGGGAAACACCATATTTGGATTTAGGACATATCAATACATCTAGCATGTCTAGAACACATGTTTTCCAGCCGTAAACACAAACATTTTTGAAATTCTACCTTAGCTCTATATATACATTGATTGCAGTTGCATTCCGTCTGACGTAAAAGTGTGACATGAGATGTTAACCAAATATTGGATTAAAGTTGTACTGACGTCGCAAACACGGCTGATTTGAAAAAACTCAGTTTCGTCAGTTTCATCGACTACAGGAACCCAGTTTCGCCACTTTCGTCGATTACAGGAACTCAATTTTTCTAACAACGTAGTGTGTACACAGGTCCCTTTTCCTACATAATTGCTGTTAATTTCAATGCCAACAGTGTCTCAGATCTAATTATTATCAAATATAATACTGAATTATCTGCAAATTCAGTGAATGTATACTTCATATGTTGTATTTTCTACCTCTAAAGATGTAAACTGAAGCTTTATGTAAAAATGGTGTATTTCAGGGTAAAAATTAGCTCTATTTTTTCAAACAAGGTTTTTACTTTTTGTATTACAAAAATATTCATAGTAATATATTGTGACATATATTTGCTGTTATAATAAAAGTGTGCAAAATGTGTTTTTTTCACTATTTTTTACAAAATGACATACTATTTGTTCAGAGAAAGGGTAATGTCGCTTTTCATCTCTTTTTTTCGAAGTATTATTATTAGAGCTCTTCTGTAAAATATCACAGACTATGAATTAAATTTTAGTAACTCAGTCACAACAGCCTTTCATTTTAAAAGATTTACATTTTTCCTGGGCTGATAAAGTTTGTTTGTCGGTACGTCACGTTTTTTAGAAAATGGTATAATTTGACTTTTAAATGTCTATAACCTACCCGATTTATGTAAGTTTGAATATGTAATATTAAAGCAGCCTCTTGGGATGACATCAATTTTCGTTTTAGATTTTTAAAAATATTTTTTATTAACATTTCTATAAATCCGCTTCAAACCCAAACAAACGTTTTGCATACCTAAACATTTGTTAAAGGACGGTTGAATGTTCCTACAGCATTGGGCCACATGCTGATGCCGTCGGCCCAGAGTTGGGCAGACAATCATGCTGCAGGTGTATCCTCCCCCCTCCCATGCCCTGACTACAAGACACCAATTAGCGGAGATTGCTTTGATGTCACCGTCCAAAACGTGGGAATATGTGGTGTAAAGTGCTGTATATTGCTGACTTGTTTTGTTTACATGGCAATATACGACCTGTAATATAACTCAGTCACAACAGCCTTTCATTTTGAAAGATTTACATTTTTCCTGGGCCGATAAAGTTTGTTTGTCGGTACGTCACGTTTTTTAGAAAATGGTATAATTTGACTTTTTAATGCCTATAACCTACCTGATTTATGTAAGTCTGAATATGTAATATTAAAGCAGCCCCTTGGGATGACATCAATTCTCGTTTTAGATTTTTTTAAATATTTTCTATTAACATTTCTATGAATCAGCTTTAAACCCAAACAAACGTTTTGCATACCTAAACATTTGTTAAAGGACGGTTGAATGTTCCTACAGCATTGGGCCACATGTTAATGCCGTCGGCCCAGAATATTTTGATTTAATTTAATTACATAAATGCAATGAGTCACCTTTATTTTACAATATAGCAATATTAAAACTAAAAAAATTCTAACATAAATGTGTTTTTGAAAGAAATATTATGTAAATTTAGCCAATTTCAACCAAAAAGCCTTGTCCCACATTCTAAATCCTGCATAAACAGGTGATTTATTCTAGACTTCCTGTGTTATATATTATATTTGTTTCTGATATAATGTTAGTGTAAAACATTATCTATAAGATTATATCCAAGTTTTTTAAAATATTTTTTTATTTCACCACTTTTATGCAAGTTATGTCTGTCCCACGTTGCAGCGAATCTCCGTACCGCTTATAGTTTTCATGTAATTTCTTTTTCTGACCAAAATATCACTTGTCTGGTGCATAACAGTTGCGCGAGACCTTCACGGAGTGGATCGTAAAAAAAGTTTTAAAAATGCGTTTTTGTTTAGAAATAATGTAAGGTTTCTGCAATTCTGTGATTGAGTATTTTTATTCAACGTCTCTCCATATCGCGATTTTTTCCGCATAAATACTACAATTAAACTTTTAAGCCCCCTACAACCTTCAAGCCTACTACAACCTACTAAAAAACCAAAAATAATCATACAATAGCATAATACATAGATGCTATGCACGATTTAGTAA
Organism: Flabesymbios commensalis; assembly: GCA_964017125.1. Lineage (NCBI taxonomy): Eukaryota > Metazoa > Annelida > Polychaeta > Terebellida > Flabelligeridae > Flabesymbios > Flabesymbios commensalis. Next base: position 74,972,559 of record OZ024906.1, on the reverse strand, counting down.
AAAAACGTCTCTCCATTACGCGTTTTTTCTGTCACTCCATAACAAAAATAAAAACGTTATGGGGTGAAAAATAGTCACAAATTACCCTTTTACTCATTTAAAAACAGCTATAAACCTTTTTGAATTTGGTATTTTAACGAACAAGTGACACTTGTTGAAATAGTAATATTTCTTTTTGACTTTTAGACAGATTTAGCATCGATATTCACCATTTTCTTTATTGTCACTCAATAACAGAAATAATTGTCGTGATGGAGAGACAATGTTCGTTATTATTACTCTCCATAACGACAAAAATCGTAACGGAGAGTAATTCTTATTTTATTATTTAAGGGTTATTGTCCTAAAGTGATTCTTGTCAAATTAAGTGATCAACATCATAATAGCAATGTTTAACTACCTGTTAAATATATTTTACTTTTGTAAAAGGGGTACTGAGGAATTTAAATATGAAGATTACTCCGTAACATAAATTGGTCTCTCCTTAACGGCAAATTAGTCTCTCCATAACGGTAAGAAAACTTTAAATTGATAAAAAAACATTTAAAATTGAAATTGAGCTCTGCTGACAACGCTATGTCTATAAACAAAATTAAGCTGAAATATGTTTAAAGTTTTGACAATACGCAGACAATCTCATATTTTAATGGAAATATAATCACTGGTGCCTAAAATTATAGAATCCCTCATTTAAGTACTAAGTGATATACACATTTTTTATGAAATTCAAGCTACGTGATATGACTTGTCAATGTCGGTTAGAATATTATAAGAACAGTCAGATTTGTAGCGAACAAGCTTTTATAACATACCCTTTCCAAATCAGAATTTAACATTTAAATACCTAAACGAGTGAGTTCAATGTACTCCTTCGTGGCATATGAAATGGGTTTTACTTTATTGGTACTCATTCCAATAATGTATTAACATAATTTCTCAAAACGGATTTATGGGAACAGCTTTTTTGTCTGTGTGTCCCTAATGGCTACCACTGACATCTTGTCAAAGCCATCTCACACTAGAAATCAGTTTTCTGTCATCATATAGCCTGCAGCAATTTCTCGCCAATTTTACGACAGTTAGGGCTTATGGCTTTTGAGCTGTGTGTTGAGCAATTGGTTTATATCCTGTAGATAGCCCATAGATTTTACTGGGAGCAATGTCTACCTTGAGATCAAACTATGCCAATATAAGTTAAAGAAATGAACACAACAAGAGTTTGAAACTGGGGGAGGCTAGCAATGTTCTATTTTCTAAAGCAAATATATCATAATATCGATACAATATTTTTCAATAATATATATTGCCTTCTAACCCTTGATCTTAATAGCATCTGACGCCATAACCACAAATTATCCAGGACCTCGCTACACATATATACTGTCAGTTTCGTCGATTACAGGAACTCAGTTTCGTCGATTACAGGAACCTAGTTTCGTCGATTACAGGAAACCAGTTTCGTCAGTTACGCTCCGTCAATTACAGGAAATTTTGTTTATTTATTGGAGCTCATTCCAATAATGTATTAACATGATTTCTTAAAACGGATTTCGGGAAATGAACACAGTTTTCTATTTCACAAAATCAGTTTTGTTTCGTCGATTACAGAAAGCCTACTGAACCTAGTGTTATTTGCTGGACAAAAACATGAAATTATCAAGGATTTTCCACAAAGCTCTTAAACGTGATTTTTTTCAATGGCACCAAGAATATTGATTGACTGCCGGAAATATGCCATTTTTAAAAAATGGCCGCCATTTAGTTGAGGCATGGTTGGTAATTCTGTGACCGCTGCTTCCGAATGTTGGGTATATGATTGATTTGCCTTCCACAACCAATAAATATAAAAATTAGCCCATAGACTTATGCCTCTCTCAAAAGTGGGGAGAAGTGTTGGCGAAATTTCTGAAACCCTAAAATTTAAAATGGTCGCCATTATGTAAAAAAATGGATTTCCATTGCATGATTTACCACATAGTTTTGAGACAATTTTACCTAAGTTTTACTTACAAATCCAAGATGGCCGCTGTTGTTTTCATTGAAGAAAATTAATTTTCAGTTACACCTGGATATGTCTAAATCATGCTTTCTATGTGACTGTGGGCTGAGAAATAAATTTCTTTTTACCTATGTTTCACACACAAAACCGAGATAATTATGGACATTTTTCGGACCTTCGGTTGAAAAACGTGTTGAAAAACGTTGTTTTTATCGGGTAAAACAAATACAGCAATATCGAGGCCGTAACGGCTACCCTATAAATTATGCAGCAAAGGAGCAAAAATGAGCAGAAAACGTGCATGTGCTGTATGGCATATGGCGGAGTGTAGTTTATTCTTCACTGTGACACAATTAGGGACCTAAAGCAATGTCGTTTAGCAAATCAATATGTGTTGTCTCGTGGCAGCCCTCGATCCTCAGAACGATGACAATGATGCGCTTGCAGGAGGCCTACAACGTAAGCTCAGCCAATCGTGAAGACACACCTACCCTAGTGATTATTATTTAAATTATTTGAAAAAATTGTGGTGGTGAAAAAACTACAATTGGTCGTCAGTGATGGTAGCCGATATAATTATCAGGCAGCGAGACAACAGCCAATATACTAACCTATATGCGGGTAATCAGAAATTTTAAACGGCGTGATTCCCGGTGTTTTTTGAAATCAGCATTAAATATTATTGTCAAAGAATATAGCGACAGACCTGCATTTTTTCAAGCCCACAAGACCTATTGTTGGGTCAATGTTGGTCCATCGTCTACGACGCTGGCCCAACATCGACACAACAATGGGCCATTAAAGCTGAACAAGTAAAACATTTAAAAAATTAAAAATAATTTGCAGTTCTAGTCTATGGACATGTTTACATCATACTATCATATTAAGAAGCCAAAATAAAATCACCGATTTTTTGATGATTTTAGCCTAGGCCAGTCCCTTTAATGGATGCTGATGCTGGAGCTCTATTACCTAGTGAGCGTCTAATCATACCATTGACATTGTTACATTTGTTGATTACATCAGAAAAATGATTTTGAAATACTAAGCCCTTGTCAACTGTGACTCCCAGGTCATTATAGCATCATACATTTTCTAATACAATTCCATTAAGATGATATTTAAATACAATAGGAGTGACATTTCATGTAAATGAAAGTACTTTACATTTAATCATATTAAAATGTAACTTCCAAGCTTGACTTCCATTCATAAAGGCTAATTAAATCACGCCGCAGTTGCTAACAATCTTCAATATTATTAGTTTTTCGGACACAGTTTGCATCATCTGCGAACAAAGATAATATTGAATGTGCTGTACAATCGGGCATGTCATCTATGAGGAGTAAAAACAATGATGGACCATATGCTTTATTAGCATCTTAAATCCGGATAATATTTTTTGAGCTTCCAAATACTGAAGCTCGATATATTACAATTTATTTCCGAGGGTCTCACATTTGTCTGTGTTACAGCGAGCTAGAGACTGATCTTTTTCAAAAACAGATTAAAAGTAATTGCTAAATAAATTTGCTTTAATCTTTAATATCTTTAATTTCCCTTTGACTGCTGGTTCAGTATACTCTGGATCACCATCGGTTAGAGTATCAGGAATTGAATTAGATTTGGTTTTATAATGACAAAAAAATACCAGAATATTTTTGGGTTGGCCTTAACTTTATCGCTTAATTCTTCTGCAAAAGTTTGATATTTATACCTCATCTTTTCAAGTTTTTTCCGTAACTTTTTGTAGTTGTTCTGGTCACTAGATATGGCAGAGCGCTTAGCTCGACACCATGCTGTCATTTTGATGTGTTAAAAGGGACATGCCTAGGTCTAAACTCATCCAAAAATCGGTGATTTTATTTTAGCTTAATAATATCACCATATGATGTAAACATGTCCATAGACTAGAACTGCAAAAGTTTTTTAATTTTTTGTGCTGCGCATTCACCAGTTAGGCTAGATATAGAGACAAAATTCCTGATTTCTAATTATTGACAACCATGTCAAAAATAAGAAATATGGGAATTTCGTCTCTATATCTAGCCTAACTGGTATGTGCGCAGCACAAAAAAAAAAAAAAACGTTTGCAGTTCTAGTCTATGGACATGTTTACATCATATGGTCATATTGAGAAGCCAAAATAAAACCATCCCATTAAGGTGATGCATTTCTGTCAACCCACGAGTGTGAACGGTTTTACCTTGACACGGAAAATTATGGCAGACATAAATTTTTCAATTAGATTAAGCCAATCGTTCCAAGCCTCGCTCACATGAGCAGCATTATGAATCAGTCTACAAAGATCTGCATTTACAATCTTAGTTCTCACCTTATTCCACTTTGCTTCATAATTGAAGGGGTCAGAACAAAACCAAGGCTAAGTCACTTTTTCAGCTATTTTGAGTTTGGGGTACCATAGGACAAAAAACTGTCTGCCATGTGTCTAGCATAACATAGCATGAAAATAACCAATTTTGATGACATAAGCGGCAATTTTGTTCAGGACAAAATCAAGGCTAAGTCAACCATTGACTTGACAGCCTTTTTGCATAAACATCAGTTTAAAAATGGCGGAGAGCTACGATTTTTCAGCAAAGTTATCTCATACCTTATAACTTAGAACAATGCTATGAACGTTTAGTGAGTTGCATTTTTTAATATCTAGTAGTAGGTTTCAATCATATGGAGTCTATAAATAAAGGTTCAATGCAGTATTAACCTATTACAACTTCAGTAGCCCCCCCCCTAAATTATTAAAGACTTAACCTCTTTTTTGTTCCGGTACTTTGTTATTATATATTAATGTTATTTCCATATTGCCGACAGAACAATGATCAAACAACAGCTTGTTGTCCTACCCTAAGGCCCAATACACATACTTTGTCGAATAAGACTCCTTTAAGAAATCGGGTTACACCATCATGTGATTACCATCTGGTGACAGCCATCTGGTAAGTGCCATTTGGTGGTAGTCATTAGGTAACAGCAAACTGGTGACAGCAATCTTGTGACAGCCATCTGTTGGCAGTCATCTGATGCTAGTAATCTGGTGACAGCCATCTGAAATTACTTTCGTGACAGCCAACCTGTGACAGTCATCTGGTGACATACATCTGGTGATAGCCATCTGGTGATAGCCATTTGGTGACAGCCATCAGGTGACATCCATCAGGTGACAGCCATCAGGTGACATTCATCTGGTGACAGCCATTATGGTGACAGCCATTTGGTGACATTAATCTAGTGACAGCCATTATAATGACAGCCATCTGATGACAGCCATATTTTGACAGCCATTTGGTGACAGCCATCTGGTGACAGCCATCTGATGACAGTCCTATTTTGACAGCCAGCTGATGACAGTAATCTTGTAACAGCGATCTGGTGACAGCCATTTGGTGACAGCCATCTGATGACAGCTGTTTGGTGACAGCCATCTGATTACAGCCATATGATGATAGCCATCTGGTGACAGCCATCTGGCGACAGTCATCTGGGGACAGCCATTAGAGACAGCCATCTTATGACAACCATCTTGTAACAATCATAATGTGACAGCCATCTGATGACAGCCATATTGTAACAGCCATCTGCTGACAGCTATTTGGTGACAGCCATCTGAGGACAGCCATATGATTATAGCCATCTGGTGACAGCCATTTGATGACAGCCCTATTTTGACAGCCAGCTGATGACAGCCATCTTAAAACAGCCATCTGGTGACAGCCATTTGGTGACAGCCATCTGATGACTGCTATTTGGTGACAGCCCTCTGATAACAGCCATATGATGTTAGCCATCTGGTGACAGCCATCTGGTGACAGCCATCTGATGCAGTCATCTGGTGACAGCCATCTGTTGACAGCCATATTTTAACAGCTATCTGGTGACAGCCATCTGATGACAGCCATCTGGTAACAGCAACATTGGGGCAGCCAAATGTGGCAGTCAACTGGTGACAGCCATATGGTGACAGCCATATTGTGACAGCCATATGATGATAGCAATCTGGTGACAGCCATCTGGTAACAGCCATCTGGTGACAGCAATCTGGTGACAGCCATCTGGTGACAATCATCTGATGAAAATCATCTGGTGACAGCCAACTGGTAACAGCCATCTGGTGACAGCCATCTGTCGACAGCAATCTGGTGACAGCCATCTGATGACAGCAATCTGGTAACAATCATTTCGTGATAGCCATCTGATGACAGCCATTTGGTGACAGCCATCTGATGACAGCCATCTGTTGAAAGCCCTTAGGTGAGAGTCATCTGGTGACAGCCAACTGGTGACAGCCATCTGGTGACAGCCATCTGTCGACAGCATGCAATCTGGTGACAGCCATCTGATGACAGCAATCTGGTAACAATCATTTTGTGATAGCCATATGATGACAGCCGTTTGGTGACAGCCATCTGATGACAGCCATCTGTTGACAGCCCTTAGGTGAGAGTCATCTGGTGACAGCCATCTGTTGACAGCCATTTAGTGACAGTCATCTCTTGACAGCCATCGGAAGACAGCCACATTATGACAGCTATCCGGTGACAGCCATTTGATGACAGCCATCTGGTAACAGCCATATTGGGACAACTATAATGTGACAGCCCTCTGGTGACAGCCATATGGTGACAGACATATTGTGACAGCCATCTGATGACAGCCATCTGATGACAACCATTCGATGGCAGTCATCTGACGACAGCCATCTGGTGACAGCCATCTGATGACAGCCCTATTTTGACAGCCATCTTGTGACAGCCATCTGGTGACAGCATTTGGTGACAGCCCATCTGATGACAGCTATTTGGTGACAGCCCTATTTTGACAGCCAGCTGATGACAGCCATTTTGTGACAGCCATCTGGTGACAACCATTTAGTGACAGCCATCTGATGACAACTATTTGGTGACAGCCATCTGATGAAAGCCATCTGGTGATAACCATCTGATGACAGCAATCTGGTAACAATCATATTACGACAGTCATCTGATGACAGCCATTTGGTGACAGCTATCTGGTAATAATCAAATTGTGACAGCCATCTGATGGCAGCCATTTGGTGACAGTCATCTGGTAACGATCATATTGTGACAGTCATCTGGTGACAGCCATCTGATGACAGCCATATTTTCACAGCTATCTGGTGACAGCCATCTGTTGACAGCCATTTGGTGACAGTCATCTGGTGACAGTCATCTGGTGACAGCCATCTGGTGACAGCCATCTTGTGACAGCCATATTGTGACTATCATCTAGTGACAACCATCTTGTGACAGCCATTTTGTGACAGCCATCTGATGACAGTCATCTGGTAACAATCATAATTGTGACAGCCATCTAATGACAGCCATATTGTGACAGTCATCTGATGACAGCTATCTGATGACAGCCATTTGGTGACAGTCATATTGTGACAGCCATCTTATGACAACCATATTGTGACAGCCATCTGGTGACAACCATCTGTTGACAGCCATCTGATGACAGCCATATGGTGACAGCCATCTGGTGACAGTCATCTGCTGTTGTCTGGATGAGTTTTTAATGCTTTACAGCACATATACCCAGGTTACTTTAATTTCTTTATAACTCTTTTTGTGAGACATGAATAAGTAGCCATATTTGCTACTTTATTTTTCTAAGCTTGTCATACTATGCACCCACTTGTTTTCTCCATGAAAACCTGTCACAGTTTTCTAAATGCAAAAAGGAGGTTAAGTCAAGGAGAAAGAGCGAAATTCGATAGATTCGTAGATCCGAATGTACGAGCCGAGTATATTCGGATCTACGGATCTATTGTAATTGAGTTCTTTCTTCGACTTAAAATACACAGAATATGTGCAGATGTTCCAAGATTTGCTATAGAAAACCTCAATTTCATTTTCAGTATGGCTGCACCATAAACTATTTGAAGTGCAGTTTCATGGTTAAACCCGTATATTGTGCTCAACCTGACCAGTACAAAATAACAGTAGATTCGTAGATCCGAATCTACTGTTTTAACAATAGATTGACGTCACGGGTGTATTTTAAGTCAAAATAATGACTTAGCCTTCATTTTGCAGCAATCTAAATTGAAAAAATGAAAAGTAAGCCTGGACATGTTGCTAAAACACGCAAAAAACACAACATCGCTAAAATTTGCATTCATCATATCAGCATGTTATCCTCCAACATAGATTATCACACTTAATCGCCTGTTACTGTTGTAGAAATTGATGTTTTTGCCATTTTCTCAAATTGATATGAAAGTGACTTAGCCTTGGTTTTGCTCTGATCCCTTCAATTTTAAACAAACCTTTCTTTTTTTGTTATATCGCGTCTGAGGAATAAAAAGTGAAAAATTTAGCGCAGCGTGATCAGTGAGAAATATACAAGGTAATTCAGAAACGGTAGATATCATTTCTTGAATATTTGTAAAAATAAGATCGAGAATATTACCTGAAGAATTAGAGATTACATAATTATCCTGTGTGTGGCCAAATTCTGACATTTTTCAAATGAAACACTACCACACGAGCCCAAGTTTGGCGTATTTTCATTACCACTTCAATCAATAGATGTGACGTCCAAGTTGCTGAGATAGACCTACATAGAGAGCATTACAATACAATAGTCTAATCTCGACAGTACAAGCGACTGAACAAGGAGTTGTGTGGCAGTAAGGCTGAGACAACGCCTTATGTGGCGGATGTTCTTTAGCCAGTAATGGCAAGTCTGGCAGACTTTGGTGATAATGGTCATTCAGACATAATATCTTGTCGAATATTACGCCGATGTTACGGCTTGATCCTGAAGGTGAAACACTTGAATCACCGATAGTAGTGGTGTCAATGTACACTTTATCTACACTACCAGAGGACATGACGATGACGAATTCTTGCTATCATTCATCATAAGTTTGTGCAGGATTAATCCATATACGTATTTCTTCGGTGCAAGCCTGAATCCTGGCTAATGCAGTTTGCTGATTGATGATACTATTCACTTTAAAAGTAATAGAAATTTGGATATCATCAGCGTGGAGTTGATATCCAACTCCATGATGTCTACATATCTTTCCAATAGCCACAGTATATTGAGTAAACAGAAACGGCCCAAGAACGGATCCTTGAGGCACTCCAAATCTGAGAGGCATGGATTTTGATGTAGAACCACTAATACTGACGGATTGGTGACGATCCTGTAAATATCGGATTGGTGGCGATCCTGGTAAATATGAAGAAAACCACTTCAGTGCAGTTCCTTCAACACCAATATTTGAGAGTCTGTTCAGCATCAGTTCACGATCAATGGTGTCAAAGGCTGCAGAGAGGTCAAGCAACACGAGAAAAACACCTTCGCGTCGGTCAAGCGCAGATAAATTATCACTGCTGACATGGTCTCATGTATACTTTTTTGACTATTTCTTTGAATTTCATGTGTGACATATGGTTTCTAAGGGTTGTCTGCATGTCAATTCCATTGCTGGCATTATTGTTTGTGGGCATATTTAGCCTGTTGTGTCGAAGATCAAGGTCAAAGTGAATTTAAAATGGACCGATCGATCATGTTCCGAGTGAGCGATTGAGTAGTAATTCAACGATATTTTTTGCTACAATGATTATCTGACATGTATCTCTGATATTTTGAGTAATTCACATTACACAATAGTGTCATTTATTAAATATTGAAGTACGTTGTAAATGATTCATTATATTTTAAAATAGTCACACTGGTGTCATTGTTGTAATCTTCCTGTGAAGGATGAGTAACAGCAAAATAAAAACAGGTTAAACCAAAAAATTTATAGGTACATAAGCTATTTATAATAAAATTACTCATATTAAAACGACCTGTCCTAAATACACTAACAAAAAAATTAAATTAGTTTTCCTAATATAATTAAAATAATTAAAATATTGTTGACAATCTACGCTCCTTCAAAATAAAAAAAAACTACTATATCGTGTGCTATTTTTAAGGAAACAATAATTATAGGCCTAGTTAGTATATGAATCTCGTTAGCTATCATTATTATAAATAACAAGACTTACATAAATTGTGTTTCTTAAAAGTGATTATCATTTGAAAGTCAATGCATTCTCCTTCAGAGTCGATTATTTTCACCTGATTATGCCCACGATGAAATCATAAAAAAATCGGTGATTTCATTTTGGCTTCTTAATATGAACATATGCTGTAAACATGTCCATGGACTAGAACTGCAAAACTTTTTCTTTTATTTTTCTGTTGCGCATTCACCAGTTAGGATAGATATAGAGACGAAATTCCCGTATTTCTTATTTTTGACATGGTTGTCCAAAATTAGAAATCAGGTTAACTTGCTCTCAGTAATGTTAAAGTGTTTATTATAACTATTTTAACCCTTTGATTACATATCACGCATATGAGAGTCAGGACAGATTTTCATAAGAGCCCTATCTTATGAATGTGATTGGCCGAGATGTCCATGGCAAATATTTAGGTATAGATCGCTTTGAGAATAGGCCTAGATTCCCAGGGACGCAAAAGAACTTGAAAAGATGAAGGAGAAGGAAAAATAGTGGTTAATAAATAAATTACGAGCCGCCCGAAATATTGTAAGCAGGCAATTTAAAAAACCACTGATGTATTCCAAATAAAAAATCCCCACTTACGGTCGCGAATTTCGCCAGACCCGTATGGGATAGATCGATAACTTCAGGGACTCGTGCTTAGATATGGCCATGGGGGACAAAGTAATACAAAAAACACAGATTTTTAACATCTTCAAAGCCATCTGCACTATATGGCAGGTCAAAGGAAATACATTGTGACTGTTTGAAAAACCGCTGATTAATGTAATCAAAGGGTTAAAATAGTTATAATAAACACCTTGACATTGCTGAGAACAAATTAGCCCTTGTCTTGCTGATCACGACTATTGTCGTTTTTAATCTGTTTTATTAGTCGATGAAGTCATTGTTATTTGTAATGAAATGTGTGTCTAAGCATCAAGATTTGCAAATAATCGTGCTCAAATTAAACAAATATCAGTAATACTAGAGGGGAATTGTGACTTTTCAAGTAACAATAATGTTTGGACTACGCTTTGTGCGTTTTTTTGGCGACCATTTTAAATAGTGTTGGGTTATTTTTATTATGAGAGATTGATTGGAATTTTAGATTTCTGGATTCTGACTTCTTTGTTGGTTTAATGCTGTATCACTGTCTGTGATTCTGGCCAAACATTAATACAACATTGCGTCGACGTTTCGTGTTTGATGCAATTACACGTCTTTGTTCAATGCTAAAATGTAGCATTTTAAAGGTTCTACTGTTCATATCAATCACCCAATGTTGGTTCAATGCTGAGCAACCCTCAGCGACGCTGACCCCACATTGGAACATTATTCGATATAGGTCTCTGTATTTTAATTGATTAAATGTAGAGGGTGCTCAAAGGGTGCAAGCCAGTCGTGTCGCCTCTGACAATGGGGCCCTGTGTTGACTGGCCAAGATTCATTCATGGGCTTCTGCCGACAATTACATCAATATACCAACATTGATCCACATAGTGATCCAGGAAATCCTGAAAACAATTCCGAAGACATATGACTTAGAAAAGTCATAGCAGACCTCCGCAAAACATACGGATCATTGTGCCAAGGTTTGAAGTCCATTGGATAAAAACTCAGGGATAAATAACTCTCGACATAGAATAATAAAAGTGTCGAGATCCATACAAAACTTAATATATTTGGACCAAAAGGACCAAACATAATTAACCCACTTGAAGTTGTGGGTCGCTGGTGAAATCAAAAGGGCTCAGACAATATTATTATAATAATAAAAAAAAGTATTTGAACAAAAATAGATTTAAAATATTATATAATTATAGTCACATGAAATTAAAGCGACACAATCAGGTCAATTTGTATTTTGGCTTCTTCATACATGTCCATACACGGACGATATTTAATATCAAATATGCATGTCCAAAATAAGAAATACAAGAATAAACCAAAGAACGGGGTTTTCGGGGTTTTTGGCCACAGCAACCCAAAATGTAAAAGACTTACGCAATTCTAGTTCATGGACATGTTCTCATATTATGGACATATTAAGGAGCCAAAATAAAATGATGATTTCTGGCCTGACAGAGTCGCTTTAAATACTGATCCCTTCATAGATAATGATAATACTTGTTTAAAATGAATTCCATTAGGTAGGCCTCTACTCTTCGAATTCCCCTGTAGAAAAAAAAACAAAATAGATGATTGTGTCACCAAAAACATATCGTCCCTTGTTGCGAAAGACGGCAGTGTCTGAAAAATTGTTTCGGAAACAAGGGATTAATGTTATATTAGGTTTATCAGTATGTTAAGTCGTTACCATTGTCATCTTCATCAACTATAAGCCGAGATTTGTTGTCGCAATTCTCGACTTGCAGTGGATGAAGCTGATCTGAAGTGGGTGGCAAATGAAAGAAACATATTGTTATTATTGAAATAGTTACAAAGAAATTTTCGTTCTAAACCCTATATGTGTAGAAAATGAAGTCCTTCATCAGAGATGCAAAATAGTGCAATGGTGCATCGTGAGGGTTTAAAGGGTTAATGATATCATATCACTGTGCTTGGTTGGTGCCACAAAGAAAAATGTCTGCTGAAAGGCCGACTGCTTGATCTTTCAAATGCCGCAAAGGCATCTAAAAAATTGCAGCACATTGGCCCAACATCGATTAAATGTTGGCCAACTAACACAGACATTGTCCTACAAGTGGGCCTAAGTCATGGATATGCTATGTGGTGTAATCTGCCGTGCAAAGACAAAAGGTAGTATCTGTTTACTTTATAAGAAAATAGATACTGTCTTTTGGCTTTGCAAGGCCTTTTGGCTTTGCAGACAATGGCGAGGTGACGTGAAACGAGATCACCAAGCCTTTCATTTTATTGCTCTCGTCGACAAATCTATGCCGCGCGCGGCTGTATCACATTCTCACTCAGGCTTTATTCCCCAGATCTGCATGTTATTATTATTATTACCATTCCATCCAAGGGAACAATACCTATCAGCCAATCACAGCGCGGCACATCAGCTCTGGATCCTGCCTCCACCCCACCCCTGCCCCACCCAACATGCTTAACACTAGCCCCAGTGGCTGAAACAGGTTTCAGCCACAGATTAACCCCGTAAAAAATCGTGGGACATTTCTTTGGACGGTCATATCTAAGACTTGCCCTCGAATAATCAGGTCAAAAATAGTCCTTTTAGAACCGGTAACATTTCTGCTACGAGATCGCAGGCTCAGCTCAGTCAGTAAAAAGTTATGGACATTTTTCGGACCTTGGGGTCCAGCTCGCTCTCAGTTACCGCCATGTTGAAAAAGTTGATTTTTTCGGGTAAAACGAATACAGCAATCCACGTCCTTGTAGAGGACGTCACGGATTTAGCCTAACACTATCCATCCTGCATCCAGGACGCCGACACTCTGCCGTGCCAGCTTCCTACAATGATGGCACGTTGTCAAGCCCGTATCCCAGCAAACACGAGACGCTGATCCAATGTTGTTTTAATGTTGGGCCAACGTCTATACCAGTGGCTAGCTATAGATAGCGAGTTTCGACATTTTTATGATATGTGGCAGCCGACGCATTAGGCTATTGTTATTATTATTGTTATTAACTTTACATTCTGGAACACTCATAAGTCACCTGTCGCTTTATTATCCATACTATAATGCTTTCATGATCTGACTTTAGCTATTACCACTGTTGCTCTCGAATTTTTTATTTCTCCGCTCAGTGCCGTTTAGAGAAGTTTCCGTCGCCTTTGTTTTCAGACGATCGGTATGGCCTTATTTGTTGCTACTACATATCATTTTTGTGCATTATACATACTATTTTATCTCTGGTTTTAGTGCGGGAAACATATGTCTTCATATATTGGTATTGCCATTTAATTTTATTTTAGGTAGTCATCATTTACATTTTTAAATATTAAAGCAGTGTTTTATTATGGCAATGTCACTTGGGATTTTAATTCCGTGTGTGATTTCACCAAACTAACCATTTTTGCTGTATAGGCCTATACATGTACATATTATAATTACTATGACAAATAAGCCTGAAATGATTTGTATCCATGTCTATAAAATATCTGTCTGTCTGTCTGTCTGTCTGTCTGTCTGTCTATTAAAACAACACTGGGTCAACGCCTCGTGTGTGCCGGTAACCTGCCATTAGTTGCGAGGCAGACAGATACCCCCGTCACACGGGCACAGTTTAATTCGGGTTGAATTCGGTATAGACTCGGATTATTTATCGCGGGTTTATACCGAAAAATGTAACTCGGGTTAGTCCACATTGTCTGGTCACACAAACAGATTTTGTAGCGGGTTAATCCCGGTACTGACACGGATTAGCTCTTGTTCTGGTCACACAGATTCCATGTTTTGGGATAAATTCGGGATAAAATAGTACTGGTGTGGTTAAGGCCCTGTGTTCAATTTTGTTTTCAGAATGTCCCAACGGGTCTGTTCAGAAGGCACTTTGTTCGGAAGGTCCTACGTTCAAAAGGTCCCATGTTCAGAAGGTCCTATGCTTATAAGGTCCTATGCTCGGAAGATCCCATGCTCAAAAGGTCATATGTCCAGAAGGTCATATGTTCAGAAGGTCCTATGTTCAGAAGGTCATATGTTCAGAAAGTCTTTGTTCGGAAGATTCTATGGTCGGTGGCTCCTATGTCCAGAAGACCTATTTTCAGTAGCTCCTATGTTCAAAAGGTTTTATGTTCAGAAGGTTCGTGTTCAGAAGGTTCTATGTTCAGAAGGTCATCTGTTCCTATTTTTAGAAGCTCATATGTTCAGAATGTCCTTTATTAAAAAAAGAGAAACAGCAGAAACAGCGCCACAAGAAGAGAGGCAAGACGCGGCACGATGAACAAAAAACAGACAGCAGCTTCGCAAGAAAAGGTGAGTGCAAGATGAGTATGGTCCTACGTAAATCAAGACGCAGCGCAAGACGTTCCCTAGGAAACAAATAAATATGTAATTAGCGGCACAAGACACGGCGCAAAGACGCAGTGCAAGAAGGGACGAGGCACGAATCACAGCGCATGGCACAGCGCAATATATAGCGCACGACGCAGCAAAATAAATTACAATTTTATTGCAGAAGTGTGGTCAGATATCATTGTGAAAAAAACTTGGGTTCGTTCGGATTTCCAAGTTATGGGAACTTGAGGAACTTCGGAAGTTCCGAGAACGTCGGATCTTCGAGACTCATTTGCGTGTATCTCAAGAAGAAGTGAATAATAAAATTATGAAGGAAATAAAAAAGAAACGTGAAATGAACTGAGATAAAAAAAATGTTTTTATACCTGAAAATGAAAGATGGAAATGTGTTCCAGCATAAGAACTTCTGAACAAAATCTTCTGAATACAGGGCCTTTTGAACATAGGACCTTCTGAACATAAGACCTTCTGAATATAGGACCCTCTAGATATAGGGCAATCATCTAAGAGAATACGAAGTGCCCTGAGGCATTATTTTTCGAAGCAGATTGACGCTGGAGGCAGTAAATTGTCCTGGAAGACAAATGCACATATGTTCACATTTATAAGGATGATTTAAGTACTCATCAATTTGCTAACAGCTTCATCCATCTACTATACTAGTCTATATTCACAATATAAATGGTTCTTGAAGGTTCTTTGCTTTATGGCAAATTTATATAGAAGGGTTCCAGATGCATACATTTTGGAACCCTTTTTTTCCAATAAAATGTGCTATTAAGTAGTCCGGATTCGAAGGAGTCTGCAGAGTGTATTTAATTATCAAATAATTATGTAACACAAAACTTTTTCGGAATAATCACAACAAACATGCATTGTGTTGCTTTCTGTTATTTAATACTGTATTTACCCAAAATATTTGATTCGTGTAGGGCATTCCTTCTCTTTGTGGAACGCCATACTATTTACCAGGTTAAACCCGTGTCTGACTCATCTTGCGGTCAGACGTACGATTTATCTCGGGATAAAGTATCAGTTACACGCTTTATCCCGGGATAAAACATTTGCCCCACCTCCAGAGTAGGGGCGAGAATTTTCGAAAATATCCCGTGTTATCTCATTTAACCCGAATCTGCCCCGCTTACCATGTGAACGATCCCGTGGTAAACTCGGGATATATTATTTATCCCGGATTCAATCCGCGTTAAAGTGCTCGTGTGACTGGGGTGGAGAGACAGAGATGAACGCTTTCCAAAAGACTTTTGATATTCACTATCAATATATTAAAACCCATATGAACGTAATCAGTCGCAGAAATATAAAAAAATACAGATTTCAATGAAAAAATGTATTATTGAATAATTGATAAACTGATATCGTTATCTACATATAAAAATACATCTTTTTGATAAAATGAACCTGTTTACAATAATTTATTGAAAAAGATTTTAACTGATAAGTAGCCTATAAAAAAAAATGGTGGTTAAAATGGTAATATTAAGGCGTCGATTCTCCTTTTTTTAACAATCACATTTTACTTGTTTAAAACGCCATAATATAGCTTAGGTTTTTTGAACCTCATATATATAGTCCATTTGTTCTCATTTTTCGAAAAAATGCGCGATGCGACGGGTCACATAGCCTACACACTGGGTATTCAAAAACACACCTATTGGAACAAAGTTTGATGCACTCTTCTTCGAACAATATGTCCGTTTAGAGCACAACTCACAACGGCGGCGCAATTAGGGTCTATCAGCATCTAGTCATCGTTAAAGAGCGAATATCATTTTTTTAAAAAACATGTAACTTTTAATAGTAACTTTTAAAATTTTAACTCCAGGCCTACTATCTCATACCATGTATTTCAAATTAGCCATGTTGGACAGATAATAAGAGAAAAACTTACTTTTTGACAGATGTCAAAATAAATTATGATCGGAAATCGGCCATTTAGATTGAGTTGAATATTTTTTGCATGTAATGGGTACATCTTTCCATGAAGCCGCATATTTTGTTTTGGCCGATAGTAATGGTCTAGCTAGCTGGCACGGTTTTCCAGATATTACTCATATTAACCCTTTCCATGCCAAATAATTTAGCCCCTGCCAATTTATACAATGCCTAATTACTCTAGCATAATGGTAATTTTGGCTAAAAAAAACCATTAAGATTTATCAGTAGGTCTACTGGACATCATTCAAAGTAAACTCTCATATTTGTAACTGTAATGTATGGTGGGACGGGTTGGGGTTGCACTTTACTGGGGTTGAAGGCAAAGGTCATGCCGAGGTCATGTCAAGGTCATATGAAGGTCAATCTCGATAAAAAATACAAAAAATACCATTTTATGTCTTCCAACTTGATTTATGCGTGAGCGAAGTGTTATATATGACTGTAGTTAAATCATACAGGGTTAAGCACTATTTTAGCAGGTGTCTTAAGTGGTATTAGAGTAATAACAGTACCCGAGCAGTGATAGGCTCCTAGCCCCATCGGATTTCCCTTATTTTCACCTTCGGATAAATTCCCCTTCTCCAGGACTAAGTTTGAATGCCAAAAGTGACCAAATATATAGTAGTGTGGAACTTCAGCTATGCCATGAATTGCAACAAATTTACATATGACTGTATGTAAAGGGTAGCATGGGTTGGAGTTCCACTATACTGAGGTAGCGTGTAAAGGTCATATCAAGGTCATATGAAGGACAAACTCGATAAAAAAATACAAAAAATATCAATTTTATGCCTTTCAACGTGCTTTATGTGTGAGCTAGGTGTAATAATGACAGTATTTGAATCATTCAGGGTCAATGACCATTTCAGCAGGTGTCTCAAGTGGTTTTGGGGCAGCTAGGAGTGATATCCCCTTCGGGTTTCCTTCTCCAGTTCTGCTGTGCAATACAAAAGCACAAAATCACCATCAAAATGTTCTAAGGGCAATTAATTAAAGATAGTTGTATTTACTCCACATGTCGGTATACTGCCGTGCAAAGCCAAAAGGCAGTATCCGATTACTTTACAAGTAAGCATATAGGCCTACTGCAGTGGCGGATCCAGAATGTGCAAGAGGAGGCGGCGTAAGCCACATTTTGGCTGAAAAAAGGGGTGTTAGCTTCACTTTATTCAAAAACATGCATGAAAATTCAATATTTTTACCAATAATGGGGGGAGCGTACGCCGGGTACGCCCTATGCTGGATCCGCCACTGTACTGCCTTTTAGATTTGTAGGACAGTATAGGCCTACTACTCATACATGTCTAGATTGATATAGGCTAGGGGGGGGGGGGGGGAGCTACATTTATGAAGATCTTATGAAATAAAACTATTGTCTATTGTCTACCGCATACCGCATGCATTTCAACAGTGTGCAGCAGTAGTAATAATGAATCTTCTTTATAATTGATACATATATTAAATGGAATTCTTCATACTCCCACTCATTCGTGCATTTCCACAATCTCTCATTATTCGTGCGGGACGAGATTCCGAAAGGCATAGTCGTTGCGCTACTCGGAAGCTCTCATAACACATATTCAGAGCAAGAGGGCATGCCAGTGATATGAGTCAGAAGCTGAATAATGCTGAATAGTGAGCCTGCAAACTGATAAAATTTGTTTCTCACATTGAGGTGAAAATTACACGGCAACCAGAAATAGTGCAACGTGACCAGATATAGCCTATCAGACATCATATAACGACGAGACGTGCAGCAGACACAACCGTCGGGATAATTTGCACCAATGTTTGATTAACGTTGGTCCAACGTCGCAAAGGTTGGGCCAACATTAACCCAGCATCTGGTGAACGTCAGGGGCGTATCCAGGGGGGTGCTGAGGGTGCTCGAGCACCCCCCTTAATTTCCATAGTGGTAATTTTCCAACCACTAATTTTTATATACAATTAATCCACCAGTGTCCGACATGTTGGTTCCAGCCCCCTCCACACCTAAATATATACCCCTTCCGATTTAAAGGGCTGGTGTCTGGGATGCATCATTGGCGCCATTAACAGATTAAAGACTCAGATTAGAAATGAACTGGGCAAAACAGGGTGTTCTATTCAAATTACCTCTGTGCAAGACTGTTCAGTTCCAATGTACTTATTTTTATCGCACTTCTCGCTTATGGAACACTTTACCTTTTGTTATCCGAGGTGCTAGTAGCTTGCAGATTTTTAAGAAGAACCTGAATGAATTATTGTCGAATATAGCGGAATATTTTGTGTCTCAAACTACCTGTGCAATTTGAATCGGCTGTGAGACGGCTATTTGAGCTGTCACCAGCCACGCATGACTAGGGACGGAGGGCTCCGTTGTCGATACTCATGTGTTGGCAGCTGACAAACCGCCCTACCTAACTTATACTAGTGTATTGAATATATATCTATACATCTAGCACAAATCGAACCTTAAGTGATCGACCTATGAACGATAATCTGCGAATGTTGCATTGTGTTGTCTGCCTGGCTCGAATTCAGGCCGGAGACAGTCTCTGCTACTGTTCGGAGCAGACCGACATCACTCTACGAGATCACGCTTGTCATTATCTGACTGAGAGTATTACCACATGGCATGGATGGCTGTTCCCCTCAAAATTATTATTTGTTTTTTCTGTTTTATTTTTAGGTTTAGTGATTTTTCAGTCGCCTTTGTTTCCAGACGAGGTGGGTCATCACGCTGAATTTCAAAGATCTCTAATTAATTGATTTACTCCTTGAGTTTGGGATTGTTTTTCCTCCAGTCTAATATTGCATATGTGGTACTACTCAGCATATTTCGGCTGCGCGACGGTTATATGAGCTGACGTCAGTAGATGCATTCTAGGTTTATATTATTACTTTTATTTAGGGATGTATGTAGGCCCATGTTAAAATTAGGAGTGTCATTAGTTTTTACTATTTTTCCTTTACACATACCCTAGTTGTCTGTCCTTTTATATAATAAACAACTAAAGGATTTAGAGGTTTTAATTAGGTTTCTACGCTTTCCAGAGTGTCTTTTTTTGCCACACTGTGTAGAGCACAGTGTAGCTATTTATCTCTGGTTTTGGTGCGGGAAACAGATGACAGACAATTGTCGGTTATTTTATTTTATGTGTACATTTATAATCTATAATATGTATGTACATTTTTAAATAGCATGTACACAAAAGCATTGCTATTTTAAACACTGGATATATTTATGATGCTGCCTTACATGATAAGTATGGCAACACCTATAGCCAGTGAACAGTTGGTTTTATATTATACTGTCATATTATTTTATTATATAATTTTAATTCACTAATATGATTGACAGGCATTGTAGAGGTCGTATTGACCTGTTCCCGTCAACCAAAGGTAATAACATGTTCAAAAAAATACCCAATTAATAATAATGATAATGTACCATATTTGCATGTTTTTAAATAGAAGTCAAATAAATGATAGCCACATAGCCCCTATGTGGCGACAGAAGCAAATCTTTACAATGCCAATCTTTAAAATTTGACCACTAAGATCACCTAAAAGTAGGAATTTGTTGCGAATGGTTTTCTTTCTCCTGTCCACCCTCAATTAGTGTGAGATAGACATATTTTTCAAACATTCATTTTTTTTTTTGAAAAGAAACAGAGTAAAATATATCAACTTTGTGTTAGTATTGGCCAATAATTGAAACGTTGAGCGAAACTTGATACAACGTTATGGAGAATAAATATGCTAAGATTCATGATAATAATCATCATAGAATACCTTGAAACAACGTTGTTCCAAAGTAGATATGCTAAGATTGATAGTAATTATCATAGACTATCCTACCCTATGATAATTATAACACACCACAAGCACAATCCACAGTAGGCTATAGGGATCGCTTGAAACGGACAACGGCTTAGATTAAAGTTGGACGTGCTGCCCTCTCATTCAAGCCCTTGGCGTTGCATAAAATAAAATAATAAGGACCACGGGATAAAGATTATTCCTCAATTACCATGATTCTTTCACCTGGGTGATGGCGAATTTATTTCTCAAGAGATATCATCTCTGAGACTCAGTCTTGAGAACGAATGGATAAAAAACAGGGTCGCTTTTTCAATTTCCAAAATTTAATTTTTTTAGGGCCTATTTGAATTTTTCGTATTTTCTCAGTGCAATATATAGACCTCCAGTATAGCCACTGACACGAAATAATTCAGACACAGCTGGGACTCAACAGTTTTTTTTTATCAGAGACGAAATCAAGAATACGAATTGAAAATTGGCAGTAAAGTTGTTTTAAAAATGTGGAACTACAACCAATACTAACACAAATATCTGATACAGGCCTAACTGATGATGAACTGAAATATAACATTTGCATTAAAAAATAATCTACCATAGGGGAGGGTGGCAAATTAATAAGGGTTAAATGAAAATAAATATCTCAGGAATTTTAAGTGATCATTAGTAAACCTTGTAAGCATTTTAATGGTCCACAACTTTTTTCAATGACATGTTATCACTTTTATTAGATGATTCTTGAATAATTTGGCCCTACATAATTGCATACTCGGCATTCCACAAACAAGGTTGCATAATTATTATCACAATGAGGGTGACCCAACGTTTGATTAATATTATTGTTGCTCCACCATTTGCTAAGCTGGCCAAACATTAACGCACCATTGGATCGACAGCTGTTTATTTTTATCTAGCTCATTTAATATGCCTAGTAGTTCGCACTCGCTATTAAATGAGCTAATGATCATGTTTACGCGTTTTATTTTTCATTGTGTGGTTATGTTAGCTTAAATAGTTGGACTAGAGTAGGCTAGGTTAATCTGTCATTAAGTTAAAACAGACATTTCAGCCAGTATCTCATATCTTCGTTTTACAGCAAAAATACCACGAAATCGCACTATTTCATGTTTATTTTTTTCAAAATTTTGCGGAGGCATGCCCCCTATAGGTCCCTGCTGTTGAATGGTTCTTTGAAAATCTGCGCACCCCCTTTAATTTATTTCTGGATACGCTACTGAACGTCTTGTGTTTGCTGCAGAGCGTGGATGAATCGACATAGATATCAATAAGAGTGTATTATACACTGTTGAACTGTTAGCTGTTGCTCGCCTAGTTTTTGATGGCATTGTGATCTGGTGATTGTCATCGGTGGGATACTCCTATTTAGTCTAGTTGTCAAATGGCATTTTTTTACTCAAGCGTGTTTCGCGGTATGGACGATGTTTTATGATTGATTCTGGTTCTAAGGGATGTCCTGAGCAGGAATCAGCCGGGTGCCACTTTGGCACCCTTGGGCGGAATTTTTTTAGGGCAAAAACAAAATGGCCGCCAAATATTTCAAGGTCAAATATGATTTTTCAACAAATGAAGCCAGGAACAAGTGTAATACCTCATTTTCATGTGATTTTGACTGGGCAATCCATTTCTTGTATTATTTTGATGAATCAAGGTCATCTTCAAGGTCAAAAGGACAATTTCAAGGTCAAAGAAGCAAAAATACAATTTTCAACAAATAAAGATAGGAACATGTGTAATACCTCTTTTACAAGGGATTTTATCTGAAAATGAATGTATGGTATTATTTTGTTGATCCAAGGTTAGCTTCAAGGTCGAAAGTCCTTTCCAAGGTCAAAATCAAAATAGTTGCCAGATATTTCAAGGTCAAATATGATTTTTCAACAAATGAAGCTAGGAACAAATGTAATACCTCCTTTTCATGTGATTTTGACCGGGCAATTTATTTCTTGTATTATTTGCATGATTTAAGGTCATTTTCAAGGTCAAAAGGTCAAATATCAAGGTCAATCAAGCAAAATTACCGTTTTTAACAAATAAAGCTAGGAACATGTGTAATAACTCATGCAATTTTGACTGGGCATTCCATATCTGATATTATTTAGATTATTCAAGGTCATCTTCAAGGTCAAAGGGGTCAATTTCAGGGTGAAGTAAGATAAAATATTATTTTTAACAAATAAAGCTAGGAATGTGTGTAATACCTCTTTTTATGGGATTTTGATTGACAAATCCAATTATAGTATTATATGAGTGATTAAAGGCTCTCTTCAAGGTCAATTTCAATTCAAGGTCATCAAAATTCAATTAACAAACTTAAATAGCAAAAAGTGTTGTACGTCTTTTAGTGTAATATTGACAAATAATCCATTTCTGCTACTATTTTCATAATTAAAGGTCATTTTCAAGGTCAGTGTGTCAATTTCAAGGTCAGGTAAGCGAAAATATGATTTGCAACAAATAAAGCTAGGACAATATCTTTCTGGTATGATTTTGGTTATTTGAGGTGATCCTCTAGGTCAAATGTAAATATCAAGGTCAAATATTATTTCAACGTAGTATTCTACATATTGGAGCACACATAATAAATTGTCTTGGTGTATCTTCAACCGGATAATCTAATTCTAGTAGGGTTTTAATGAATAAACATCATCAGAGTGAAATGATCAGACAACTAGAAGGCATCAAAGGGTCACGGAGAGGCGTCAAATAGCGACGAAAAAGCATAAAAAATCAATGGAGAGGCGGTAAAAGGTGACAGAGAGGCGGTAAAAGACAATGGGGAGGCATTAAAGGATGTCGACGAGTTGCTAAAAGGCGCCCCAGAGGCGCTAAAGAGCGAGTAAAAAGGGTTAAAAGAAAATGAGTAGTCATTAAAGGGCAATGAGGAGGCATTGAAGGGCAATGAGGAGGCGGTGAATGGCAACGAGGATGCGTTAAGGGGCAAAAATGGGGCGTTAAAGAGCGACAAAATGCATTAAAAGGTGGCGGGGTGGCATGAAAGGGCTATGGAACGGTGACAAGGAAGTACGGTAACGGGTGATGGAGCGGTGCTAATGGTTGATGGATAGGTGTCTAAGTGCAATGAGAAGGCATTAAAAAAGACAGAGAATCGTTAAAGGGCAATGGAGAAGCGTTAAATGGTGACGGAAAGACGTCAAAAAGCGATGGAAAGGCGCTAAAGGCCGAAAAAGTGGTAAAAGTGATGTAGATGCATTAAACTTTGATGGAGAGGCGCTAATAGGCGCTGCAGATGCGTTAAATGGCGATGCGAATGTGGTAAAGGGCGATGGTGAGGCATTAAATGGTGATGTGAAAGTTTAAAATGGCGATGGGAAGGTGGTAATGGGTGATGAGGAGTCGTTCAAGGGCGACTATGAAACGTTAAACGACTATGGAAAAGCGCTGAAGGGCAATGGAGAGGAGTTCAAGTGTGCTAGATAAGCGTGTGAGGGTGAGTGGAAAGTGTTAAAACAACGGAGCATTGCTGAAGGGCGACAGAGAAGCGTTAAATGGTGACTGAGACGTCAAAGGGCATTGGAAAAGTAATAAAGGTTGATGGAGATGCATTAAAGGGTGATGGAGAGACGCTAACAGGCGCTGCAGATGAGTTAAATGGCGATGGGAAGGCGTTAATGGGCAATGAGAAGGCGTTGAAGGACAACGAAGAGGCGCTAAGGGTGACGGGATGTGTTGGTGGGTGGCATGAAAGGGTTATTGAATGGCGTTAGAGGGTGACGAGGAAGCATTAAATAACAGGTGATGCGGTGGTGCTAAAGGGTGATGAATATGTGTTTTAGGGCGATGAGAGAAGTTAAAGATGACGGGGAATCGCTAAAGGGCAGCTGAGAAATATTAAATTATGACGGAGAGATGTTAAAGAGTGACAGAAAGGTGTTAAAGGGCCAAGAAAAAGTGTTAAAGGTTGATGGAGAGGCACTAAAAGGTTGATGGAGAGGCGTTAAAAAGATGCTGGAGATGCGTTAAATGGCGATGCTAAAGGGTTAAAGGGCGATGAAGAGGCGGTAAATGGTGATGGAGAGGCATTTAATGGTGATGGGAAGTGAGTAAAGGGCGATGAGGAGGCGTTAAATTTCACCGAAGAAGCGTTAAAGGGTGACGGAAAGGCGTTAAAGGACGAAGAAAAAATATAAAGGTAGACCCAAAAGCATTTAGGGCAATGAGAGACGATAAATGGCGATGGGGAGGCGTCGAAAGACCATGGGGAGGCGTTAACGATTAATGGTAAAGCTTTAAAATGTGACGGAGAGGTAAATTAAAGAGCAATGGAGAAGCATTCAGTGTGAAGAAAAGGCATTAAAGGGCGACAGAAAGGCCTTCAATTGCAATAAAGAGGCGTTAAACTAAAAGGACGTTCAGGGCGAAGAAGAGGCGTTAAAGGGCAAAAGAAAGGCCTTCAATTGCAAAGAAGAGGCATTAAACTGAAAGCTATGAAGACGCATTATTGTCTCCATTTAGTGCCTCTCCATAGCTCCATAATGCCTCTCTCTCACATTATAAGGCCTTCGGTGGCTCTGTAACGCCTCTTGTGGCCCATTAACGCCTCCTCATTTCTCTATAATATGCCTCCTCATTGCCCTTTGATGCCTTTTCATTGTCCTTTATCGCCTTCTCATTGCCCTTTAATACCTCCTCATCGACCGTAAGAACTTTTCCATCACTCTTTAACACATCTCTGTTAATTGCCATTCAATGCCTTCGAGCCGATGTCTTCACCTTCAGCTTGTTTGATCATTTAAACCCAACAGAATTAGATTATCCAGTCAAAATAAAACCCAACACAAGGTATTATACGTGCTCCAATTTCTAGCTTATACGCTAAAACATATATTTGACCTTGAGGATGACTTTAAATCACCAAAGTAATAGGAAAAAGACATTTCTCGCTCAAAATCCCACGAAAAAAAGTTTTTTACACATGTTCTAGCTGTATTTGTTAAAAATCATATTCTCCTGTACTTGACCGTGAAATTGACATTTTGACCTTAAAGATGACCTTTTATCATCAAAATAGTATCAAGAATAGATTATTCAGTCAAAAACACGTCAAAAAGACGTATAACACTTCTTCCTATTTTGTTTCGAAAAGATCATATTTTTACATTTTGACCTTGGAAATGACCTTTCGACCTTGAAAATGACCTTGGATCAACAAAATAATACCATAAATCGATTTTTCAGACCTAATCACATGAAAAAGAGGTATTACACATGTTCCTAGCTTGATTTGTTAAAAATGGTAATTTTGCTTATTTGACCTTGAAATTGACATTTTGATCTTGAAGATGACCTTGAATCATGCAAATAATACAAGAAATGAATTGCCCGGTCAAAATCACATGAAAAGGAGGTATTACATTTGTTCCTAGCTTCATTTGTTGAAAAATCATATTTGACCTTGAAATATCTGGCAACCATTTTGATTTTGACCTTGGAAAGGACTTTCGACCTTGAAGCTAACCTTGGATCAACAAAATAATACCATACATTCATTTTCAGATAAAATCCCTTGTAAAAGAGGTATTACACATGTTCCTATCTTTATTTGTTGAAAATTGTATTTTTCCTTCTTTGACCTTGAAATTGTCCTTTTGACCTTGAAGATGACCTTGAGTCATGAAAATAATACAAGAAATGGATTGCCCGGTCAAAATCACACGAAAATGAGGTATTACACTTGTTCCTGGCTTCATTTGTTGAGCAATCATAGTTGACCTTGAGATATCTGGCGGCCATTTTGTTTTTGACCTTAAAAAATTCCGCCCAAGGGTGCCAAAGTGGCACCCGGCTGATTTCTGCTCAGGATACCCCATAGTATCAGAATCAATCATAAAACATCGTCCATACCGCGAAACACGCTTTAGTTAAAATCCACTGGACTAATTATTGAACATACAGATACAGGCCAACTGTTTTAAATCACGCTAAAACATCAACACCGCCACTTTTTTGTGAATCACACCACCGAAATACCCATACACGGCATAACCAAAGGGTACTCAACGGTTGGTACCCGTCAAACAGTCACCAGATGGCACTGTAGCATACGCCCATACTGTTTTGATGCACGCTGGATGCCTCGGACCTCACTTGGCGACTGTTCAGCATGCAAGGGTACCTAACCAATTAACTGTAGACTAGCCCGGACACGGTCCGGGATTGGCATTGTAGTCAGTATTAAAATTCCCGGACCCGGTCCGGAGAAGGCATGTAAAGGGTTAAAGTAAATAATGGCCACAAGTCCGAGTCGGCCATTTTGAATTTCATTGAGTTAAAGTTTTTCAGGGCATATCCCCCCCTGAAGACGCTCATTTTATTTTATAGTAATGGTCTAGCTACCTGCAGGCACGATTTTCCAGATACAGTATATAACTTTTCATAACTTTTGATCAATCTATCGTGTTGGGCAAAATTGCTGTGGTATATCAGTCTGGACGCGTCTTCTCTGAAGTCATCCAGCGAACACGATTTGAGTATAATCATGTTCACCCCTAAAGCGCTTGACTATTTTTGCATAAACCATGGAGAACAAAGGTTTTTTTTACCAATTTGAAATCAGAATAAATGTCTTTGTTAGCTCTTTCAGCTTCATTTGAATACCTATGTTATGGGTCCACGGCCATTAGAAATATTTTAATTTTTTCAGTGCGGTGGCCGTCTTTATACGTCAGAATGTGATTCTGACGTATAAAGACGGTCCCGGCGCTGAAAAGCTTATTTCTCCGCCAGCGTATTCTCAGCTGCGTGTGCTGGCCGAGCATTTCAATTAACATTTTGGTCATGGTCTCGTGTTTTCTGGCAGCCTTCTATGTGTGGCGACCCCATAGCTTCCCACGTGCCTCGGACACACAATGAACACTGATAATCTGAATCTCCTAAGAGCAGGAGAATAATAGGCCTAGTGTTTTCCAAATTATTATAATGCTGCTTCAACCCTTTCAATCCTGACTTTACATTGTCATCTTCATCCACTACAAGCTGCGAATTGCTGTCGCAATTCTCGACTTGTAGTGGATGAAGATGATTTGTAGTGGGTGGAAAAATTAAAGACAATTACCTTGTATTAGTAAACCAGTTTCATGGAAATTTTTATTCAAAAACCCTTGGTTGTTGGAAAATTAAGTGTTTTCAGGGACGTAAAATGATGGTTTAATGCATCGTGAGGACTAATGCTGGTCCAGGTTGCAGACTGTTGAGGCTTTGTTTCAAATAATTTGTAGTATAAATAAAAGTAATCAATATACACGATTCCGGCTGATTTGACACTGGTATTTAGGTTGTGTTTCACAAGTATACATGCAGAATCTGTAATTAGTTTCGTCTAAACTTCTCAGATGACTGGGGTTTTTTACACAAGCTAGCTGGCCTCTTCTTTGCTGCAACATAGCTTGAAATAGCCTTCAAACTAAATAAATTGCAGATTTTAGTTGAATTTCAGTTGATACGTTCAAGGATAAAAAAACGTTTTAAGACTTTACTTTACACGTAAGCAAATACTACCTTTTGGCTTTAATGCAGAGCAATATTATAAATGCACTATCATGATTATTCTAATCACAAGCATTATCTGGCCTAAATCATATACCGTATTATTTCTTCCGTAAAACATGTCCACAAAATTAAACAAAAACGATGTAGAGCCTAGTTAATCCATCACTTACATAACTGAAAAGATCCAGGTAGGCTACATTATCATTTCGAATGGGAATAAAAAATATTTATATAAAAATACTGGAAAAAATTGCACTTATGCTGAGAAATCACCTGCCAAGGCATGCTATGTCAACTAACAAGACAAGACGTTGGCCTAAACGTTGGCCCGGCGTTAGAGCGTCATTAGACAAACGTCTCGTGTCTGCCGAAGGCTCGAAATCTGTCGTCACGTGCCAGCCAATACCGCAACCGCCTCGAGTGAGTACGCAAGTCAATGCTTAGCAGAAGTCGAACAGCGCCGCGATCATTTGAATTTATGTTGGGTTTATGTTGGGCCAGCGTCGCAGACGATGGCTCAACATTAGCCAAACATAAATTCATAGGTATTAAACCAACAACAGGTAAAAACACTGTCTTGTGATTCTACTTTTTTTCGTATTCCATACAATAAGGACACATAGCCATCCATCCCGCCGGGGACGGGGAAAATCGCGTTCTGTTGACAATAATTATTTAGTCTGTGACATGTCAATTATGCTCAAACAAACTTTTCGCTGTTCAATGTTGTTTTACATGGTGATCCATCATTGGCTAGCCTAAAGCTGTCAAGCTAGTTTTTTAACAGTATAAACTACAAAAAATGTTTTTTTATAATAAAACTGTGTGAAAATACTAACCATTTGTTTAATAATTAGTACTTAAACGAATACATTTTAGCTTAATTTTTTTTTTAAAGTTGGGTTTGAATACAATGCATTATTGCTGTGTACATATTTGAACTTGGCGTTGTAGCTAGTATACAATTTGTTGCAAAAGTATGTTTAGTATTTTTTTCAGGCTTCCGACGTACTATCCGGTTTAAAGTGGGCATGTTAAAACTGATATTAAAGGAACCCCTGCAAACACGAGATGTTGACCCGATTTATTGTTCGTTTAATGTCGGACCAGCGTGGCAAACGGCTAACCCTAATATGCCAACATTGGGTCAAAGTATCGTGTTAGCTGGCACTAGATCGTATTATAGTAGGCCTAATCGCTGGACTAGCTTACCACCATAGTTTTAGACATGATTGTCATAAAGTCTTAAGTTGCGATCCATTTAAAAATAAAATTAGAGTCATGTATTTCTAGTCCGTAATAACAGACTCTGTGTGCGATACAGAGTCTGTAATCATTGCCAATCGTAAAGTTGTGCTCCAAAAATCCGGTGCGCGTACGATTGCTTGCGCAATGAATTACTGGTCATTGTTTGATCAATTAATTGTATATCATACTGTAATGACAGATTTAATTCTCATTAGAATAATGCTTTAACATGGGGGTTTAAACCACTGTCTTTATAGGTGAAATAATCAGCTAAATAGGTCTACCCTCACATTTTTCATGAAATTTTTGGTCTCAGCGTACACTGAGCACCAGCATAGAAAACCACAGCTTTTGCTATGCTGTCCATCTTTGACGTTGAACCATGCTGTTCACGTCAAGCTCGGACTATGTATTTTCCAAGTAAAAATTGAAACTAACCAACTGTGACTGCACGTTTCGACATTGTGACAGCTATATATGCTGCTCTGTAAAGCCAAAAAGGCCGTATCTGCTTACTTGTAAAGTAAGCTTATACTGCATTTTAGGTTATGATGGATTCTTCAACCACAACTTTTCACAAATCAGCAAAAAAATCAGATTTAGCATTCAAATCCTACGGGAGCCAGTTTTGTGACGTGTCGCACCCTACTATACAGAAGGGAGATATTCCTCCTAAAGTGCAGTGAAGGAGGGACCCTTAAAAAGGCATGTAACCATGATACTGACTCAGTTCATCTTGTAATAGCAGCTCAGTTTGTTTGTGAAGTGATGTTCGAGAAGTCATTTTTCTTCAATGGCTGCTTCCAGAAGAGCCAAATCGGCCTGGATTCAGTTCGAATTTCTTTACTTGCCCTGGTCAGACAGCGATGACCTTCTGGGTTCAGATATAAGGGAAAATAAAGATTAAACATTTTACCTGCAGCAAGGAAGGCTGAAAAAAAAGGTCAAGAGAAATACCAACAGTTCGTTGAGGAGAGGCTGGTTCACTGCCCAAAGCCACTCGCATAGGCCCTACCTTACCTAAGAACAAGTTTCCTTTATTTAGCACCGCACCGAAAAAATTCACCATCCAAAGGGAAGCTGTAGTTGGATTCACGTAAGAATTACTGCAATCTGTTTTCCATATTATATGTTGGCTGGCAAAACAGAGATGGTGACCTGGATGGATTATTCGCACATGAGAACAGTGCATTCATTTAACGGGGATGCATTATTCGACATGTACCATAAGTAAAGGAGCTCTCGTGCCATGCTTGGAGCAGGATGATACCATTACCACTAACAGAGCGCCAGTCCTAGATGGTCCAGCAGTCGTCTCAAGGTGGTTCCACATCTGGAAATGTTCTTTGGGGTCTTAAGAAGTAATGTTGAAAATTTAGTGCTTTTATAAACCTGTGCACAATTATTTGATATCTCCATGGTCAGCTGATGATTATTTGCGGTACAACTACAATCCCACAATTCAAAGTGACCCAGTCCTGACCAACAGTCATGAAACAAGATCATATCGAGCTCTTAAATCACAGTGAGACTATATGCTTGAGCGACATCTATGGGTAATAATTCAAAAAGTAGTCAGCTACTATCAGATGATATTTCTCTTAGTTATGCTCTTCGGCGACATCAGGTCGCAATATCTATGTTGTACACCTGTTGTGTTGACATGACAACCAATAGGACCAGCTGCCCATGCAGGCAGAATCAGGTCACTTTTGGTAGTTTTGAGGCCTGTACCCTGCCGATTGCAGGTGATTTTGAATATATATTTTTAGACCCAGTGTGAATCAGCCTGTAGCCTAGTGTATCATAGGCCTACACATGATGCAATGTATTGACAACTGACAGTCTTGACACTGGCCACGCATGCGCGTCTCAGAGCTGACCACAGGTTTAACAGCGCTACTACTGAGGATGAGTGAGATGAAACTGTCCTCCAGACACAGGATTCGAAATTCAAACCTTGGAGGTTTGAGGCCGAGCACGTTACTTCTCGGTCACGGAGGCTCCCCACAATGCTGAGTTTTACGAGTGGATGGGAAAGAAACATTTGCTGTTTCTTTCAAAACGCCGAGACCGGGAAACGAACCCTTAGAGAAGCCTATGGAAGTCAAATGTTTCATGCAAAACTTTAAAATTACTAGCCAGTTAGTGGTCTGAATTTGTTTAATAAGAACATATGATAATTGTCACGTGCTGAAGAGATAAGACATTTTTTTGTAAAAAACTGAAACAAAACCACACGTTTTAATTTTCACTATGGTATGACATGGTGGTATACTGTTGCGACAGATTTTATATTAATTTGTATCTATTTAAATTTAATGATGGTCCAATTTTCATGCTTTTGTCACGAACTACAGGTTTTCTTTAATGTAATGACGCTCTCAACGGCTTTACTATATCATATTTTGATCTGTGATCTTTGGATATATTTTTTAGATTTAGAACTAGCTGCCTAACCCTTAACCATTTAACCGCAGGTGCCGCATATATTCGGGTTTTCATTTTTATTTCCACATTATGTACCACCTTCTGAACATGTTAAATATAAAATGTCAATCAGCAATATTTTGACCTTCATTTTGTCAAATCTGAATAATTTTCACTCACTTGAAGTTGTGGATCGCGTCGGCGAGACACAACTTCAAGTGGGTGAAAATTCCAATTGAATAATTTGGCGGTTAAAGGGTTAAAGTAATAATCGCGTTTGTAGCCGTGTTCAGCCTTGACCTACAGATATCGTGATCACGATGTTCGTTAACAAAAATAGCTCATGATCACCATCTTCGAATTTGACTAACATTATTACAAGTTATATAAGATAAGATAAAATTTATTTATAGTCGTAAGTGTATATCAATTGTATGGATACGAAGCGATACAAATGGTACGAACCAAAATTTATCAGCCTTGAACAAATGGGTCAAGGTGACCCATCCTTGAACGTGACCTTGAGTTTCATCATAAATCACTGGTATTATTATAGAAGCAATACAAATTATTATAGGTGTGGATATTCATGACAAACTGTTTTCCTCCATCGGTCTCTGTGACCTTGACAAATAGGTCAAGGTCACCAATCCTTGAACTTTACCTTGAGTTTCGTAATCTGGATCAGTGGTAATAATATAGATGCAATTCAAATTGTAGGTGTGGAGAAATCTTCATGACAAACTTGTTTCCTTTATCAACCTTTGTGACGACCTTCACAAATAGGTCAAGGTCACCAATCTTCGAACTTGACCCTGAGTTTTATCATATGTGGATCACTGGTATTATTATGGAAGTAATACAGATTTTAGGTGTTGAGATATCGTGATGACAAACGTTTTCCCTTATTAACCTATGTGACCGTGAAAAATATGTCAAGTTTGAACTTGACCTTGAGTTTCATCATATGGATAAGAGGTATTAATAAGGAAGTAATACAAATAGTAGGCGTAGAGATGACCAACTTGTTTCTTTATTAGCCTCTGTTACCTTGAGAAATACGTCAAGGTCACCCATCTTTGAACTTGACCTAGACTTGTATGAGGTCTATCACTGGTAATAATAGGCAAGGCTTCAGTTGTTGTTGACTTATCTGTTTTTATGACAAGAACGACCAGACGAGCGAACAAACGGGCGTGCGGACGGCTGGACAAAATATTTGGAAAAATACTCAAAAGTTCAAAATGATGTAAGTTTGGACTAAACCTTGCAAAAGGAGCCTCCAAACCAAATTCGCCACCATTGAGCATTTTTAGTTACTGTAGATCAGCTAATATTCGCGAGGTTTTAATTTTCGCGAATTTCGCGGTGACAAATTTGCGAATTTAAGAATCTTGCGAAAATTATTATTATAATAGCGCAACATATCATCATCAAAACAATACGAGAGTGAGCTTTAACTACATACAGCCTCTATGAAGACTAAAAAACGATGTATATCTTAGCCGATAGTGAGTGATCTTGAATAAAAAAATAAGTTAGCCTACATCATAAAATGTGTTTATAATCAGAATCAGATTTAGTGTTATTCCTGTATTTTTTATTCTGGACGATGTAAAAATTGAATTTCTTTTTTTTCTATTTTAACCTAATTTTAATATATGGGCATTTTGAAAACTTAAGAACATATCAAGGAGCCCAAAAAAAGAGATGATTTTGGCCCGATTGTGTCGCTTTGACACTAACTCTTGAAGTTTCACGGCTGATTTGATACTATAGTCCACTTTGCCTGTCATCAGCGTCAGATAAAATTAATGATGTGCGTGATTTATCAAACTAAAACTGTTTTAAACAGTTTTTGTTTGTGAGTCACGAATTATCTATGGACTATTTTTCAAAAGGTGCTTAAAAACCAATCTCGTGTTAAGAATTGGGTTTGTTGATAGTGGTACCAAATTAAAGCTTAGCATTTCTAGATTATATCTAGATCGGGGTACCTTTTCCAAAGTTGTCAGAAAAATGCTAAAAAGGGCCGAAAGCGCGCCTACCCAAAAAATCCGGAAATAATCACGTTCAGTCCATGGACTCTTTCAACAATGTGTACATTTTACACAGGGACTCTTTATATTAAGCTTTTTTTATATTTTTCGGAGGGGTACAATAACCCTCTTTGATAAGAGGCCTAATTTGCCTAAATTCGAGATAGCCGCCAAATGATTTCCCAAATATCACATTATGCCTCATCAGTTTGGAACAATTAAAGATGAATAAGGGATGTTGCATAGCTGAAAAAATTCCTAACATCCAAATAACATTTGGATAGAGCTCATCCCACCCACCCACACCCCTATCCATTTTTTTTTTTTGGAAACCAATAATCATCAAATCATCAATCAAATCATCAACAATCATCAAATTTTTATGGTTTTCCAATTTTTTTTACTTTGCAACATCCCTAAGGTATCAAAGTACAGTATAACCTCGGTCCGGACCACCTCAATAAGCGGACCACCTCGCGTCTCGGACCACTTTTGTCCAGTCCCAAAGTTTTTCCCATTGACGTAATGCTTAAGGATTAACCCTTAGCGGACCACCTCCGCTATTCGGACCACTTTTTTTGCACAAATCCAGTCTCAAACCTCGCTAAGCGGACCACCTGGGACATCAAGGGTCAATTTTTCGAGCCTTTTGCATCACTGACAGAGCATTCACACCTACGGTGAAAGTCGCGCCTCCTCGCGTGGATGCCCACAAGCGACAAACAATGATTATCTGGATAAGACCTTGTAACCCCTATGGTCCTTGTGAGCTGAACGCCCTGCACCCCGTGATATTTATCTGGCAGTCTTGATGAGGCATTAAAATTGCCATGGGCCCTATATGGTGGACGTCGCGCCTCCACGCTTGCTTGAACACAAGCGGCAACTGTCTGATTGCTCAGAATGAATCTTATTTCATGTTAAGTTTAATACTATTGGTACGTAGCTTTTAATAAAGTAAGGTTGATAACGATAACCTTTGTATTCATTATCTTTGCAAGATAATTTATTGTATACCGTTCTTCTTGTAACTATTTTAGAAATTTGAATTATAATTAGCCACTAAATAAAATTAGAATATGATTATCGTGATTAATCGACAGTAGCAACACTACTGTCTCTTCCGCCGGGAATTTGACCCTCAGAGCTCCACATATCAACGTTATATATTTTGTGTGCACTCGATAGACCCACATGTTATTATAATTCTGTATCTGTACTAGTTATTAAGTCTCGGTTGCAATGATTGTTTTATATTTATTGTATTACTGATCTGTACATGACAAATAAACTGATTCGTATTCGTAACTTAGAGACGGCAATTATGCGTGTGATTTATCATGTAATACCCCACATTAACAAGGCCATAGCGTTCGTAGAGTCTGATCTGATCAATTAAAGGGATGTCCCAGCAGAGAAGCGTCAAGAATCACCGTTAAACACAACTTTTTTACAAGCAGAACTGTCGGCCTTCATTTGATTATCGCCTCTGGAATTGTATTTTTAATGCTCAATTTCTGCTCGATGGCTACCAGAATAAACAGAGCAACATCTTACAAGATATAAAAAGGGGATATGAATTTAGTAAGTCATTCAACGTTGAGCATCAATATGGAGACGTAATAAGCTCACGCTCAAAGGAAAAAATAAATCTCATAAATGCAAGTCGGACTCACAGTCAGCGACAGATTAGATGAAGAATATGATGACCAACGAGATCTGTCTTCTACGAATAAAACATGTTTACATACTCCAGAATGGATAGATTCTATTCCACAGTTCTGTTTGAAAAAAAGACTATCTGATACCGATGAAAAGTTGATGACTGCTCAAGATAGTTTGCGTGTTGCTGCTGTAAGAGGCAGCATACAAAGTGCGGCAAACTTCAATATATGTAAAATAAATGTTTTTATTTTAAAAATTGTTTTTAGTGCTAATTGAATAGATATTTATTATTCTATGGGTTTGTTTTGCGTTTTTTTTTTTTCTTATACACGTAGTTAAAAGTACACATACTATATACTTAGAGCATGAAAATTTGTATATATTATAAGGTATAATGTACAATTTCACTTAGGGGACCACTTCGCTAATGGGACCACTTTTGCTAAGTCCCTTGGGTGGTCCGTTTAGCGAGGTT
Organism: Flabesymbios commensalis; assembly: GCA_964017125.1. Taxonomy (NCBI): domain Eukaryota; kingdom Metazoa; phylum Annelida; class Polychaeta; order Terebellida; family Flabelligeridae; genus Flabesymbios; species Flabesymbios commensalis. Next base: position 74,936,425 of record OZ024906.1, on the reverse strand, counting down.
CTATTGTAATCAGAATTGAATTGGAAACACTATGCAATCACGTATAATGATAGCAAAGGTCTCATCCAAGATGACCGCCATGTGTTTTGCAGATTATGACATTATCGTAACTATCGGAACAAATGAAAATAGAAACATGTATATTATTGTGTTAAAATAGCCAGGATTAAAATGTCAATATCGTGTATGTATATGGTAATAGCAAAAGTCTATTTTGCATAAATTAAAGATGACCGCTATCTTATTTGCCAATCATCACGTAATGCAATGATCACATTATGTATCATAAATTTGGAACAAATTAAGATAGAAACATGTGTGAGGGGTCAAAATGATAAGAAATAAAATTTCAATACCGTGTTTGTATATTATAATAGAAAACTGCGTAAAAATTGCATAAATTCAAGATGTCCGCCATATGATTTGCCAATTAGTATATAGCAACTGAATGACGAGAATGCTTAGCAGAGCCCTTCATGTAACAGACTGAGCCACTTATTAATTAAGTCATGGTAGACTGTTATTATTTAGTCTACGTACATCCACCCAACATTTCAAGAAATCATCACTTTTTTGGATGATTGTGTCGCTTTAAAGCAAATCTAAGATCCTGTGGTCGAAACCCATTAGATTTATAAACATTGTTTCGAGCCTATCCAGTATACTCACAACATTGATCCTGTACAGGCTCAATATTGAGGTAATGTGGGATTTTTAGATTGATTAATGACCTCTTTAATGATATTTGTGTTGGCTTTAAAAAGTGTGTCATAATGGTTACGTTCAGCACTTCTCAGAGTACTATTCAAAACCTTCTTGTAATCCGTGTATATTAGTTGACTATGTGATGTTTTTTAATAAATTGCGTTAACATATAATCTATTTTTAATTTTAATATAGTTTTTCAAAGCACTAGTTATTCAAATTTTACGTGTGTTGTAGTTTAGTGCAATTTTTTTTAGATAACATATTATGAGAATAAAGTATACACTTGCTGCAATCACTGAATGTGATAACATTTGTAAAATCAGTTGATTGTAAAGATGCTTTGAACTTCTCCATAGCTGCTGTTGTGAACGTTCTACTCTTTATATAATTAGTTCAACAAAAGAATTACGTATATGGATAATGAACATTGGGAAATGATCTGTGTAAAATATTCCATTTATCATTTTACTACAATTTATGTTATTACAATAGATATGATCAATTATTGTTGCACTATTTCTACCTATCTTTGTTAATGATGGGGGAAATGAATATTTGTACATAGTTTCAACGAGTTTTGAACTGGCAATATGTTCATCAATATTGAAAAGAGATCCCCCGTTATGTATACAATCTTCGAATATTTTTTAAGTGTTGATAGTATTTTTTAAATGTACATGGTAAAAACATTAATATCTGTGTCCGGAGGTTTAAACTCCCACAACAACATCATCTTTAATAAACTTATTTGAAATGTTAAGATCAGTTCTAGTTCGATATTCAATATTATGTTTAATACATATTAAAACTCCACTCCTATTTTGTTTTTACGATAATCGAATTCATGGTGATAACTTGGAAGTTCATAGTATTTACATTGACATTATTTAACCAAGTTTCCGTTATACACACTACAGTGAAACATAAATCTAAATTACTCATATACATTTCAAGAGTTTTAAGATGTTTGGTATGCTGCGCATATTGAGTTGTAAAACAGGAAAACAATCTTGGTCTACACACCGTTTTTGATTAAATGTACTTTCCACATAATACGGACAGTTTAGTAAATTGTCAGCATGTTGGTTATTACTATAATACTGCAAATATGTATCTGCTCCAAGTATGGAATTTTCTGAATCTCAGTCATTTAAAACAAAAGGATTAAATAATGTATCCTCACGCGATTTCAGTTTCTAGAGAAAGCCAACACTCTGACAGTGCTCAGAGAAAGTCAATATTATCTTCAAAATGAATAAAGGTTAACTCACATTCTAAACATGACGTACATATCCAGCTATTATTACATGCTATTTTTGTATTATCAATATTTGGTACGTGAGTAATACAACGGACATGAAACGTATTATTACATATCGAGCAATGCAAGCAATATCTATCCCGTTGTATACGTTTTTTACATAGTGAACACGTCAATTATATAATTAATAAATATTATAGCATTTGCAAGACATTCCGAGCAACAACGATAGTTGTATTACTAATTGAAAACTGTATGATAGTATACATATTAGTGTTGCAATAAGTGCATAATATAATATAAAATAAGAAAATCGATATGGTATTGAATTATGGTTGTTCATGATGCGAAAATGGCGGCCTCTTATGAAGGTGGGTTTTGCCCCCCACACGGAAAAATATCACAAAGCATATTATAAAGAGTTCCTGTGCCAAAATTCATACATTGGTGGAAGAGTCGATAGACTTCAATTGAACCCGATTTTTAGGGTAGGCGCGCTTTTGGTCTTAGCCTTTTTCGGAAAAAAACTTTTTAAAAAGGTACCCCGGTCCGGTTTTATATAAAAACGGAAAAAATATAATTTATTTGCTAACTAATAATATTATGCCATTTTACCACACTAACTTTCTAGTATGTACCGTACATGCATAAATGATGCTTAAAGGATTAATACTAGAAAATAAATATTCGCAGTGTTTGAATTTAAGCCATTGAGATAATCATTTTTCACATTAATACGTCATAGATTTAACCATGGATTTATGTTGCTTACTAATAGTCCAACAGATATGGGTCCAACCTGCCCAAACATGCCCAAACTGTATTGAAAGAGAAGGGTGGACCCTTTAGTACCGTACTTAACTGGTTAGTGTTACATGGGATCGATGTCCAATAGATAGAAATACCCTACAGTTTAAACAAAATACCCTGCCAGTGAAATCATTTCAGATCTAACGACACGAGACAAAGTATGTTACATCACGTTCCGATTTCCTAGGAATACATTGACGAAATTAATTTTTAGTGAAATTAATTTCAAACTGCTTGAGCCGTCAATAAAAATGTCCACATTTTTTACATTAAACATGTAGGCCCTATCTCCTCGATTTTAGCTTTTGCAACTAGTTCATTTATATTATCATAAATTATGGCGTTTTTTCTTTTTTACTTGCTCGAATTCTGAAGACGTCCTGTATTAAAGCAGGTTCCACAAAATAAAACACTTGATCGTACTGTACCCTATCTAGATTACCAAAATGCTGCCCTGCGCCTTCTCGGACCTTTTGTACCTTATCGTGAAAGACATACTAGTATCTAGTTTGAGCCACGAAGATTGAGATAACTCAGGTCGTCTTGGAAGAGTTCCTATTGGATAAAGGTAAAACCATGCAATTTTCATAGGCACATAAAATGTCGCCTTCAGGACAAACTGTTTTTTTTCCATGGGTTGCTTTTTTAACCAAGATGCTATTGTTCCATATTTGCCAAATGGACCACTCGCACTATTCAAGTAATTCCCGGCATAAATTTGCTACCCGTCGCCACATAGGTCCATAAATTATGCATTATTGCTGGAGTTGCAACTAGATTCGGATACCGGATTTTATATACACTCTCAGTTATTCGATATAGCATTTTATATTGCAGTTGCTGTTACTATCTGATGAATGCTGTGAAAGCTACCAATTCCACATATAAAATGTGTGAAAGCTGAGTCCGATCCGAGCTTTAGTGTATGTCAAATGCGAGATTATATGCATACGGCATCGTTGGGAAGGCGAGATTGGCTCATCTCAGCACATGTCACCACATCAAGCCCGTGCCTAGGCGAGGGCCTGATGTGGTGACGAGTATGAGTGTGAGAACACGTGATGAAACAGATAGCGTTTCATTATCATCACAGACAGCTTGGCTTATTTTCAAACCTAATGAGTTTGCTAAATGTTCTGTTTTGCTATCGTTTAATTGATCTATTAATTTATCTAAAAATATCTTCCGGATCTAATTGTTGGGTATCTTGTTAAAATAATTTTCAAAATTAGGTATCCCATCAGTCTCAGATTCATTTTTCGTAAAGTCATGGGATATGTTTTTCTTGGCTCTCTGCTGTTTCCTTGTTTTTACTTGGGCGACCCAATGAATTAGCGAACAAACTCAGTGCTCTGTACATGTATGTATGCTGGACGTCAGCATATTTACAGATAATGTTTTCAATTTGAAATCATCATATATGTCTTGGTTAGCTCTTTTCGCTTGAATAGGCCTACCTATGTTATGGGTCTAAGGTCAATATATAATTTTTTAATTCTTGAGTTGCGGGGACCGACTTCAGACGTTAGAATCTGACGTCTGTAGACGTTAGATTCTGACGTCTAAAGACGGTCCTCGCGCTGAAAGGTTGAAAAATTCATTCTTATCTTTGCTGTTTTATGTATAAAATATTCTAATCATTTTTACACAAAAACGGAGGATGTATACATTTTTTATGTAAATTTATTTCGATATTTAAACACTAAATAATTAAGTGGGGGTACTTCTTATTACGTTTAAACTAGCACAGTTACAGACTCGACAGCATAACTGCAAAAAGCTTATATGATATTGCTCATCTTCCATCTTGGACAACAAATCTTTATTTTTCTTTTACCAATTACAGCTTAGAAACACAAATTCAGTATCTGCTTACTTGTAGGCTAAAGTAAGTACCCAGCAAACACGACATCTACCCAATGTTTGACCAATGTTGGCCTACCGTCTACGACGTTAGCCCATCATTGGTCAAACATTGTGTCTATGTGTCGTGTTTGCAGGGTGGATACTGCCTTTTGACTTTGCACTGCAGTGTGGACACCACAGTCAGGCTGCTAAAACCGAAATCTTATAGTTTCCACTGAATGTGAGAATTATTTGACCACCACTGGTGCACTGCACATGTTCCAAGTCCGCTTTTCTGATTGTCACGTGTCGGCAGACTGATCATAAAGCGTGAACGGGGAACATCAAGCACCGCGAGCGACATGGTTTGCCATCATTGACTACATGTTGGCCTAATGTTGGTTTGGCACTGGGAAAGCAAATCTCCCAGAGGGCAATATTTTGTCTCTACAAGCTAAATACACTATAAAAACGAATAAGTATTTAAGTATTGAAGTGCTGGATGCCAGAAGGCATATGTTTCTGCATGTATTTCCACACGTGTAGGCCGTAGGCCTGTCAAGGTGTTTAGTTGTCAAGGACACAACAAATAAGTAATTGTACACAGGTGACAAAAACACGACAAGCCATATGCTATCGCAATCAGAACTAGGCCTACATTACTGTTGTATCCAGACAAACAAGGTGATAATGACCCCGAATTCACATTGTTGGGACCACATATTGCGTTAAATTACGCATTAGTTTATAAAATATTCGCCTTTCAAACAAGTTAGATATATAGCAGACAGATAGAGTGTTTGTTTTAGAATTTAGTACACATCTTCAGAGCAAGCTTCGTCTGGGCTAATTAACCAGCACATTGCTGACATATCACAAAGTTTTTTTTCAACTTGAAATCATCTTAAAGGGACTGGCCCAGGCTAAAATCATCAAAAAGTCGGAGATTTTATTTTGGCTTCTTAATATGACCATATGATATAAGCATGTCCATAGACTAGAACTGCAAAAGTTTTTAAATTTTTGTGCTGCGCATTCACCAGTTAGGCTAGATATAGAGACGAAATTCCTGATTTGTATTTTTTGACAACCATGTCAAAAATTAGAAATACGGGAATTTCGTCTCTATATCTAGTCTAACTGGTGAATGCGCAGCACAAACATTAAAAAACTTTTGCAGTTCTAGCCTATGGACATGTTTACATCATATGGTCATATATTAACATGATTAAGAAGCCAAAATAAAATCACCGATTTTTTGATGATTTTAACCTGGGCCAGTCCCTTTAAGTGTCTTAGTTAATTAGCTCCGACCATTATAAATATTTTATACTTTACAGTGCAGGGATCGACTTTAGACGTCCGAATATGACGTCTACAGACGTCAGATTCTGACGTCTAAAGTCGATCCCCGCGCTGTAAGGGTTAAGGTAATTATAATAGTAGACCTAGTTGGTCCCAGTTGGTTAACCCATGATCGAACACAATCCCTTTTGTGTTTCGGATTTTTATTTCCGTCTTTTTCATTCCAGTTAATACATCATAAAAGGTAATGACTACCGCTTCTTACAAGCTATCGATAACTCTGTACTATTTTGTACGATATTTACTAAATGCTATGGCGTGGACAGTTATTAATTTATTAACACGTGGATAATCTTTCTCATCAGATTTTGTCACTATGAAGTTTTAATCAAACGATATTATAATACCATAGAATTACACTCTAATGCCATAATATGACATGTAGGCATGGCATTATAATGTCACTATATGATAATATAATGTCTTGGTAAACCTATTAATTTTAGGATATGGCATCATTGTGCCAACATATGATATCATAGTACTATGATATGATAATAGCACAATAAAAATGCTGGTATATAATATTAAATATATACAAATTACACAAATTTAATAGTATAATGAAAGGATATGGCATCTTAAATGTTCTTTGTTCAAATTCCTCACAAAGACGTACATCTGAACCTTAGTTTATTTAAAACAAGTCGTGGTGTAATATCTCAAGTAGACCCTCTTAATTAAAGGGACTAACTTAGGCTAAAATCTGAAAAAAATCAGTGATTGTATTTTGGCTTATTAATATGCATGACCATATGATGTAAACATATCCATAGACTAGAACTGCAAAAGTTTTTTTAATTTTTGTGCTGGTCATTTACCAGTTAGGCTAGATATAGAGACGAAATTCCCGTATTTCTTATTTTTGACATGGTTGTTCAAAATAAGAAATCTAAAATAACTTCAAAAATGTATTTCTTATGGCAAAATTAGTGGGAAAAGACATCTAACACAACATTCTGTGGCAAATGTCTCGAAAGTTATGGGGCGATATGTGACGGTGGCGGCCATTTTGGATTTTCTCTAATAAAAACATTTCCCCAACCCTATCCGACCTTACATTTTTGGCTAATGAACCATACCCATACCCACCTAAATCAGCTCAAATTAGCTTCCTAAGCATTTTTTCACAGATGAAACTTAAGTTAGGTATACCATTGAGGCACCTCCCTAGTAAATTTTGTGTGTCAAATATCGCTATTTTGACAATTTAGTTTGGGGAAAGGAGGTGGCAGGAACTCCTTCAACACCGCCAATGTTTTCATTCCATGTATCACCCGTATTTTAAAAAATAACACTTTTAGTTTCACCACAATATATTTTAAAAATACTTTTGTCCATCACAACTCTTGTCACTTTATAATAGTTTAATACAGACTATCGATAAAATGTTAAAAATTGTCACATGAAGTCTTGGTAACCTAATTTTCCCTTGCCATCCCAGCAAACACTAAACATTTGTAAAACATTTGTACAACGTCGGCCCAACGTCTTCGACGTTGGTCCAACAATGTACAAATATTATACAAATGTTTTGTGCTTACTGGGATGGTAGGTTGCCATTTTGTATTTTAATGGCATGTTTGATTTTGATAAAAAAGAAATATGATTATTATAAATAATAGCTCAGCATTTTATTATTTTTTTGAATGGGCACTGAATCATTGATAGCCACCTAGGGGGCCTACTTTCATTCACAAACCTAAAATGCAGTATAAGCTTACTTTACAAGTAAGCAGAAACGGTCTTTTTGGCTTCACAGAGCAGCATATATAGCTGTCACAATGTCGAAACGTGCAGTCACCGTTAGTTAGTTTCAATTTTTACTTGGGAAATACATATTCCGAGCTTGACGTGAACTGCATGGTTCAACGTCAGAGATGGACAGCATAGCAAAAGCTGTGGTTTTCTATGCTGGTGCTCAGTGTACAATGAAAAATGTGAGGGTAGCCCTATTTAGATGATAATTTCACCTATAAAGACAGTGGTTTAAGCCTCCACGTTAAGGCATTATTCTAATGAGAATTAAATCTGTCATTACAGTATGATATAAAAATAATTGATCAAACAATGACGCAGTAATTCATTGCGCAATCGATCGCACGCGCACCGGATTTTTGGAGCACAACTTTACGAATGGCAATGATTATAGACTCTGTATCGCACACAGAGTCTGTTATTACGGACTAGAAATACATGACTCTAATTTTATTTTTAAATGGATCGCAAATTAGGACTTTCTGACAATCATGTCTAAAACTATGGTTAATACATCCGATTAATTACCTCGTTAATCAGAATCATGTACCCCCCGGTGTGCTGAAAAGGGGGTATGCTGAAATGGTGCTTCAAAAGGGGGGCCTACCTTGCCCGCATGCTTACAACATACACACTACCACTTATCTATGACATCTAACCAAATTGCCCGCGCATGAAAAAAGAACGCTCATGTCAAAAACTGTAACGTTAACCCTTTAACCGCCCGTCCCGATTATATTCTTTTTTTTTTATTAAATACCAGATTTTGAACATGTCAAATAGAAAACGTGACATCAAACAACAAGATTTCACAAAATCTCCATTTTTTCCAACCACTGGAAGCATGAACTGATGAAGATTCGGGGATTCAAAATTGTTTGTGTTTTTCAGGGAATGTGTCTGCTCTTGAGTGATTGTAAACACTTTTGCCACAGTAAATAGAGCAGAATGCCAAATTTCAAGTTTTATAGTGGAAAAAAATTATGTGACCATAACATCCCCCCCCGCCCCCCATGTTGGGTTGAAGGTCATATTTTACTGAAACCCTGTGTGTTTTTGACGGGTAGAACACGTGTACACGCAAAAAAGGATTATTCAGTCAAAATCACACCAAAAATAGGTATTACACTTCTTGGTATATGTGTTTCATAAAATCAGATCTTCTTTTTTTTACCTTTATTTATTAAAAAATCATATTTCCGCCTGCATGACTTCGAAATTGATTTTTTGACCTCCAAGATGACGTTGAATCATCAAAATAATACTATAAATGGATTATACGGTAAAAAAATACACTTGTTTCTACCTTTATTGGATGAAAAATAATTTTTGACCTTGAAATTGATCTTTGACCTTGAATTTTACCCCTCTAGAGCAAATGTCTGAAGGATGCCAAGACGCTACAATGCAGTCTCTGAATATATATATATATACCCTTAGCATTAATAGTAAATAATAAACTAGAATGGGAATTTAACGCATATGCGTCAATTGTATGCCTCCGCCATCACATGAGGCCCATGCTTCTCTATCTCCTCTCCCCCTGACCTAGATTTTTCTGAGATATCGTGATGACAAAGTTTGATAACAATTAGATGCACCACTTTCATGGAATAAAATGACAAAATCAATATGGCCGCCGTAGCCTCGTTTTTGGTCGCACATGAAAACGGACAATACCAATAGACTCTCAGACACCGAAGACCCATATATACCAAGTTTCAAAGCACTAGGGCTATATACTGTGAATTGTGAAAAAAAAATTAGGTTGAAAAAAAAAAATTAGTCGCCACCTGGCGACCATTTACCTGGCGACCATTTTGCTTATCGGTGGAAAACTGAAAATCTAATCAGGTCATCTCCATATACTCATGAGTAACTTGCATTTATCTATAACATAAAGAAAGTAGGTAAAACTGAGGAATAAAAATACAGCTCCACATACACTATTATCCCATTATAGCTTATATTATTACCATGGGCATGTAGGCCTACACGAACTCTTTTGTTCCTACAAAAAATATATTTTGTTACCAGCACGTGCGTGACTCTGGCGACTATCAACTCTAATAAAAGAGTAGTCTTGATGTATCTACAGTTGTCTGTGATACCTTATAACACCTTATAACAGTGAATAAGCACTTTTAAAGAACGCCAATGAAATTGAACGTGGGGAATCATTGTCTGAACTAAATTTATCGGATCCCACATGGAAACTCTGTGAAAGTGAGATTATACACTAATAAAAGTTTTTATATTAGACCTTCTGATTGACCTGTCAAGGTCAACATTGTCTAAAATCACTTATACCACTTATAGTATTATCAGTGTACCAAGAGGACAAATTTGTCACATTATGCATTGACCTCTTCTTCAAGTTTGAAGGCCTCTCAAGGTCGGTAGACTCAGGGTGGTTCCACATCTGAATAGAAGCTGAAATGTATGAATATTATGTGTGGAGAATTACATGCTTTAATGAATTTTTGCACAATGGTTATGCTATAGATCTGCTCTACTAATTTTCTTCTGCTCAGCTACGTTAAACTGTTAAATACTGTTTTGAAATTGATATTGTTTTTTTAAGTGTATAGATCTACGCATACATTGTCTTTCGCAACGCTTACAATGAGTAACCTGTTTGGTTTTTTTAACTTTATATAAACTGTATGCAGGGTTAGATATTAATAAAGTATATCTACAATGCACATGTGGGCAACACCTGTGAAATAATTTTAGTAATATTATGCTCTCGTTCCAATAGTTCACTATGATGAATAGGATGGCAAGAAGACAAATAGAAACACGTATTTGCTGAAAAACGACATACATGTGTAGGCTAACATTATCAGGGTATTATTAAGACTTATCGTTATACTGTTTGTTATAAAAGTGAATCTAGCCCAAGACTACGTTGATGGAGCTTTGAATGCAGATCAACAATTTCGTTCAAAAAAATTGTCTATCATAATAAATTTGAATCAGACACAAATAATCAAGTCTCTTTTGGGTCATGCTTATGGCACCCCAGATTATACTCCCCTTCAAACTATAACCGGGTAGATCCTGGTGGCTCCCAGAATCTACCCCTCCCTCCCAGGATCTACCCTCCTTTTTCGTGATTATGTTAAGGGTCTGACAAGTTCTGATCCCAGAATAATCTACCTCTCCCTCCCAGAATATAGCTACTTTTAAACATCTATAGATATGCGACCTTCCCATCGACCCGGCGCTAGCAAAGCGATGGTCTCAACCAGCACCGGCGCAACGGCTCGTGTTCGCCAGAGTCCAACACTAGATCAGGCATATTCAAACGTGAAATAATGCAAGTCAACGCTGGTTCTATGCCGGGCCAACGCTTGAAATGTTGGCGCAGCACCGAGGAAAAAATAACACCAGTTCGGAATAGCCTATGTTTAAACAACTATGAGCCAGTAGGCCAACCGATAGGCCTAGTTCAGAAGGTAAATTCTATATTCAGAATGTCCTATGTTCAGAAGGTTCTAAATTCAGAAATATTTATTTAGAAGGTCCTATATTCAGAAGGTCCTATGTTCAGAAGCCCTACAGGCCAATTCGGGAAATCGTTTGTTCAGAAGGTCTTCATCTTCCCCCGCAAGGCTGGCTACTCCTGAGGTCGCAATGCAAGATAGCTTGAAAGTTCAGCCTCTTATTTCACCTGTTTCGTCCTAGCCTACATCTTACATTATAGTAACATTAACTAGAGTAAATTAATTTCTTGATTAATCTGTCATTTGTCAATCAATTTTAATGAAATTTCACGCACATTATTTTTTAGTTTCGCAAAGTTTTAGTAGGTATTTCAGAAGTTAGAACATTTGCCATGCAAGATAACTTGACAGTTCAGCCTCTCATTTCACCTGTTTTTTATTTTCGTCTTACATCGTAGGCCTATTTGTTATTCATCTATGTACAAAAAGTAAAAGCATAAAAAGTATAAAAAATAATATAGCCTACATATTATGTTTCCCGCGCCAAAACCAGAGATAAAATAACTACATATTTTTATAAATAGTAGCAAAAAAACACAGTTTAGAAAGCGTAGAAAATAGAGACAAGTAGAATACTTTTATAATAATAAAAAATGTAAGCTATAATATGTGTCATTCTTACCTCCCTATTTTAAATTATTACCATTAGTCTAAAAAGCATCGGCTGACATCAGCTCGTGAAGCCGTCGCGCTGCCGAAACATAATTATACATGTAGCCTACTAGTAAAAGTCGGACACGGTGGTTTGTAAACTACCAACACCTGACCTAACTTGTATGGACATCAGAACCATCCGTCAACCTCGCGCTGTCGAGTTTCCCCCATCAACTCAGACAATATAGGTTGCGGTAATATCAATGTAGAGCATATGTTTCTTGAATCAAATATTATCGTACATCACACCCAGAGCAGCAGCAGACAATATCCCATGTAGGCCTACAACGATTATTAATATCGAAATCAATTAAATGTGACTTATAGAAAACACCCAACTGTCTTTCTAATGAGCTTAATCTAGTAGGCCTACATGATTATCTGACATGCGAATATGTCGTGGAAGCTTGTTCCATAGCCGAGATAATCTGTTAAAGCTCATACAATTATAGTGTGATTGTACAGTTTTTGTCATATTTAAATAAAATAGTGTTCCTTTGTTGGCAGATCGTCTGCTGGTATCTGACTTTACTAATTGTAGCTAGGACCAATTTCACTATGTAGAAACATAGATCGAGAATCCCTCTGCGGTAACACAGTGGCAGTAGGCCCTATATATCTAAATTTAGACATCTATATCTCTGTATACATCAGATGAATATTCGTTTAAAATAAATTTTGTAACATGACTTTGCTCCCTTTCAATGCGCATATAAAAATTTCATTAACCTGATAGGGAGACCACAATAGTGTACTATCAAGTAAGCTTCTAACATGAGAAAAATACTGCAATTTTATTGCCACAGGGGCATTCAATCCTAACTACGTTTGACCAAATGTGACATACATTGAGCCTTGGAGACCATTTTTCAAATGTGATTTTTAGAAGTCTTAGGCCTACTGCATGGAGGTCAATGTGACTCCTAAGTCAATCATGGAATCAACCCTTGTTAGTGACTGACCGTCTACATAATATTAAAATTTCATATAAAAAGCAAAACAAGCAGGATGTTACTTCACCTTGCGGCCCCTATTTTAGCCTTATTGCACCACATACAATTGTTTAAATTTCTAAAGAAATAAATTCTGGTTTGGACAGGTAAAATACCATACAATTTATCCATTTGGGTACAATAATGAGTCCGGTTTTCATAGTAGCAGAAATAGATAAATACAGATTTATCTATTTCTGATAGTAGACAGGTTCCGGTCTAGAAAGGGTTTTAATTAGTATTGTTTTGAGTGTAATTAAGGCCTAATCCGGGACCAAATAATCATTACGGTTTGTATAATGTCCGGAATGTACCAGTTGCACTAGCTGCTTATATTAATTAATTTTATAATTATTTATAATTCAAAAACCTCAAGTTTTATGAATAAAAAAAAACAAGAACAAAATATATAAATATAATAAAACTGACCGAATGTGATGTGATTACACTCGAACACTTTTTCAGTTTTAGCGGCAAAAAGGCGAGAATCATAATTAAAAAAAAATTGTGACTTTTTCTCTAACTCCCAGTCCTGAGAATATACCACAAGTTACTGAAATATATAATAAAAATCATCACAACTGCACTGATAAATATCAAACCGTAACTTATATAGTTGCATAGTATTTTATTAAAAATCACAAATTTCGCCATTGCTATAGCCCACGACAGATTGTGATATATCTACATCTTAAATAATCACTCATTATCCTTTTTTGACATTGACGCTTTTATAGGATCTTCGGAACAACGGACCTATAATGGAATAGAATAGAATAGAATAGAATAGAATAGGGCGGTGTGTTAGGTTAAAAACCTCTGTCTACAGTTTAGTGAGGCAGGGCGGAAGTTGTCTAGGTTTAGGGGCTGAGACAACCTCTATATAGTGAGAGGCTGTTCCATATCGGAATAGCTAGAGTGGGGTATAAGAAATAACATTTGTAGTAGGGGTAATTTGAGGCGCTGAATGTAATACCCCCATGGGTAGAACCACGTATCGTCCTTGTGGATATGGTCGGCCTCCTCTGCCAGGTGTCCCGTACAGGTGCACGAGTTACTCGGAACATCATCTGTAGCCTCATGCTGTTACGACGGACTCCCAGCCGAGGTGACCAGTCATCTCCCTTAAACCAATTTTCTAGCATTTTCAGGTGTAGGATACTAGCTGTTGGCTTTTCTGGTAGTGCTACTGATGTTCCATTTTAGATCTAAAATAATTAAGCATTTCACTACTAGCAGAAATGTCACCCCAGTAGGTATACTGGGCCTAAATATATGAGGTCATATAATTAGGCTATCGTGGCGGGTTAAGCCGAGGTATTCAGCCGAGTCAGTGGTTTGAAGGGGTGGTCATAAAATGTGTTTTATTTAAAAAAAAATTCACTTCTGTCGGTTCACATGGTAAAACACTTTCGTTTTTTTTGTTCCTCGTGGGGCGGTAATTATAATACTCCATCAGTTAGGTCATTGTGGTTTATGTTTATTGCCCTTCTTGAAAAGCGGAGCTACATTAAAGGGACTGGCCCACGCTAAAATCATCAAAAAATCGGTGATTTTATTTCGGGTTCTTAATATGACCATATGATGTAAACATGTACATAGACTAGAACTGCAAATTTTTATAATTTTTGTGCTGCGCATTCACCAGTTAGGCTAGATATAGAGATGAAATTCCCGATTTCTAATTATTGACAACCATGTCAAAAATAGGAAATGCGGGAATTTCGTCTCTATATCTAGTCTAACTGATGAATGCGCGGCACAAAAATTATAAAAATTTGCAGTTCTAGTCTATGTACATGTTTACATCATATGGTCATATTAAGAACCCGAAATAAAATCACCGATTTTTTGATGATTTTAGCCTGGGCCAGTCCCTTTAACTTCTAGGACCTCTCCAGTTGCAAGGGAACGGATAAAATAATTTATAATATAGAGGCAATCGCATTACTGAGTTCTCTCAAAACCATTGGGGGAATAGAGTGGGGGCACTGCTTTATGATGTTTTAGATTGTCCAAAATTTTTTGACACTAGAAGTGGATGAGTCGATGTCAGGGAAGGGGCTTTATGCCATGTCACTCACTGTGACGGCGCTCCATCTACCTGTTTACACTGGGCTCCTGTATTTTTCTGACTTTGGCAAAGTAAGTTTTAAATCCTTAAACTTTTCGTAGCGGTGCATTTGGAGGTGGTCGGCTATCTGTCCATATCAGAAACACTATTTTGGCCTTTCGCAGGTTTGTCGCGTGATATGACGTGAGGTTGTTTACTCAGACAACGCCCATACGTCCGTCGCCTGACTGAGAAACTTCTCTCTAAGCCCATCTTGAAGTTTATTACTCCACGTCACAGTGGTCAAGGCTAATCTGAAGAAAACATTGGGCAAAGGATCAGTTGTTTAACATGAATTAAACACTCTCATTTGTCAGGCTGAAGACTAAACAGCAATTTATAGCTTAGCTGATAGTGTATGAGCGTGAATAAAGATTATGCTGGAATAAAGTAAATTAATGTGCATAATTCGTCTTCTTGGATGTGAAAGGGTGTATCTGTCACTTTACAAAGTGACAGATACACCCTTTCATATCCAAGGGGACGAATTATGCTATGAATCCATACAACCTGTTATTGATGACGATGATATAAGTCGGTAGTTGGTACCGTTTTGCTAATTACTAGTAATGTGTTTGTATTTTATATTAACAATACCACAGGCCATCATCACAAGCCCAACTAACACTGGATAGTACCCCAACGCTGATACAACGTTGGCATGGTATCTCCGGCGCTGACCAAACATTAAAATAAACGGTTGCTCAATGGCCCGTGTGAGTTGAAAAGGCCGGCATGTGTCGTAATACTACGACAATAGGCATAATAATACCATACGCAATAGGCACTGTGTGCATAGTGACTACCGTAATTGGTAGGATTACATAAGTGACAATGGACAACGCCTACTTGTGATAACGATGGATGAGGAGAGTTGTAGATTTCACGGCTGAGTAAACACCATGGAAAGGTGGCATTTCACATCTGAGTGATTATCTGCCTAGTTTTGGAAAACAAATTGAAGTCCTAAAATCACAAATTCGCTAAAATTTAAACACACGAAAATATCCATAGCTACAGTAAACAATTAAATATTCCAGGAAAATATAATAAAGAGGAGCGAGTGGATCCAACAATGAATTCAGACATGATCGCTGTCACATCCCAGAGAATCTGTAAGCAAGGGCAGTCAGAAAACAGAAGGAACAGATCAAGCCTTCAAGCTATATAAAAGTGACATCAAATTAATGAAATTATTAAATTGTGGGCAGGAAATCAGCTCTTCGAGAATATAGGTGAATCATCATAAGGCGTCCTTATTATTCCGGAGAAGACATACTAGGCCCAGTCAACTAAAGGCCAAGGGTCAGGCCAAGCCAGGACACTTTGATTTTCATCCTAATGGGAGAATCTGTCAGGGGGGGGGGGGGAATGGGCTCAGAACAATCATCATGAAAATGTACACAAGTAGACGTGAGGGGCAATGCATCAACAACGGGCACTGTCACCTCTCAGAGTATTGACATGCAGGGAGGGGAATTGGCTATGTGACTTGCCACGTACGCTAACACAATGACTTGAGAGCAAGACTCAGACCAGGCCAACACACTCAGTTTATCATCTTAACGGAAGGATCCTTCGGGGAAGGGAATCTGCATTGATCTTCGGCCAAAGTAAGTGTACAAGTAGTCTTTGAGGGTCAATGCAACAACTCTAGGTCACCTTCACATAGGCTACATGAGTATCAGCAAGCAGGGTCACCCCTCAAAAGAAAGAATTGATGTCACCTGAATGCTAGGAGTTTCAGGCAAATGTTATTTAAATAATTCTGCAATGGGTGGGGAATCGGCTATGATTTATTATGAGGAGGGGGATCTTCTCTGTTCTTTGGACATAATACGACTATATACGACTATACAATATACAACCTAGGAACTGTCGACAAGAGGAGGGAGTGGATCCAACCTACAAGTGACAATAAATACAGACATGGTCACGGCCGCATCCCAGAGGATTTAGAAAAAAACATTCTATCAAATGAAATAAATTAGTGCTTGAGGGAGGGGAATTCAGCTTGGTAAGGAACACTCCATTAAATTTGAGGAACGAACCTAGTAGACATACAGGCTTTCAGATTTGGTGGCGTGAGTGATTACTCATACACACCATAACTCACACAAATGAGTCAGGTGAGTGATATACAACTCACCTCAGAGTTTTAGGTGTTTTTTGAATTTTTTTTTTTTTTTAATTTTCATCAAGCATTTAGCCATTGTTTAACTATGGTGAGTGAACACTCGCCTCACCAATTTGAGTAAACACTCGCTTTTCATACCCACCTATTTTGAGGTGAGCTTTTTTGCACTCGCCACCGATTTTCAAATTTGAAGGCCTGGGAGTAGGACATAATAAGGGTAGCTCTCCTGAATGATTCTGGAAGAATGCAAAGCTGATTCTCCTCCCCCCCCCCCCCGAAGAATTCTTTTGGGAAGGGGGGAATCAGTTTTGTGATTTTATGTGCTAGTATAAGGACACTTTTAACCAAGTAAAAACACTTGATAGAGAGGGAGAGGAGGTAAAATTGATAGAAGTTTAAGAGTTCTCAAAAGTCATTATCACATCAAGAAGACCTGGAAAACCTCGACCATCATCGGGAAGATCGGGAAGTACTATTACTGGCTCAGCATTCTCACCCGGAATAGCTGGATAAGCTTAGAACTGCAACCACTACTAGCTCTACTACCATCACCCTCTATAGACCTGTCATGCATATACTCTCTCTAGCATGGTGTCATGCGTGATACTCTCTCTAACATGGTGTTCTGCTTACTAATGAGCCGTCAACAAGCGCATATGACGAACAGAAATTCACAGTGTTTGCATATTTACATATGCTAAAACTGCAAACACATGTACGAATTCAAATCGATTTGGTGTGTTCAAAAGGTGAAATAGACGCCTGCTCACGAAATATCGGCATGAAAATTGACACTTTTGTTGATTTTATTTCAACATGGATAAACCTGCCGCGTCAAAAAATCGTCTGAAAATACATTATTGTACAATACATCAATTCAATATCCCACCTGCTCAAATATTATCCTCCAAATCTACGATATCCAACAAAGTATTATCAGAAATTGTCCTGTTTTTTAACCATCATCGTCCTGCTTTCTAACAATAAATTGAGCAAGTATGTCCTGCTTTCTAAGCGATCTGCCCAATACAACAATATCACGATATAACTGTTGCAGTTAAGTATTGACAATTTGAAAAAGGTTGTAAATCATTATTACATGTATAATAATACTCCAACAACTGATGCGCACACGGGGCGGCAACCAGTATTGTGTAAAATACATACAAATTAAACTAAATATCACTGGGGTGTAAATTAAACTGACTGGATCGTTGAGCACATGATGTAGACCCACCTGTATGCGCATCATAACCAACGTCCTAAGGAAAGGAGTCGGTCAAAAGTAAATATTATGAATCATTGAAGCTAAACCACTTAGTCTACATTAACTTTCACGTTTTTGTGAGTATTTTTTTAACCTTTGAATATCAGTCACACTGAACTGTAGGCCTAACTAGGCATTATGCCTATGTTAAAAACAAAATGTGTGTAGGCTTATAGATTCAACAGGTAAGAAGAAGAAGAAGAAAACTTGTTTATTTCACCACAAAAATACACAATAATGATTCATATGCAAAATAAAACACTACAGGATAAGAAGACATCCATAAAGACTTTGAAAGTCGCTGTCATGGATGCCACCTGAGTAAATGATGTATTAAACAATAATAAATAAATGATTTACAACTGATATGATATTTTATATAATACGAAATAAACAAACAAAAACAACAACCTTGTTATGTATTTCTGTAAGGACAACAAAAATATATACAAGAAAAACAGTATGTCCCTCATAATTATGTTGCTTGTCTTAAAATAGTATTTAGCGGATTATAATGGCATTATAGACTGAAAAAAAAACAGCAACACAAAATATGGTGGAAATAGTGTGTCAAAAACACATATGTAATTACCCGGAAAATGACTTATGTTCGGGCTCGTTCACATGTCTAGCAATTTGCTAACTGGCACAAGACAGTATATTTCTCAATACAAGAACGCTTAATATATGTTGTAAAACCTTTGATACTATGTGAGGTAATTTTGTCTAGAATAATAATTGGTGTCGTGTTTATTAAAATCAGTAGACTATATCTGATACATTTACGTGAAAAATCATGTTTGACTAGGCTATTTCGTATTTGGTGACATCCTCGTGTGGAATAGTTGTGGACTGTAGCATTCGTTGCAAAATTAAACTTAGTAAAATAACTTGGAAGAAGATTATTTAAATATTTATAGTAAAATTTTATTTGTTGCAGATAATGAATGTCATATATTTTCAATATTTCCAGTTTCTTGAAAATGGGATCTGAGTGTGAATAGAACTTACTTTTTGAAATTATGCGAATAGCTTTCTTTTGTAGTTTATATATTCGTTTTGAGTCATATCCCCAAGCAAGTAAAGACTACAACAGCCCCAAACATATGCCTGCCAATAGACCTACAGGGTGAATGTATGCCTATAGGCTGTTAAATAAACCATATATTTAAATTCAGCATAACTGTTAAGAGAGGGGGGCTATTCAATCTCCAGGAGGGGGGGTGGACTATTTATCCGCGCATTATTTCAACTGGTCGTGGCACGGTGGCATGCTAAAAATTTCAAATTTGATTATGCCCAGTCTAGATCTTTAAATATATTATTTATTTCATAAAGAGCTTGTCCAGGGTTTTATTTTTAAAATATTCCACCTATCCCCGCCCCCGCCCCCCTGCAGCGATTGAATGGTTGCCCTCTAGAAATGTCTATTCCGTGGCACGCAGTGACGTCACCGGAATGACTACTCGGTGAAAAGAATGTTATGTAAGACACCCCTCCCGATACTTCATTGTATTAACGAGCTCAGTGATAACATCAGAGATCAAGGTTATTTAGTTTCACAGAATGGGACTAAACTACAGTTCGGCCTACCTGTAAGTAAGCCCCCTATGCATACTTCGCTAGGGGTTGCAAGTGTGTGATATTTATAGATTATGACTCCTGCATCAGGAACACATGTAGCCGAAACTAACACAGCTGCTGATACCAGAAATTCAGCCAACACTGTCTCAATACTGGGCCAACATCTCGACAGCTGGCACAACATTGAAGTTGTCCCCGCTTTGACTTGCAAACGCCGCAAGCACATATATACAGAAGCGTTGAAACGAAACGAAAAAAATATTTTTATCTCGCTATAACGACTTATAAGTCGTTAAGTCGTTAAATCGATTTAAACTAAGTCGTTGTAACAACTTATAAGCCGTTAAATCGACTTAGTAAGCTATAAGTCGTTATAACGACTTATAAGTCGTTAAATCGACTTAGTAAAAGTCTTTATAACGACCTATAAATCGATAAATCAACTTAGTATAAGTCGTTTAAACGACCTTTAAGTCGTTACATCGACTTATTATGAGTCGTTAAATCGACTTAGTATAAGTTTAAGTTGACTTAATGACTAATAAGTCGTTATAATGACATATCCTAACTCGATTTAACGACTTATAAGTCCTTATGACGACTTATACTAAGTCGATTTAACGACTTATAAGTCGCTATAACGACTTAGCCGAAGTCCATTTAATGACTTATAAGTCGTTATAACGACTTATACTAAGTCGATTTAACGTCTTATACCTCGTTATAACGAGATAACAAATATTTTTGTCATGTGATATATATGGCCGAATAACAAAAACACAAATTGGCCAAGATACGACGTGCCCATCAATAGGCCTACACGATTATAGACTAACCCTATATAATTTAACTTAACCTGTTTTTAAATCTGCAATGTAATAAAGCTAAGTGGACTATTCTAAAATGTATTTTATCACAGTTTACATATCCAGTAGAACACATCACTATTCTATAAAGCCAAAAATCAGTATCTGCTCACTTTACAAGTAAGCAGATGCCGCCTTTAGGCTTTGTACGGCAGATTAAAAGCCATCTCATGATACAGAACCTTGCTTTTCCACCATGACTCGTGCATGCGCGATTTAATTTTGCCTCTTTTTGTAGCTCGTGATCATATATGTATGTACTATGGCACCACTATGCTGTAAACCATCCTAATGGTGTCAGCCTCTGCTGTCCCCTTCGAATGATTAATATAGATGGTAAAAATATTCGCCAATTAATACTTATTAATACCACATCAACTGTACCACTTTGCTCCTTAGAAAGCAGGACACTTGCTCTTAGAAAGCATGACATATATCAAATGGAATTGCTAAAAAGCAGGACCATTTCAGCTAATGCTTTGCTGGATATCGTAGATTTGGAGGATAATATTTGAGCAGGTGGGATATCTATTTGATGTATTCGACAACAATGTAGGCTATATTCAGACAATTTTTTGGCGCGGCAAGTTTATTCATGTTGAAATAAAATCAACAAAAGTGCCGATATGTAGTGAGCAGGCGTTTATTTGGTATGAATAGCGAGGGAGACCTATTAAGCGAGAGAGGATCAATAAGAGGCCGAATGTCTGTATATGAGATGGCAATTTATCACTAAATATACAAGTATATGTTATAAACATCATAATATACATATAACTGTATCGTAAACGGCTAAAATTATTAAAACAGTTGCGAAAATGAACGATAACAACAACGAGGGAGACAATTATAAGATCGCTAGCGGCCGGCCGCTATTTTGTCAGATTGCCCAGTCGGCCAACAGTGGGGCCATCTGGTGAATAGAACGGGTTGTCACAAGTGACAGGTACCAGGTACCAGAAGCAATCAGGATAACTTTTGATAGCAGCATGGTATATTAATGGTATATTATTTTAATTAAAAAAACCCACAATAACACACAATTATTATGCGTAAATATAATATATATTTTATTGACATACAACATTCATACAACAATCATTCAACATAGGTAATGTACACAAATGCATAATATACAATATAATACAAAATTTGAAGCTATAGCTATAGTCTTGTGTATATATGACATAATATCATCATAAGATCATACAATCATGATCCATATTCTCAATTACTGTTTGTTCACAGTTGTGGTCTTCGCCGTTCTCTTGCGTTTCTTCTGGCAGGCTTGGTACCATCGTGATCTCAGTGATGATGTATCAAGATTATTAAAAGGGTTTTCAGTAATTGATAGTTCTCTTAAATATGATCAGTTTAGGAATTTGAAGAATAAAATATATCCTTTATTGTATCAGAATATTGAATAAACGCAAAAGTTTATGTTATCGTTCTACTATGAATGTTTCTTTCAATCGTGTACGTAGGCAACGCGGTATACCTATAGCTACCTATCTATCAGATAATAAATTAACCAAAAATATCTATCTTATATGCATTTGGTAAATTTTATTAGTGTGACATTTATTAAATACGTATGTGAAAGTGGTCTTTAGGATGAAGACGGTTAATTGGTCTCGCCTGGGGGGATTAGGCTTATCAGTTGATCACGAACGGAGGTGTGAAATGCAGCTGGTGTGCTACCCACTGTTGTCGTCAATTGCATTTTGGACGTGTTTTATCTACTGTTGTCATCAATTGCATTTTGGACGGTTTTTTATCTACTGTTAGTCCAGTTGTCAAATGGCATATTTTTACTCAAGCGTGTTTCGCGGTATGGACGATGTTTTATGATAGATTCTGGTTCTAAGGGATGTCCTGAGCAGGAATCAGCCGGGTGCCACTTTGGCACCCTTGGGCGGAATTTTTTAAAGGCAAAAACAAAATGGCCGCCAAATATTTCAAGGTCAAATATGATTTTTTAACAAATGAAGCCAGGAACAAGTGTAATACCTCATTTTCCTGTGATTTTGACTGGGCAATCCATTTCTTGTATTATTTTGATGACTCAAGGTCATCTTCAAGGTCAAAAAGACAATTTCAAGGTCAAAGAACCAAAAATACCATTTTTAACAAATAAAGATAGGAACATGTGTAATACCTCTTTTACATGGGATTTTATCTGAAGTTAATGTATGGTATTATTTTGTTGATCCAAGGTTAGCTTCTAGGTCGAAAGTCCTTTCCAAGGTCAAAAACAAAATGGTTGCCAGATATTTCAAGGACAAATATGATTTTTCAACAAATGAAGCTAGGAACAAATGTAATACATCATTTTCATGTGATTTTGACCGGGCAATTCATTTCTTGTATTATTTGCATGATTCAAAGTCATCTTCAAGGTCAAAAGCTCAAATATCAAGGTCAATTAAGCAAAATTACCGTTTTTAACAAATAAAGCTGGGAACATGTGTAATACCTCATGCAATTTCGACTGGGCATCCCATATCTGATATTATTACGATTATTCAAGTTCAAAGGGGTCAATTTCAGGGTGAAGTAAGAGAAAATATCATTTTTAACAAATAAAGCTAGGAATGTGTGTAATACCTCTTTTTATGGGATTTTGACTGACAAATCCAATTATAGTATTATTTGAGTGATTAAAGGTTATCTTCAAGGTCAATTTCAATTCAAGGTCATCAAAATTCAATTAACAAACATAAATAGCAAAAAGTGTCCTACGTTTTTTTAGTGTAATTTTGACAAATAATCCATTTCTGCTACTATTTTTATGATTAAAGGTCATTTTCAAGGTCAGTGTGTCAATTTCAAGGTCAGGTAAGCGAAAATATGATTTTCAACAAATAAAGCTAGGACAATATCTTTCTGGTATGATTTTGGTTATTTGAGGTGCTCCTTTAGGTCAAATGTAAATTTCAAGGTCAAATATTATTTTAACGTAGTATTCTACATATTGGAGCACACATAATAAATTGTCTTGGTGTATCTTTAACTGGCTAATCTAATTCTAGTAGGGTTTTAATGAATAAACATCATCGGAGTGAAATGATCAGACAACTAGAAGGCATCAAAGGGTCACGGAGAGGCGTCAAATAGCGACGAAAAAGCATAAAAGATCAATGGAGAGGCGATAAAAGGTGACAGAGAGGCGGTAAAAGACAATGGGGAGGCATTTAAGGATGTCGACGAGTTGCTAAAAGGCGCCCCAGAGGCGCTAAAAAGCAAGTAAAGGGCAATGAGGAGGCATTGAAGGTCAATGAGGAGGCGCTGAATGGCAACGAGGAGGCGTTAAGGGGCAAAAATGGGGCGTTAAAGAGCGACAAGATGCATTAAAAGGTGGCGGGGTGGCATGAAAGGGCTATGGAACTGTGACAAGAAGTACGTTAACGGGTGATGGGGTGGTGCTAATGGTTAATGAATAGGTGTCTAAGTGCAATGAGAAGGCATTAAAAAAGACAGAATCCTTAAAGGGCAATGGAGAAGCGTTAAATGGTGACGGAGAGACGTCAAAGAGCGATGGAAAGGCGTTAAAGGCCAAAAAAGTGTTAAAAGTGATGTGGATGCATTAAAGTTTGATGGAGAGGCGCTAATAGGCGCTGCAGATGCATTAAATGGCGATGCGAATGTGTTAAAGGGCGATGACGAGGCATTAAATGGTGATGGGAAAGTGTTAAATGGCGATGGGAAGGCGGTAAAGGGTGATGAGGAGTCGTTAAAGGGCGACCATGAAACGTTAAACGACTATGGAAAAGCGCTGAGGGGCAATGGGGAGGAGTTGAAGTGTGCTGGATAAGCGTGTGAGGGTGAGTAGAAAGTGTTAAAAACAACGGAGCATTGCTAAAGGGCGACAGAGAAGCGTTAAATGGTGACTGAGACGTCAAAGGGCAACGGAAAAGTAATAAAGGTTGATGGAGATGCATTCAAGGGTGATGGAGAGACGCTAACAGGCGCTGCAGATGCGTCAAATGGGGATGGGTAGGCGTTAATGGGCAATGAGGAGGCGTTGAAGGACAACTAAGAGGCGCTACGGGTGACAGGATGTGTTGGGGGGGTGGCATGAAAGAGCTATTGAACGGCGTTAGAGGGTGACGAGGAAGCATTAAATGACAGGCGATGCGGTGGTGCTAAAGGGTGATGGATATGTGTTTTAGGGCGATAAGAAGGCGTTAAAGATGACGGGGAATCGCTAAAGGGCAACTGAGAAAAAAAAAATTATGACGGAGATACGTCAAAGAATGACGGAAAGGCGTTAAAGGGCCAAGAAAAAGTGTTAAAGGTTGATGGAGATGCACTAAAAGGTTGATGGAGAGGCGTTAAAAAGGTGCTGCAGATGCGTTAAATGGTGATGCTAAAGGGTTAAAGGGCGATAAAGAGGCGGTAAATGGTGATGGAAAGGCATTAAATGGCGATGGGAAGCCAGTAAAGGGCAATGAGGAGGCGTTAAATTTCACCGAAGAAGCGTTAAAGGGTGACGGAAAGGCGTTAAAGGACGAAGAAAAAATATAAAGGGGGACCCAAAAGCATTGAAGGACAATGAGAGACAATAAATGGCGATGGGGAGGCGTCGAAGGACCATGAGGAGGCGTGTTTCTATTTAATATGCCTCCTCATTGCCCTTTATTGCCTTTTCATTGTCCTTTATCGCCTTCTCATTGCCCTTTAATACCTCCTTATCGACCGTT
This sequence comes from Flabesymbios commensalis, assembly GCA_964017125.1. Lineage (NCBI taxonomy): Eukaryota > Metazoa > Annelida > Polychaeta > Terebellida > Flabelligeridae > Flabesymbios > Flabesymbios commensalis. The sequence goes on along the minus strand of OZ024906.1, from coordinate 74,910,853 downwards.
AGAACTTTTCCATCACTCTTTAACACATCTCTGTTAATTGCCATTCAATGCCTTCGAGCCGATGTCTTCACCTTGAGCATGTTTGATCATTTAAACCCAACAGAATTAGATTATCCAGTCAAAATAAAACTCAACACAAGGTAGTATGCGTGGTGCAATTTCTAGCTTATACGCTAAAACATATATTTGAGCTTGAGGATGACTTTAAATCACCAAAGTAATAGGAAAAAGACATAAAAATAGTATCAATAATAGATTATTCAGTAAAAAATCACGTCAAAAAGACGTATTACACTTCTTCCTATTTTGTTTCGAAAAGATCATATTTTTACATTTTGACCTTGGAAATGACCTTTAGACCTTGAAAATGACCTTGGATCAACAAAATAATACCAAAAATGTTTTTTTCAGACAAAATCACACGAAAAAGAGGTATTAAACATGTTCCTAGCTTGATTTGTTAAAAATGGTAATTTTGCTTATTTGACCTTGAAATGGATTTTTTGACCTTGAAAATGACCTTGAGTCATGAAAATAATACAAGAAATGGATTGCCCGGTCAAAGTCACACGAAAATGAGGTATTACACTTGTTCCTGGCTTCATTTGTTGAACAATCATAGTTGACCTCGAAATATCTGGCGGCCATTTTGTTTTTGACCTCGGTAATGCCCTTTCGGCCTTGAAGATGACCTTGGATCACCAGAATAATACCATAAATGGATTTTTCAGACAAAATTCAACGAAAAAGAAGTATTACACATGTTCCTAGCTTTATTTGTTAAAAAGGGTATTTTTGCTTATTTGACCTTAAAATTGACGTTTTGACCTTGAAGATGACCTTATATCATAAAAATAATACAAAAAATGGATTGCTCAGTCAAAATCACATGAAAATGAGGTATTACACTTGTTCCTGGCTTCATTTGTTGAAAAAAACATATTCGACCTTCAAATATCTGGCGGCCATTTTGTTTTTGCCCTTAAAAAATTCCGCCCAAGGGTGCCAAAGTGGCACCCGGCTGATTTTTGCTCGGGACACCCCATAGTATCAAAATCAATCATAAAACATCGTCCATACCGCGAAACACGCTTTAGTCAAAATCCACTGGACTATGTTGTTGTTAATTGCGTTCCAGTTGGTGTTAAGTTAATTGTGTTTTAGGCGGTTTTCTTTTCATTTGCATTTCACCTAGACCGACTCTATATAGATCTACACAGAGAGCTTTGGTGTATATATGTCTGAATGACATAAAAATCCAGATGCACCCAGTTTATATTGTAATCTTGATTGCTACAAGGTATTGTTATAGTATAATAGCCTATAGGTTAAATACAGTGGTCTTTCTTATTTTTTATATTTTGGCTGATTAGGCTTACTAACCATTCGTGTAGATGAGCCAGTGGTAGGCCTACTTAACGTTAGGTACATGTATCCATACATCTTTTATGTTCGTGTTTTAGCAGAAACGCGAGCGGCTAAGTGATTACCGGGTACACACCAGGTGTCGCTAACAGCCACCTGTCAAAGCGAAAGAGACTTTCAAGCGAAGCGAAGTCTCTTTCGATCACAAAACTGGACCTGTTTTGTCTCCCAAATAAAAAAAATATAAAATAATAATTGTATACGAACAATACAAGCATATATTTTATTGTGACATCGATAGATATATCATATACATGCATTACACTGCCATACGAAGCCTCTTATTGATCCTCTCTCGCTTTATAGGTCTCCCTCGCTTTTCATACCTACCGTCAGAAACACAGGAAATCGATTCCAATTCGTACATGTGTTTGCAAGGTGGTAGGGGCCTACAACAGCTAGATCTATTCATAAAATATCTAATAAAACAAATAAACACTTTTAGCATATGTAAATATGCGAAAACTGTGTATTACTGATCGTCATATGCGCTTGTTGACGGCTCATTAGAAACCAGGAGGCCATGTTAGAGAGAGTATCACGCATGACACCATGTTAGAGAGAATATGCATGACAGCAGACAGATCTACAGAGGGAAAATGAAATGAATCGGGCTTTAGGCCACCTTTGTGCACATATAGGCTAAACTGGGCCAGGAGAACCTCCTGAGGATGGTGAGATGATTGAGATGACACTGTCCTCCAGACACAGGATTCGAAATTCGAGCCCTGGCGGTCTGAGGCCGAGCACGCTACCTCTCGGTCACGGAGGCTCCCCACAATACTAACTTTCACACGTGGATGGGGAAGAAACAATTTTGTTTCTTTCAAACCGCCGAGACCGGGAACCGAACCCCGGACTCTGGCGTGAAAGGCAGCGGTGCTAACCACTACCCTAGGGCCCCCGCCCATCTACAGAGGGTGGTAGAAGCAAGGGGAAGGGAGGCATGGAGGGTTTGGTAGCCCTACATGGCAGGTTGACACAGGCGACTATTTTTTCCTGTCTCAAGTCGGCTGATCAGATTATATAATCTGATTATTTAAAGCTGAAAAAAGATTGCTGTTCTGGGTTTTGTCCTTACCGACCGTGAATTTGTGTAAGACATTTATTTAGGTCTAGATTAGGGGCTAGGTTAATAATTTGTCTTGGAAGTTGTAGTTCTAATTTTAGCAGCATGATGGTGGGCGATAATCAGTGATACTGACACTATATCTAACTTGACTAACACGTTAGAGACTAACGTTAGAATAACAAGGGCCGCTATAGTTGCAGTCAACTTTCACCAGCGTTGGGTGTTTTTTCGCTGCTAAGCTTTCTTAGTCAATTCTTGATCAATTTCCATGAAATTTTGCAAGCACTGTTTGCAAGTATTCCGGCGCCGGTTTCTATACCGAACTTTCCGAAGGGCCAAGGCAAAGGCAAAGTTACACTACATTTAAAAGTGATCAACCAGGATCGCATGTTTTTCGCTGATTTCTCGGTCAATTGTCAACCGATTTTCATGAAATTTTGTAACAATCATATTTCAACAGAATCCTAATATCCCTGAACATTTCGTAAAATTATAGAGTCTATAGTCTATAGTATTTCAAAAGTTAGACCATTTGACATGTAATAAATTGAAATTACGACGTCCCTCTATAAACCCATTAAACTAATTCTAGAATTTATTACATGTCAAATGGTCTAACTTTTGAAATATAAAATATAATTTTGCTTATTTTTTACCGCTGTTAGGATTTGAATAGAAAATTGCCTTTGCAAAATTTCAAAAAAATCGGTTCAGAATTGACGGAGAAATCGCCGAAAATCATGCGATCCTGGTTAATTTGACGGCGAGTATAGACACTTCGTACCATCATCATGTCCACTTCGTCTTCGTAACCTACCAGTACCAGTCCAGTACCACTTCGTACCAGTTCATAGCAACGTACCTACCACTTCGTACCAGAAAGCTACCAGTTCTTACCAACATACCTACCACTTCGTATACCAGAAAAAATATATATGTTTTTTTTTCTTAATTGGTAGACAAGTTTGTTATGCTATATGCAATATATGTATATGTATGGATTACATTCTGCAGATTGCAATTATTCAGAATAATCAGAAATAAAGATATGTCTTTGTCTTAATTATTTAGACAGGTTTATTATGCTATATATAAGTATTTGTCGATGTCATGTATTTTTGTGTGTATTTCAATATATTGCATCAATACTTTATTTAGTAGTCTACATCATATTTACGACTTTTTTACGATATTATATTTTTTACATCGCATTTGATGATCGGTTACTAGGTCTACACGATTACTACAGGTAGGCCTGCTAAGTGTTCCCCCGTGCAAGCCGATGACAGCGTCAGCTATCACTCACAACACCTATGGCTAGGAGCTGATCCCTAACAGGTAGGGTCTCAGTTGGAGTAATTCACTACTCACCTTTGCAAGCTGATATGACAGCTTAACCATGTTAACTCCTCAACCGCTAAATTAAATACTTTAAATGTTCATCCACTTAAATGTGTTAAAGTTGTGTCTTGCTACCGCAACCCACAACTTTAAGTGGGTGAACATTACAATAGTCGCGCTTAGTGATTTAAGGGTTTTAGGCTCTACGTGGACTAACTCTACAGCAGTTTATTATATGAAGTTGAATAAACCACAAAAAAGATAACATGTCTTACTTTATTATGAAACAGCTTATAATTAAGAAATCGTAATCGAAGTGATAAAGCGCTCGGTTGATAAAATGTTTATAATTTACTGTTTGGTAAATAATGTACGTAGCGCTTGAATAATTTCAACAAGAAGACATATTATACTCATAATCAGTTGATATTATACTCCTTACTAGCTGATAGCAGAAAAACTGTATCAAAATAGAGATGTTATTTAAAAAATGTCAGACGCACTGTATTTGGCTCTAGAACGTCAACAGTCTAATCCCATTACTATAATCAGTGCAGGTGTTGGCGCTTATTGCCACAGGCATTGTTATGAAAACACACCTTTGCATCGCTTAAGCCGTTAATTGTCGCACAGCTGGCACCCTTTGTAGGCCCTATATGTAGAGAGAGACCTATTTAGAGGCCTAATTAATTAATCAATTTGAAAATAGAATTTAGCCTACATCACCAGATGAGCTCGGCACTCGTTCATCTTTAATCGTTTTTACGTCACGTTTAAGCCGTTTGTTCTTCCCGATAATCATGTGTTATAAATTGTAATAAAACGCACTTGATGTTGTGGCTTGCGGCAGCGAGACACAACTCCAAGTGGGTAAAAATAATTCTCAGATTATGTGACTAATTAGTTTATAGACTAATAATCTATAGGTATTTGTCTGTTTTTAACTTTTAATTGCCTTTCGTCACCTTCACACCTTCACCTTCTCCGAGGTGATACTCCCTTCACAACTCAGCTTGTGTCATCAGCTCCGGGGTCGCACGGGTACTACTCACCTTCCCCGAGGTGATACTCCCTTCACAACTTAGCTTGTGTCATCAGCTCCGGAGTCGCATGAGTACTACCCACCTTCTCCGAGGTGATACTCCCTTCATAACTCAGCTTATGTCATCAGCTCCAGGGTACTGCTCCCCCTTCTCCTAAGTAAAATGTGTATAAAATGTGACACAATTTTATATGACATCATTCATTACAGAATACTTCCGTATGTCAACATGGAATCGGTACTTTATCCTTTTCATAATTTCATTTCATAAATATGAATAAATTATATTTTTTCCACACAACATATCTATGCTTCCAGGTGCTAAAGAAACTCATCAGTTATCTGCCAGCCCCACCTGCTGTAGAAGAGGTCGTTGCCGACTTTGAGAGTGGCGTCTGGGGAGCAGTGAGGAGTCGGCTGCCCCAAGTGCTGTGTGGAGGAAGATACAGGAACTGGGCTTACAGGTTAGTAGAAAAAAATATAGTACAACATATAATATATATAAGTTAAAATTCATTTGATCACTTATATCGAAAATATTAACATGTATTAACCTTGTCTATTTTTGTGTTTACAGGTCGCATATACCAGCAAGGATGGCGGCTTTCGATTCATGAGGAAGCTGCTTGCACTCCCCTTCCTACCCCACGAGCGCATCAGTTCTGCATTCACAGTGTTGGAAACCAAGGCAGAAACTTCGTCGCAAGCGATTCAAGATCTGGTAGCCTACATTGATGTCAACTGGATCAGTAGCACCACCTGAGCCCCCAGCAACTGGAGCGGGTTTATGCAGGCTGTGCGCACCAACAACGACGTGGAGGGATGGCACCGTCGTCTGAACAAAAGAGCTGTCGGCGGTCAGGTCCCTTTGTATGTGTTGGTGCCACTGCTGCATAGAGAAGCCAAGCTGGTGTCGATCCAGATGAAGCTGGTTGGCGAGGGCAAACTGTCGCGCTACCACCGTAGACAGTACAGCACCCAGCAGGCTCGCCTTTTCAACATGTGAGAAAGCTTCACCGAGAACGAACTTCCCACCACTCAGCTGCTGTCTAAATGTGCCTCTGTTTATGGACCAACCCTGTAAAGATGATAAATGTTTCCATGAGAAATAACATGTACCATATCATTGCAGTAATAAAATTGTAAATACCAATCTTAAAACTTGTTGTTTGTTGTTGTTTCATTTAAATAGGCCTAATTTAAAAATAAACATTTACTTACCTACTACGAATAAATATCCGTCACATTTGTCCGACCTTGACCTCCGATAAGCCGACATTTCATGGTGATGTAGGCCTAATAATTATGTAAACAACGTCAGACCACGTTGAATGCGTGATAACCTACGAAAAAACTGTCCAGAGTGGTAAAGGAGGAGTTAATACTGCTTTATTACCCGTAAGTCTAACACAGTAAAAGGATAAAATACGACGTTTTGTAACGGTTATAAAGCGATTCCAACAATGTATCACACTTGATATTTTTTAGTTATAATAAGTCACAGGTCATTCAAATTCATGTGGGTTCCCCGAATGGATAACTATAAAACGGAGGTATAACTAGCGTGATCTACTGTCAGAGTTTGGTAAATATATATTCAATATTGTTATTGTTATTATTATATCTACTGTTATTAATATAAGATTTCTAATAGACTCTGCGACATAAAACATTTAAAAATGGGGTACAAAGTGGTAGGTTCGAAGTGGTAGGTAGAGGTGGCACGAACTGGTAGGTGGAGGTGGTACGAACTGGTAGGTCTATTATTTTTTGTGGTACGAAGTGGTAGGTTACGAAGTGGACATGGTACGAAGTGACCTGCTACCTCCGGCGCCTACCTTGAAAATTTCGTGAAATTTGTGTGAGTAGGCCTAGTGCAAAAGTTAGACCATTTGACATGTTGTAGAATTTCGAGTTAAAGCTGAATGAAATCAATGGGTTTATAGAGGAGCGTCATAATTCGAAATTTACTACATGTCAAATGGTCTAACTTTTAAACTAAATAATATTTTTTCTTGAAATTTCCAGGGAAGTTGCCGTAAGACTAGAAAATAATGCTTGCCAAATTTCATGAAAATCGGATGAAAATTGCATGAGTATAATTAGAAAAAATCATGCATGACAGATTTAAAGTGACTTCCACTTTAAAAAGACTAAGAGTAAGTTAGACTAGGTAGGCCTATATTCCAAAAAGTTTTTTTGATGGGGTTTTTTTTCAGGATTTATGTGAATTTGTGAGATACTGCAATAATAGACATATTTTTCTCTGTTTGTTTGTTTGTTTTTTTGCTCACAAAGTTAGGTACATACAAAGAAGTCATTTTGGTGTTTTTTTCATGTTTTTTCGGGATTTATGTGAATTTGTGAGACACTGTAATAAAAGGCATATTTTTCTTTGTTTGTTTTTTTTTTTGTTCACTATTAGTGTTAGAAATGAAGCCATTTGGAGAAACAGTTTTTAATATCTTATGCATTACATTAACCTGCCTCTCGGTCGATTCCCACCTCCTATATTATAAAATTATATTATCAAATTTTATTTCTCTGGGGTTTAAGGGGTAGAATTATTAGTGACAGAAGCTCTCTATGAACAAGCATAATTGAGGGGCCAGCTTCCGAATTTCTGTTAAATCATAATGAGGTGGAGAGATGACTCTTCCTCTCCACCGCATTATCTGCATTATCCGTATTATCCGCCTTATCCACCTGCGACATTCAAGTGCCTCTCTATAACTACTTACGCATACAGCACACACAAGACGTTGACCAATGTTGACTCAATGTTGTGCCAACGTCGAAAAACGGTGGACCAACGGTGTATCAACGGCTTGTGTTTGCTGGGCATACTCTTTTGACACTCATGGTGAGGTCGGCCGCGTAGTTATCTAATATAAAACGTTCTTAGTTAAGACGATCTTAGGAGGTACAAGTAGGCTGGTCTATAGTCCCTAATTTTATAGATTGTTTTAGAACAAGGTCCATGTGGTATGAGAAAGAGTGAAAACAGAAATGATATATGTTCTCTGGCCAAATTTTGCTTGTCCATTTCCCAAATTTTCATTACAGAAAAGAACGAAAAGATACACTTCATGCTCTGTGGTGAAATGTTGGCCTGTCCAAAAAGACGGGCCGCTAGGTAAAGACGTTGGTCTGAATCTTTAGTTGCCCCAACAGCCCTTATGGGGCAATTTGGCTTTTTTATAAGTGATTTTTTTTAAATTGTCAGACTGAATAACACTGACTGGGAGAATTTGCACTCTGACAGTGATGGTTCTATTCACAAATGAGTTCTTGAGTACGTCTGTGTTGGCTCTTGGTCTGAAGAATTGGGTTCAAATTAATAAGGTCGGTCGGTAATCGGAATAGGGGTGTTTTTTTTCAAATTTATGAAGAAAAATATGATTGTAAAACGTCTATTTTTTCTGACAATAAAAATAGCACAAATTTATCTGAAGTCTAGGTATATATTTGTGCTATTTTGTTTCTTTTTCCAACGCGAGATTACGCACTAGTTCTGGTATAAACCTTTTAGTGCTTCTCTCTTTTTATTCATTTTCCAGTGTTTCATCTAGCCATTTATAACATGGTGGTGTGCCATGTTGCCCAATCGTGGGCGCCATGTTGCCCTTCATGAGCACTATGTTATTTTCTTGTAAAGTGGAGCACAAATAGGCTAAATGCAGCTACCCCTTGTCTGAAAAAAACATTTTTGCAATCACATCTTTCTTCATAACTTAAGTAATAAAATAAATTCAGATCCTTTTTTCTTTACAATTTCTTTCTGAATTCTTGTCTATGGACATATTTACATATTATGGATCTAGGAGCCAAAATAAAACTTTTGATTTTGGCCTAATTGTGTCGCTTTAAGCGTTGTACTGTGATCATTTATGGTGTGAAATCTTTCTATAAATTTTCTCTTTCCCATTTCCTATTACTAACCAAACTACATCTGTAATATTACCAACTGATTGTTGATATGTAGTGTAATATAATTTTTTTTTTCAGAATGAAATTTCATTCAGCAAATTTGGCAAAGCATACAGTCTTATAGATCAGAAATCAAATAATCCAAATCCATACTTAAAATGAGTTTTAAGGAATACAAAAACAATGTTGAGAATGGTGACACATTGGTTGTTTTTCTTGGATTTGACAACTTGCTCACATTTAAAGTTGAAAGTACAAAAACTCAGCAGACGAAGTATGGTGCATTACGGCACAAGGACCTTATTGGAGTCCAGTATGGGAGCAAAGTACAGTGTTCAAGAGGATGGGTCTATATACTACATCCTAGCCCGGAACTATGGACATTGACATTGCCACATCGCACACAAATTCTTTATTCAACAGATATAGGCATGGTTGTATTTCAACTTGATATAAAACCAGGCTCTATAGTCATAGAAGCTGGTAAGATATTTCCATCATGATTATTTACTCAAAAGTTATTGTTACCCTTCGGCCCGAAGGGGTATTGACGTCCCATTTGTGCACCGCCGCCAGCCGTATGTTGCCAGCTTTGGCTTCTCCTCCAACATGGTTCAACATATTTGAATTCAAAATTTAACAAAACATTCAACCCCTCAAGAATTTTTTTCACCAAACAAAGGTCAAGGTCAAAGATCAAGTTCAAAGATTCTAAACAATTTCTTGTTTAAGCGATTACTTGTTAAATATTTATTGGATCTCCCTGATTTTTTTTATGTGAAGCTACCCATGAGTATGGGGGTGACCTGATTAGATTTCGCAGCTTTCCATGCTGCAATGAGGCTATGTCGGCCATTTTTATATTATCAATTTTTCCAAATTGTTCTTATTTTCAGTTAAATGTCTCGAAACCTGGCATATTTATAAGTTTTCGGAGTCTATTGGCATTGTCCGTTTTCATGTTTGACTGAACACTTAGCTGTGCTCGCCATGTTCAGTTAATCTGATGATCTGATTAATTTTTGAGAAGAATAATTAAAAACACAAAACTGTTTTTATGGCTGTCCAAAAAACTTGTGAATGTGAGAATCATTAGTTGCCTCGCATTCAGATTGATGGAATGCTTCACTAGGTATTTCTCACAATCTGATTACCGGTAACTAACCAAGCCATCTTGAAAAAATGAGAAAGTTTGGTGGGGTTACCGTTAGGGGTTTTTTTTATCAGAAGTTTTGATGCAATTTCTTTGATGGACTGGCCTGGAAAGGATGTTTTCAATATTTTAATGATGAAAACAGTAACAGCAAGAGCATTTTTGGAATACCGGGTATGTGGGAGGCAGGTAGTTAAACTATAAAATAAGGAGATAATAGCTAATAGAACAATTCAAGCGCCTTAATATATACATGTAGGCCTATGATCACATAAAATTGCAAATGTCTAAGAGGAAAATGCTCTCTACAATACATGTTTTATTCTTGTAGGCACAGGTAGTGGTAGTTTGTCGCATGCAATACTGAGAAGTATTCTTCCAAATGGTCATCTGCACACTTTTGATTTCCACCAAGATAGAGTATTTAAAGCAAAGGAAGAATTCAGAGAACATGGTATAGAAGCAAATGTAACAGTAAAGAAGAGAGATGTATGTAGTACAGGATTTGATCTTGACAGCTGTGCAGATGCAGTGTTTCTTGATCTACCATCTCCATGGGAAGCCTTGCCATACGCAAAAACAGCTTTGAAGTCAGCAGGTTTGATATTAAGTTTTGCCCTCTCTACGCACATTATAACTGACGCAAGTGTAAAGTCACTCCAGCGAAATACAGCTCACTTTGAACAGTGTTGTCAGATTTTTTAAATTGCAAATTTATAGTTTTTTTTCAATTTTCATCTACCAGTTAGCCATTACATTTAACTATGGTGAGTGATCACCACTTTGAGGTGAGTTTTTTTCATTCGCGACGAATTTTCAAATCTGAAGGACTGAGGGCTGATCCATTATTGTTTGGGGCGGGGTTTCTGCATCTCCAGCATTCCACCCACCATTATTTAGCGACAAGGAGGCCTACATGATTTGCTAAAATACCAAAGTCAACAAACAAACTTCACTGGCAAAAGGTTGGTCATGAAATTGAAACCATACTTTAATTAGGTCTCCACCCACTACATAGTGGTGGAGACTTATTGTTTTTGCTGAGTTCGCCCGCCGCCGCATTTTGTTTCTACTCTCACTTAAAAACCACCGCTCGGATTATTTCCAGATATTTGCAGTATGCATATTGGCCCTGAGGAATTTGCCTGGTCATTTTTTTTGCGTTTTTCAGTTTCTTCAACAAAATCCAAGATGGCCGCCAAAATCCTATGTCCCTCTCTAGAGCTAGAACCGATCCATGGATTTGTTTCATGTTTGGTTTAGCGGAAAGACCTCACCCTGGACATGTGTTGAAATGGTTTTAGTGTGATTCTGATAATAAAAACGTTTATTTTTTTACGTTTCATAATTTTAGCGTATATTTCAGTGTTGCTCATTTCGGCCATCATCAAAATTTGGTAATGTAGCCATGCACCCCTGCTTAGATTATTTCTAAATATTTGCAGTATGCATATTGGCCCTAAGAAGTTTGCCGTTAATTTTTTGGGGGCGTTTTTCAGCTTCTTCAACAAAATCCAAGATGCCCGTCAAAATCTTATGTCGCTCTCTAGAGCTTGAACCGCTTTATGGATTTGTTTTTATGTTTGGTTTAAAGCTAAGACCTTACCCTGCACATGTGCTGATTAGTTTTTGATGTGATTCTGATAATAAAAACTCAGTTTTTTTTCCATTTCAGAATTTTAGCGGATATTTCAGTTTGGTTCATTTTTGCTATTATAAAAAATTGGTAATATAACTATACACCTCTGCTCGGATTTTTTCTTAATATTTTCTGTATGCATATTGGCCCTAGGGAATTTGCCCAGTGAATTTTTTTAGCGTTTTTTATCTTCTTCAACAAAATCCAAGATGGCGGCCAAATGCCTATGTCGCTCTCTAGAGCTTGAACTGCTTGATGGATAATTTGTTATATGTTTGGTTCAAAGGAAGAACCCTACCCTGGACGTGTGCTGATTATTTTTTGGTGTGATTATAATAAAAACAACTTATATTTGTTTACGTTTTAGCATTTTGGCTGATATTTCAGTTTTGCTCATTTTGGCTATTATCAAAATTTGGTAATCTAGTTATACAGCTCAAATATTATCTTTTGGGTATGCTCACTGGCCCCGAAAATTTTTTCAGGAGAATTGTTTTTCTTCTTTCATTTCTTCCAACAAAATTCAAGATGGCTGACGAATCACATGTTACTCTCAAGAGCTTGAACTGCGCTTCACTGATTTGTTTCAAGGAAGCAACTTAGGGGCCGTTCAACAATTACGTAACGCTTAGAGGGGGGTTCAGGGATGCGTTACGGATCGTAGTCAAAGTAACGTTAAAAAGCGAAGGGAGGGGGAGGTCGAAAATCGTCCGAGAAAGCGTTACGTAATTGATGAACGGCCTCTAAACCCTGTTGATTAGATTTTGGTGTGATTCTGATAACACATCTTTACGTGGTTTACATAAAAAAATTGTGACAGTACTGTATTTCTCTATAATGAATGTACTTTGGTTGCTAAATCTATGTGGGGCGGGTAGAGACGCAAAATTTGCCGCTCAGGCAAATCTAGTTTAATTGATATATTAAGAATATATTAGTTTCATTGCATCGATCTAGAAATGCATTCAGAAATACTGACTGTAATAGCATCACTTGGTGACTTAGTAGACATATTTTATGAAAATCGAAAATTTATAATAACAAATTAAGTTGTGAATAAATGCAATTTTGCTGCTTTTTAGAACTTCTTGACAAGGAATTTCCAATATAATAATCATAACATGCTATGTTGTAAATTTTTTTCCATCAAATGAGGTAGCCCTAATTTCAGCCAGAGGGCAAGTTCCAGGAGCTAACAGACGTCTAATCTCCTAAAATATCTAAGCACCATCCTTATTTTTGGATAGGGTGGCCACCTTGGATTTTGCTATTTGTGAGCATTGGCAAAAAAATGTACAGGTAGTTGTGTTCATGGCACTAAATCTGTGCCAAATTTGGTGTTTTTATGACGAAATGCTCAATTATTTTACATATCTGAGACTGGGGATATATGTTAGCCTTTGGGATAAATTAAATAATAGGCCCTATATTTACAATGATAAGACAAATTGTAGACCCACTGGCACTGGACACATGAGGTTGTCTGAACAGAGAATCAACATCGTTAACAAATTAACTGCATATGCAATGGAAAGGCGGTTACCTTTTGCTGACTTTCACTATATTCTGGTTGCAGGTGGCCGTGTGTGTTCTTTCTCGCCTTGTATTGAACAAGTACAGCGAACGTGTGAGTGTCTAACTCAGCTTGGATTCACAGATGTGAAGACAATAGAATGCTTGTCAAGAACTTTTGACGTGCGCACTATCAATATGACCATGCCGGACTTGGGATATACAACAACTGAGGACAGTGAGAAGGGAGTAATAGACGTAGGCGGTTCCTACCACCATCCGGAGGTTGGACATTTAGAGCCTGTTGTTGTACGTAATATAGACAATGATGATGGCGACGAGTATGAAGACGAGGAGGATAATAAGTCCTCCAAAAAAGCCAAACACCATGAAGATAAAGATGGTTCTAAGACAATAAAAACAACATCAGGTGACAAACCGCAGCCAACATTTTTCTTTAAAAGTGGACTTGCCCCAATGCAGATGCCTGGACACACAGGATACCTGACATTTGCTACACTTTTTCCTCAATATTGAGAATGATTTGATACTGATCAATAAATAAATATGGTGATTTTGCATATGTTTAAATAAGTGTGGTGGGGTATTAATTCAGCGATCATTGGGAGGCATGAGAACGGCTCAGTTCTTATTACCATGATTACATGTGGTTCAGTAAACTTTTCGTGCTAACCTTCCAAGTCTAATTCCTTGAAGCATTATTTGATTGTCATTAAAAGTGGTTGTAAACAGTTCACTTCAGCCCTCAGACTTCTATAGTCGTCCACATGACATCGATTCATCTGTTCCCTTCCGAGCATGATTTGTGCTGGGGGTCTGGGGACATGCGCCCACATAAATTTTTCGTCCTTGATATTTGAATATAGTAGGTGCACTAAAAAGTGGCCTAAATTTGCCCAGCTATCCACAGTCGTTTTGTGTGATCAGAAAGCTGTTACTATTTAGGGGGAGGGGGGCGCCTTAGGCCTATGAAAACTCTGGGGTAAAAAGGTGGCTCTCGTAAATTAAAAATAGAAACATATTTTTCTTCCAAAACAAATTCAAAATTTTATTTGATGTTAAACACAAAAGCAAGTACAGGTAAATATAAAGTTAATTTACAACAAAAGGCCTGAAGTTCTATTGCACCCCACACCATAAATTAGGTTTTGCGCCCACAAATAATTTAAAAGTCTACTTGTAGTGGCCATTTTAAAATTCTGTTTTTGATGACATATTGATAGGTAGCGGCCACTTTAAATTTCATTAAAACACATCTCCATATCGTAGGGAATGTGATTGTAAAATTAAAATAATTTCTGTGACTGTAAAATTTCTGACTTTTGCGCCCACAGAAAAATTGTGAAGTTGATTATTTTGAATTTCAGTGAAACCATGAATTACTAATAGTCCAGGCTGTTAGGGTCGAAATAGAGCGTGTGTGTGCACTTTTGGAAGAAATTTCCATTTTTTGCTCAGATGATCAGTAACATGTACTCTTTCGATCCTGATATAGCGCAGTCATTTCTGACACGATTAACACCTAATTAACAACCAATTAGTATCCATAATTAGCAAAACCACGAAAAATCCGAAAAAAATAATATCTAAAGAATCGGTAGATCGATTTTAATGATCTTGAGTTGTGTTATTTACTTAACGTATAGCCTACACGATAAAAATATTCCTGAGATGATCAGTGGTCAAGGTCACGTGATACGGCTAAGTCAAGGTCAGATGTGAGCAAAGTTTAAACATTCTGAACAAAAAAGCTAATAATAAATGTTTCAACGTACATATAATTATTTCACATTAAAAAAACGTGATACACCAATCTAACAGCTGTAATTCGATGGCATAATGTAATCTGTACCTCAAAAACCGGGATCATTATGGTCTAGACAAGTGATCTCCTCATGGGTTGGCTATACCACAGATGCCTCCTGTATGGATCGTCATCTGAGGAATAATTCAAGTCTATTTCATTTAGTTGCTTTTAAAACATGTTTAATGATGTTCCACATCTTATGCACTATTTCATATAACATAAAGGTCAAGGTTAAGCAAACCTCAAGGTCACAATTAAAGTGAAATTAGGAATAGATTTGAGACCAGATGATTTCCGTTTCGTCGTGCTCCCTTCTGACGCACGAAAATAATGAATCGGACAATTTTAATTATATGACTGGGTCAGTTTCAATGTAAAAGTGAAATTTAGTCTAAGCAATCGATATATTCGATACCTGTAGGGCATACGTCCATCGCAAAATATCACATAATTATTTTGAACCTATCATTTGTCAAACACAATCAATGATGCATAAAACCTTTATTAGAAAGCATTAACCTGCTGGAACATCTGATTTTGACGTTTTTTGCTTTGTCTTGGACGAGGGTGACGGGGTAACAGAACGTCCATAGCATGCACCCATATACTCGTAGAGGGAAGTGCAAAATAAGCCACGTTAATAATTGCAACACACACCTCAAATAACACTGGCCTGAAAAAGTCAAAATTGATTTTAAATTCGTAGGTTTTGATTTGTCAGTCTCACTTTGATTAAGTGTGAGAGCTCCTCTCACATAGGCCTATCGAGATTTAAATCTCTGGGATCCACAACATGTAAAACGAACCATAGATATGTCAGGTCAGCAAGAGAGAATTCCCACTGGTGAATGGAGAAAGGTTTATAGTATTTGTCATGCCAGTGCTCAGGTTACACAAACTGAATATCACACTGCGGCCACACACCCTGGACTGCTTGAGGATAGACTGGTGTTCAGCCTGATTCACTTTCTATACATCCATACTAGATGGATTGGACCAAGGACCGAGCACATTCATAAGTAGCCTTCTGGGTAGTTCTCTTATTCTATAGGTGCTGCACACGGCGATGACGAAATAAACAAAGACACTCTGGATAAGATTATTTTGCATTCTTGAATGATGACACGGTTTTTAATAAAGAGACACAACAAATTCTTCGATGATTTTAGTGTCATCAATGGACACTGAGCCAAACGCTACATACGGGACTGTAGAGGGATGTGGTGGGGGTGAAATGAGCTGACCATTTCTACTATGCCGACATTTACCTGTCCTGCCATGAAAGAGGTGTCATATCCCATCTAATGTATGGAATTTGGAGAGAAAACGCATCGTGGGAGATGACATATTCTGCCATATGTCATGTAACTGTATAATGCAATGTAGCGGAAAGTCGAGTCCACTCCAAGCGTTACATGCATCTTGTCAGAGTTGACCACTGTTTATTTTTCATAAATAGAGATAATACGTTTTCTAAAATAATGATTAGAGCTAGGGAAGCTAACATTTTTTTTTTTAAATGATGGTTTAATTACTCTGAATACTCTGATACTGAAATGTATCCCAGTTTCTATGAAGATTGTCTTTTTTATGGGTGTTAGCTTGGTCCGCACACCCATCCTTGGTTAGAAAGTGTTGTAACCTTGGCACTTCACTCAATATCTCTAACAACACCATCTCGCTCAACATAAGGAGAATTACAGTAATTGGTACATATTCGGCAAGTATTAACTTGACTTTGAAGTTATTGATAAACTTTGACCTTTATACGATATATAATAGTGCACAGCATTTTGTACAACATTAAAATGCACAATCTATTGAAAGATAATATTTAAAATCATAACGTTGATCCCTTTACGAGACATGTGCGAAATAGACAACATATGGTTGGACCACTTGTCCAAACAATTACGACACCGGTTATTAGATAACTACTCCATTAAACCCTCAAATGAAAGGTCATAAATGATGGTTTTCTTTTAAATAATATGTCAAATAATTTTGAATAATTTGAAACATTTTAAATGCGCTATTTAATGTCCGAAACTGTCCATTTTTCGTCGATTTTGATTTTAACCTCGACATATCACGTGACATTGACAATGAATAATCTCAAAAATATTTTTGTTGTGTCAATTATCCCACAAAAAGATAACAGAACTTAAAAATTATTATAATCGACCCACCGATTCTTTAGATATTATTTTCTCTGGATTTGTGTCCAGATTTTGCTAATTATGGATACTAATTACATGTTAATCAGGTGTTAATCGTGTCTGAATTGACTGAGCTATATCAGGATCTAAAGAGTACATGTTACTGATCATCTGGGCAAAAAATAGTAATTTCTTCCAAAAGTGCACAGAGAAACCCCTAACAGCCTGGACTATAAGTATTTTTTTAGCTCCCGCCGTCAACGTAGGTGAGACAGAGGATTCCGCCTCCGTTTTCTTCTTTTGCCTATAACTTTGTAAGAAAATAAGCTAGGATAACAATTTTTGGTATGTAGGTTACTTCCAGGTGGATAACGGACAGGTTAAAATATTTTAAATCTGAATTCAATAGGCAAGGTCGCAGAATGAATATGATGATGTTACACACAACACCTCTAGGGGGTCCAGTTGTGCTTTTTGGGGTATATGAACTTTGACCTACTTTTGGTTCAGAACTATGACCTATTTAGACGTTTTGACACACATTTCGTTTCCGGAGAAAATCTTGAAAAGTACTGGGCCGATTACAGCCATTTTGCACATAAATGTTCTTTAAGGTCCTTAGTTGTGCCTTTTCAGGTTTTTGGACCTTGACCTTGAAGTTGACCCAGCACTTTGACCTAATTTATGACATCGGTAAATCCGACTGAAATATTTTGCGGAATATAATAAAAACCGCTCAAGATGGCCACACCATTCCTAAAAAACAAATTATAAGGTTTCCGGAGAGGATGCATCTTGAAAAATTTCATATCAATAAAATTCAAAATGGCCGCCCATTATTCACCTCGACAGGCCTGATATTGCGAAATATCACAAAGATAGCTACACCATTACTATAAAACAAATTGCAAGGTTTCAGGAGAGGATGCATCTTGATAAATTTCAAGATGATAAAATTCAAAATGGCCGCTTGTAGGCCATTATTCACTTCGACAGGCCTCATATTGCGGAATATCATGAAAACCGCTTAAGATAGCTACACCATTACTATAAAACAAATTGTAAGGATTCAGGAGAGGATTTTGAAAAAAAATCAACTCTATCAAAGTCAAAATGGCCGCCTATTGGCCCTTATTCACTTCGACAGGCCTGATATTGAGTAAACCGTGCTAGATAGTTAAACCATTACTATAAAACAAAATGTGAGATTTCAGGAGAGGATGCATCTTGACAAGAATCGATTTGATCAAATTCAAAATGGCCTCTTATGGGCCATTATTCACTTTCACATGGCCGATATCTGGTAAACCGTGCTAGATGGCTAGACCATTACTATAAAACTAAATATGAGTTCTCGGGGGAGGATGCACTCTGAAATTTTTTAACCCCATCAAATTCAAAATGGAGACAAAATTTGCGTATTTCTAATTTTTGACATGGAATTTCGTCTCTATATCTAGTCTAACTGGTGAATGCGCAGCAGAAAAAATAAAAAAACTTTTGCAGTTCCAGTCTATGGACATGTTTACATCATATGGTCATATTAAGAAGCCAAAATAAAATTACCGATTTTTTGATGATTTTAGACTGGGCCAGTCCATTTAAACTCTATATTGCATAAAAGGGGTTGAGTTCCAATAATGTAAAACAAACATCAACCAGCTTATTTCACACAAATTATTCATTTCTGGTAGCACAAAGTTGAGTCACTCCACATTTGAAGATATTGGTTGTAACTATGGAATAGCATTTTCGAGACTTCAGATCTTCGCGATACTCAAGTGGCTTAACAATAACAAGTCAAACTAAAATATAACTAATCATGTATTTATTATGATATTAACCTACCTTATAAACCAAAGAAAATGTTTTATAGAGTTTTACTTTTTTCATTACACAGTCCAATAGAAAACTGAACAACACTATACACTAGGCAAATACAGCTTTGTTTGTGCAACGATAAAAGATGCTTGCCAATGTCATGACCAAATATATTGAAATAAGTGTGCAATTTTTATTTGAAATATTGTACAATGGGAAAACTAAGTATGACTTGTATATCATAATTTATACTATTTTGTAAATATTTTGGGAACATGTGACAAAAAATAAAAACATGCAGCAAAAGGCAGTCTATAAACAGTGTTTGAATAAAATCTTTTTCAGACAATGTTAATTTTCTATCAAATATTACAAGCAAAGAAATATAAATAATGTGCATGCAATTGTATCTATAAATACATCAAGTTATTCTCAGTATAAACACGGTGGTTGTATAATATGGCAAATGTCAAAAGTGCCATACTCTCAACTTTAATAGTCAAGATATAACTGAAAAGCAGATGTTATCTAGCATAAAAATAACTACAAATATCAGTATTCTATTTCTAAGTAAAATACCAAAAACAAATATCAGCAATCAAAGTGTAACAGATTACTTCAGACCAAATATGTTAATAAAATCAACCTTCATATTTTTCAATAATGATAACCATTAACATCTTAACATATTAAACCGCAATGTTGAGAGAAATAGAATAACACCATTTGGTATCAAATTATTCATGTGCCATAATTATGATAGACGTGTTTTGGAACTGAAGTTTTAAGGAATTTTTTCATGACCAAATTAGGCCTACTACATAAATGTTCTCTGATAATCTACTTATAAAAAGTGCGCGATCAAGTTCAAAGTTTGAATATCTTTCCAAAATAAAAATAATTATTTAGGTCAAAATATTTTTAGGTTAAATATTGGATGTGATCATGTCACAATATTATAATCATGAAAAAGTAATAGAGTATATATTATTATAATTAATTTAAGAACTAATAAGTTTTATACTGTTTCTCGTCTTTATTTAAACGACAATTATTGTGGACGGACAGAACAAGCATGTAAGAACTAATAATCCTAATAAAATATACATCGAGAAAGTAGATTTTAACATAAGTGGAAACATTTTTAACATTTCTATGCATTACCTGGTTATTGGACATTGGCTAATGGCGTGCACAGAAAATTCTATGGAATATTATATCTGCTCTGCAAAGACAGTAACTCCTTTTTGGCTTGCATGCAAACTTTATAAGCATGTAAATGCACACAAATTTACAATAAGAAGACTCAGTCAATAAAATATTGCACTACATATTAAACTAGAGATGTACCATTTCTATTTCTGCCAGTTAAGCGAAGCGTGAGCAAAGTGTAAGTCTATAAATGTCATGGGTAGCCTACTATCATGATGATCTTTATATCACAATTACCAAAATGTAGGAAAGCCTTTTATAGAAAAGCGAGCATTGAATATAAAGACAGTGCCCTAGTTCTAAGACGATCTTAATAGTTAAGTCAGGAGCTAAGCTGCTAAGTCACAAAGTGAATGTACTGGTTAAAAATGGACTTGACCATTATCCTGCTAAGTTGATTTATTTAACTTTTCAAGCACTTGAGGCTGTGTCTCGCTACCGCGATCCACAACCTCGAGTGCTTGAAAATTACTCATATTTGTTAAATTTGAGACCAAAAATTTACAAATCTTAATGTTTAAATGCTAATTTCATTCCAAATATCAGTGATTTGATCAGCAAATAAAACAGGCTTAAATCGACAATAGTCATGATCACCAGGGAAAGGATTAACAATTATCTTCGGTTTTCAGATCGCCTGAGAAAACAGCCACTGGTTAGTGGGACTAGCCCACCACCTACCGTAGTTTTAGCCATATTCAAACCTTGCCAGGTTCATCAATATTCATTAAATTGTATCTCTCATTGCTTAAATACTTGAACTTATCATATACTAACAATAATAAATAAAATTACTATTAATGTACCAGCCAAGTTTATACTTTTTGACAACCATGACTAAAACTAGGTGGTGGGCTCGTCCGCTTTAAGTACTGTAGATGTGGTAATATTCGCAAGGTTTTAATTTTTGCGAATTCGCGAATTCAAGAATCTCACGAAAAATAATTTTATAATGGCACTACTACAGAAAAAATATTGAAGCATTTTATGAGACTAGTTGCTCAGTTGAGGTGAACGTAACCCAGCAGACACAAGGCATTGAGTCAATGTTGGTTGTACGTTGGTCCACCGTCTACGACGCCAGACCAACGTTAAACAAACATTGATTCAACGTTTTGTGTCTGCTGGGAATGTATTTCCGTAGAAACTATTTCCACTGAATATGAGTAATACTTATTAGCTACACCCTGTCTGCGTGTATGACCCGTCTCCACTTTGCTAATGATCATCATATTCTGCCGCTCGTGGCTAAACCAGAGCGTTGACGACTGGTTGAAGTGAGTGTAAACTAGAAATAGTCTTTTCATGTGTCAAGCTATAAGCGAAAGCATGTATACTAGATAGTAGAACAATGAGAAATAACAATTGCTCGTCGACATTGTAATTAATTGTCAAAAAGTGACAAGATGCTCAGTATTTCATGACATCACAACTTCAGTTATACGATATAATATAATTGTATCATTTTGTATAGGACTACAATATGCATGTGGGTTTAGTGTAATTACAACAAAAACTATACCTCCTTCCAATTCCCATACCATTCAATTTGTATTAAATTTTATATTTGCATACCATTCCCTAATAGACAGCTATAATCTATAGCCAGATCCCACTGATTTCAATTTGTGTAGGTACCATAAGTAATTAAACTGTACAAAAATCCATTATGCCCCATTTAACATGCCATCAAATTAAACAAATAGATAACTTTTTGTATTTCAATTATAATTGCTCTTGTTCACCCTATTCATAATGCATTAGTTGGATAGATACACTCCACAGTGGATATTTATTATAAATACATGTACATAAATACGTAGGGCCTACTGTAGACTACACTACACGCTGACGAGTCATTCCATAAAGTAAATAATAACACGCATTCAGTTTGGTAACAGTGCATTCACATGCGTCTATGATAATATAAATTTAAACCCAGCTGACAAGATACATTTACCTAAAGTAACGTTAAAAATAAAATTCTGACGTACTTCTCAGATGATGACACATTCATATAAGTGAACCATTCATTTGTCGTTTTTTCACTGAACGATTCCACATTTGAAAGGCACATTGCTATCCCGTCACAGAGTAGGTTACAACAGGGAGGGTACATTGGCGTAAATTCAAACATAACACCACTAAATAACAAAAATACACAAATAAAAAGCACTCGTGTGTCTTAAGCCTTTGATCGTTTTGACTAGGTAACAAGGTTTGTAAGTGAAGTGGGTTTGGAGGGGAGACACTCCCGTGGCATGGGGCATGGCGGGTAGGGGGGTGTGAGGGGGGTTAGGGGGTGGGGGGGGGGGGCATACACAGCTCTTTACTTCCACTTCAAGAGTAACAATGCAGGTGAGGTTTAGTTGGTTATATGTACTTATCCCTGATCTTGGACGCAGATCTTGTCAAAAGTGGCGACACACGAATCTCCCAATACTTATTTTTTCAAAAACTTACATGGAATCACCACCTAATCTGATACATCAGTGTTGTGATCGTTAAGTGCAGAGCATCGTATGTTATATTACAGGTTCATACACATCACACAATAGATCTGCTTTCACCAGCAGTTCTTGCTGCTGTTGACATCATATGGAGTTTAACCCCTGAGGCGCCACATTATACAATTAAATTTTCACCCACTTGAAGTTGCGTCTCGCTACCGCGACCCACAACTTCTAGTGGGTGAAAATTACTATTGATTACTTGATTTGAAACCAAATATTAGAAAAAATTCATGTTTAAACACCCTTTTCATTATCAATAACTGATTTACTTAAACCTGCTAATAAAACAGATTAAAAAGCGCTTAATAGATTAATGTCACTTGTGCACAGTATTGCGAAATGACTAGTCTAACGTGGATTCTGGAGACTTAGAGATTTAACGCTTATTCTGGTGAGACAGTGTACAATACTAGCCTTGAAATTCCACTTGTCATGAGATGACTTCAAACTCTGGCACTCCTGGTGAAGGCACCCCTATTGTGATCTTTTTGTTCAAGTCACATACTATTCTGTCCGGGTGGTTATTTTATACATAATTCCACATCATATTTACTGTTAATGTGCAAAAAGTGCTGTACAGTGCATGCATTTGTACAAACTCTTCCGAGATTCCATGATCAAAGAATGTAGCACCAAGCACCGGGGGGTGAGAGACCAGCACTGCTCTGCAAAGCCAAAAGGCAGTATCTGCTTACTTGTAAGGTAAGCCAAAAGGCAGTATCTGCTTACTTGTAAAGTAAGCAGATACTGCCTTTTGGCTTTGCACCGCAGAGGAGTCTAGTCAGCCAAAGTGATTTCACCTCATGAATATCACATATACTTATATATCTATATATATGTGTGTATAGTTATATTATCATCTTTGATTTTACATTACAGACACATAAACATATTAAAGATAAACTATGGCCTAAGCAGATAAGATCTGTCCTAAATAATCAAACCACTTATCAGATAGTAAAATACATAAATTATTGGAAAGTACAAAATGATTTTCCAAAACCATTTAATGGTAGTCTCTCAGAGAAACAACCATCTCTCTGCTCATATGATCATAATCAACTCATCACTTATGCAGCTGCTTGCATGATACAAAAGTCGATATTTAAACTATCATACTAATGTATAATACAAATTAAAAAGTAATCGCCCCTTCCACTAAAATTCCCCAAATTTTTTTACGAAAGCAATATGCAAGCCTTATATCACCTTTTCTTAATCGTTTCGGTGTATGAATTAAGTGGCTTCACTCTAATTCTCATGAAATACAGTCCTTCACTAACATTGCCGTGAGATTTTTAAATATAAATGTACATTCTATTGTAATAGTAAATCAGTGGTACTTCATGCAATAATCCATAATTGATATCTAGTTAAATCTTATTATGCAAACTACACAAAATAGACCTAAACTATAACTAAAGGTACTTCGCAATCATTAAATGTTCTCATCTGAACTGCTGTGCAAAGCCAAAAGACAGTATCTGCTCTCTTGGCAAGAGGGCAGGTGCTGCCTTTTGGCTTTGCAAGGCAGTGAATATCACAAGTAAAATTACAATTCTACGTGCTACAATGATTTGTGTATAATGAATGTATGAGGTACACCAATAAGCTACATTTCACATGACTGTAATCACAGAAGATAACAGAAGATAACAAAATAGTTTGGCAGTCGTTTTTCATTCAGCTATGATCTCCCATTGTAATATTGCTGTGTCCTTTCCACCTGTAGACATTATACGGCTGTCATCGTAAAGGAATCGCACTCTAGTAACATGACTACTGTGTCCACAGTACGCGTAGCCTTGTGACTGAAAATATACAAGCAAATTGATGAACTGATTTTGAAAAAAATAAATATGGTAACTTATTGTGTGCAAAGTTCAGTTTAATGTCATGCAATTTGACATGAAAAAAAGAACAAATGGACAAAAGGCTGATATGATAGTGATGACTCAATATCTACTGCTTGAACCTACATTGTATACTGGGGTGACAATCTACACATCTAGTCTTATTATACTACAAGAACGGAACATGTATATATTTATTATGGTTATAAAGACCACCTTGCCTAGCCATTGTTGGATCAATTTCGTATTTTGAACAAGGATGGGCCTTCACCCACAGGTGGTCAATGGGCATTAACATTTAAATAGCTTAACCGATTCTTCACTACACACCTGTACAACAGGCCCTGCAAAAACGATATAGAATGGGCAGACATTATGATGTCACGTAGTAGGCCTAGATGAGCGAACATAGGTGAGCAACAGGTTATCTAGTTATAGTAACAGTCGAACTACATTGCAAGCTTGTAAGATATTGAGTAAACCTGCATTGAAGTTCCTCTAGAGACATTTTTCAAAGAATTATATTAAAAATAGATTTCATATAATCACACCAACAAAGTTTTATTGTCCCCTTGGAGTGAAAAGGGGCTAAACTGCCACTTTACAAAGTGGCAGTTTAGCACTTTCTAACTCCAAGGGGACGATATATGTGATCACAACTACTGAGAATAATATATTACATGTACTACAATAATTCAACAGTTTTTCTACCTCAAAAGAAAAACATAACTCATTCTTAAGTCATTCTTAAGTTTCATTCTGATTTGCAGCATTTCTTGCATCAAAATAAACTATGATGTAACTATTTTTCTTACAAAATTATCTATTCGAACTGGGTACTTAAAGTGAATATATTTTAAAGACCCGATGCTCAATATGAGCAAGGATATAATGAGTCGTCCAGTTAATTGGACGCCTAGCTCAGCCAACACTGAATGCTGTTTCAATGATGGGACAGTGTCAGACAAAGTGCTTCGTCATATCAAGGACGTTCTAAACAGGACTATCAGCTCAAGCTGAGGGAGCCGTACCCTGTTATTTGCGGCTCTGGTGATGGTCCAGAAAAAAGTTAGGAAGTAGATCTAATGTGGTATGTGGCTTACCACTCGTCGGCTATGGAAGTCTAGTAGATAAGTTGGAGGTTAACTTTACTCTGCAACAAACCATGTTACGTAATATGTCCTACTATTAAGTAGCCGTCCTAGGACGTCAGGATTATATTGCTGTAACATGGCATGTAACAGGTACTGTAGATCCATAACAGGGCTCGAAATTAGTGGTGGTCCGGTGGCCCGAGGTCACCAAATATTCTGCAGGACCACCAGAACACTGGGTAGCAGTGGTCTGACAGGCCACTGAAATTTCCGGACCAAAATTGTTTAAAAGATCGTAATTAATTAATTTCTTTGTTCAGAATAGTGGGTAGCAGTGGTGTGGCAGGCCACTAAAATTTCCCAGCCAAAAATTGTGTAAAAGTGCTGTGTATTCAGATACAATTTTTAAAAAATTGACAGGGCCACCAGGAATGGAAGAGGACCACCAAGTTTTTGGGGGCTGGTGGTCCGCTGGGCCAGTGCTCCGGAAATATAATTTCTAACCCTGAATATTTATGTTCTTTTGAAAGCAAGCATAGACTTATTATTATAGTTTTATATTATATATGTACAGTCATCCCATTGACCTGTTATGTCACCTGGAAGAAATAATAATTTGCATTTCACTGACTTAACTCTTCAACCTTGGCCTCTCAAATTTTATTATGTTCTGTAGAAATACACCTAGAATACATTTCAAATGAGAGCTAAGAGGTGCGCAAAACAGTATTCTGTCAAATTAGGTGAATTAAAGCATTGCATCTCGTTTCAATTTTACCCATTGACTTAACCATAGTGAACGAAATCTGAAAGTGGTAATAATCTAGATTCAGAAGCCTCTGACAAGCCACCTCCTTATCCTATGCCGTTGAAACTGCTACTATCGACTGTGGAAATAGCTCTAGAATACATATTTATTTGGATCTAATTTTTTTTTAAATAACATATTAGTAAATATTAAGCTGAACAAAATTCAACTGTGATTTCCTTAATTCCTTTCTAAATCAACCAATTCTCGTCGGATTTTCATAAATTTGATACCAAAATGAGGGTCATTACGTGGGCTTACAGTATCAACTACAAGAGCGTACCTACACTGTGCACAGTGCAGTGGAGATTGCCGACATACTTTTGAGGTCAAGTTTCTAGGTCAGGTCATACACACCCCATCTCGCTGTGGGAACATGCTGCAGACACGGACGCGCAAATGACCTGGTACAGCAGGACCCCCCGTTAATTGGTGAGAGGCGATAAGGGCCATCAAATCCCTACAGCTTATAGAGAGGTGCTCCGCCCACGGCTTGGTGATTAAGACTTGATGCTGATGCTGAAGCTGATAGTCCTGTATAGAACGTCCTTATCATCTTATTATCTGTGCACTACCGGTAATATTTGGCATAAAATTATTATGGTTTTAATTTTAAGTAAATTGTCAAGACTAGTACATGATACAGATAAATATACAAAATACGCTATGATCACAATTTCAAGGAGAATAGATTCTTAGATCTGATCGTACGAGGCAGAAGAGTATATTTAAATCTACAAATCTTTTGTAATCGAGTTCTTTCTGCAACTTAAGATATACATATTAATAGGTACATGTATGGCTGGAAGACTTGAAAGACGATCCCTACTTCACTATGACATATTTAACCCTTGGTTACAGCGCGGGGAACCACTTTAATCGGATTCTGATGCCTAAAGTCAATCTCTGCAGTGCACTGCAAGAGTAAAAATATTAATAATGGCCGTAGACTGATAACATAGGTATTCAAATGAAGCGGAAAGAGATAACGGATATAAGACATTTCGATTTCAACTTGGGATCAAAGCATCGGAGCTTTAAGGGTTAAACATCAATACTGTGGTCAAGTGTAGATACAAATCTAGTATTGTAACAATAGACTGGCGTCACTGGTGTATATTAGGCAATAACAAAGGCTGGCTGTCTGCAACTTACAAGCCATTGCTTACAAGGTACCCACAAAATTTCATACTTAACTTTTACCTTGCCAAGTTAATTTATTTAAATTTGAGGTTGTGTTACTCATTACTCATATTTGTTTAATTTGAGATCAAACATTAACAAATACAGATGTTTAAACAGTCATTTCATTCTCAATAACAGTTCTTTAATCGGATAATAAAACAGATTAAAAACGAGAATTATTGTGATTAGCAGGCAAAAGACATGTATTTTCCCACTCAAAATTTACATTTTCCCCGTGTTAAATATCAATAAGCAGCCTCTACCGACCCACTTTAGCCACGCCAAAGTAGTGTAGGGTCTATATGCAAAGAATTATCGAGTAAGCATATATGTTTATAAATGATACATTTTTGATATTTTCTGCAAAGGGCAAAACTAGCTTCACAGGCTAAAAATACCTTTCTTCACTATGTATTTTCCAAATTATTGAGCTCTACAAATGTTTTCCAAAGAGGGAAAATTTGAATCATTCGTCCATGTAATCTCTGTTTGTCTCTGTCGTGGGTACCCTTTTTAAGTGTAAATACTGAGGATACTATCAAAACATAACACACAGACAAAGAAAGCAGCTTTTACCTTTGGTTGGCTACAAGGGTATGTGTAGAGATTCACTTTTCCAAAATCATCAGCAGTAGCAACAAGGTTCCGTCTGCTGGATCGATCACATCCATTAATATCTGTCCCATCAGCTCCTTCTGGCCAAATTCCTGTTAAAGGGAAATTCAATAATATATAAATTTCATATGAATGCTAGGCAATCTCAATGCTTGCATTTTTTGCATTGACAAAGATTAGCCTCTGTTTATCATTAAACAGCTGAATTAAATAATTCAAATTTTCACCCACTTGAAGTTGTGTCTTACTACGGCGACCCACAACTTCAAGTGGGTGAAAATTACTCATATTAGTTTAATTAGAGACCAAACATTTGCAAATCTACTTTAAATAACAGCAATTTAAACGGCTAAATAGAACGCATTTTAAATGCCTAGTCGTGATTAGCAGTTATTATTATTATTCTCCACATCATCCTACTCATGAGAGCTTAAAACTTTTTGAGGTGTCGTACATAATGGCATTTCTAAAAAAAATACTGATACGCCGATTTTCTGGTGCTGTGTTTATCCTGTTTTCACAATGCAAGTGCAACATAGTTTGATGTAAGTATGTAAGGCAAACAATCATTATACAAGTTCAACAAAATAAATATATATGGTGATATCAATCCTACTTTGCACTTACACTTTTTCCATCCAAATAAAATCAATAGAAACTTAATAAACACAATATAGAGTAACAGACTCACCACAAACATTGAATCCAAGAACACAGGTCTGTGTGCTCCAATCAACATCCCTCATAGTGGAAGCAGAAGTGATTTGTCTATAAGTTGAGGTATTCCCTAATTAAACAAAAACATGCTTAATATATAAAATTATTACCAGTGTAAATATAAATGAGGGAAGCACAAAATGTATGTATCTCTACGAGAGTTGTAATAACAAGCATTTAACCAATAAAGGGCCCGATAAATGTTTTTAATTTTCACCCATTGAAGTTGTGTCTCGCTACGCGACCTGCAACTTCAAGTGGGTGAAAATTGCTAATTATTGGTTTAATTTAAAACCAAATATTTGGAAACGTTGTCGTTTAAACAAAAAAACAAAATATTCCCAGAAGCTGTGATTTAACGTGCTAATAAAACATACGCTTTGCACTTTCAAGCGTTTTACCATGAAATTTCTAACATGGCGCCGAGATACCGACCTCCAGACAATAGAAACAGATGATAAAAAGACAATAGAAACAGCAATTCTTAGGACACTTGGAACACTGATGTCTACTACCCAGTAAACACAAAACATTTGTATAAGATGTGTACAATGTTGGACCAAAGTCGAAGACGTTGGGCCAACATGGTATAAATGTTATGCAAAAGTTTTGTGTTTTCTGGGTACAGTAGACATTCTGTCTTTTTATTAGAAACTGTACAACCTATTTTTAAAAGTATAATTTGCCTTCAATCCTTCCTAAAACACTGATATATGCTGGGACTTAAATTTCACAAATCACATGAATTTTTAGTCACTTGAATTTGTGTATCGCTGTAGCAAAACACAACTTTAAGTGACTAAAAATTTAAATTGAATAGCTCAGTGCTCTAGGTGTTAAGTCATAATTTATCAACATAAAATATAATCAGTCGGTAAACAGTATTACCAGACTATTCAAGTGATTATCGGTAGATCTTTCCTATATGTTTGGTTTCACCTCATTATACTGAATGAACTGCTGGAATTTGAAAATATATAAATATTGGAGATAATTAAGCATTCTGGTTCACTGGATCAGATGTGCTTACTCATACACTGTTTCTGAAACCGATTAAAAATCGTAGAATAATTTAGTCAAGCATAGCTGGATGTTAAAATTATATCTGTTGTGACAAAATTGTAGATTTGAATATGTCATGCATGATTAGGCCTACCAGTAGGTGCCCCCAATGATAGGTGGGGCTGTGTCCCCCCTGAATTTTTGATGAAAACTGTTATATGTTACAATGTATTATTCCCTACATGATATATGCATGTAAACTGTTTATTACAGGTTGCATGCCAACAATCAGCAACTTTTCATTTTAAATGATATGAGAACATAAAGGCCTCACAATTGAGATCTGGACGAGTATTCTGAGCGGGTGACATAGATTGTAGGTACATGCCTAATCAACCAAGCATACTCCTGAGATCAAAGTCAAACGCTAGAAAAGTCAGACAGACCAAGCTTTCTGATCATTATTACTGAATATGAAACTTACAGAAAAGTAGCTCGTAGTCACCAGAGTTACTCTGTAGATAAAGACCATCCACTGACCAATCAAGATGAGTCACAAAACTTGAATGACCCTAAATAGAATGAAATGATTGTAAAATAAATGTTTAGTTGGCATATGTAATTATAAAATCATTGCAGTAAACAAATGATAACTAGCAGTCAATGTTAACTTACACTGCAGCGACCGGCTCTGGAATATTTTCTACCACCATCAGATACAGAATAAATATAGATATTGTTGTCTCGAGAGCCAATAGCCAAACTCTCCCCATCTGTAGGCAGAGAAAAAATATTTTGGCAAATGCTAAAGTTAAATCATCCCCTTTAATAATTTATTTAAATCAATTAGTAATTAACAGCCAGCGGAAGAACGGGATGCATTTTCAAGAGCAGATACATGAAAAGGTGAAATAGGCCATTTTGATATTTTTAAACCCTTATCGAACTTGTCTCAGTCTGACAACTGATTATTAGCAACATGCAACAAATTTCAGTAGGATACATGAAATTATTTTCAATTTATCATGCCTACAAAAAATGTTAACGCTGATGCCAAAAAAGCCTAACTTCAATTGCAATAGGGCACTATTTTTTTTTTATAAAAAAGCGGACTAAAAATACAACTGCCTTTTAGCAGTTTCAATTAAGAGTAAAATTTAATTCAGTGAAATTAATCTATTTAAAATCCATCATAAATGGGACATGAATAAAAGGTTGAACAATGTAGTGAGTAGGCTCTGGTGATCACAATAATTGATAACCTGGGGAGTAGCCAATACATTCCAGTGGCTCATTTCCATCAGTGTGAGAAGTGATGATTTCACGTGTAGTAACATCAACAGCCAGCCATCGTCCACAAAGTGTACCGACTACCAAGATATTACCATCAGGATGAAAAGCTACACTGTGACAGCCTTCCTGAAATATACAACAGAAATATATTATTATTTACTGTTCTTTGCAGTGGGAACCTATTTATAGCATCCCTCCCCAGATAGCCAATTAATGTATTCAACACGGTCTGCCGCCACTGTAGTTATTTGTTTTTTTAAATAACAACACATCTATGAACTACTGCTTAGGGCAACTAATGAAGAAATGCTATTTGGAGCATTCGAGGAGAAAACAAATTCAGAATGGCAGTTTTGCAGCCATTTTGATTGGTCAGAATTTTGTAATGCATTTTGTATTTACATATCTCAAAAACAATTAAATGCAAACTGAATAAGATATGTCAAAAAGTGTACTATGGTGAACACAATTCATCCCACTAGTGGTGACCTTTGTGATATAAAATAGTCTTTATCAACTGGATAAATTTTGAAATTGGAAATCTATGTATTCAAGGATGTATCGTGATGTATGCACACTTGCCATCCCTGAATACAGGTATGCATCAGTGATAGGGTAAACAATGTCAATGGAGAATTAATGTACTAACGGCTAGTTCCATGGTCCAGATAGCTGTATGAGTGAGAGTATCCCACATGTAGAGAGTCCTGTCATAAGCACAGCTTACAAACTGATGTTGGTTAGGATGAGTGTCTAAGCCCCATAATTCATCCATATGACCCTGTGACAGAATGTAACAAATGACAATATTGGAACTAAGATGAAAAAAGAAACTTTCAACATTTTTGGCATGAAGACAGAAACATTAAAATCAAGATTTGCAAATGTTTTGTCTCAAATTTAACATATATGAGAAATATTCATCCATTCAACTATTGGCAGGAAAAGGGTTAATAATTTGAAAATTATATACAGATAATGTAGTAACATTGACTGCAACACACTATATTTTTATTATGATCCATATAAACACTTCCATTAGTTTTTATTTGTACTGGAAATCATCACATGCATGACAAAAATAAATTATTTTATGTCACTCTTATTCTGTTTTCTAAGTACAGCTGAAAATTTATGAACCACATCTCCTGAAACATTTGAATGAAAACATAAATACCTGTACAATTGGGCTAAATTTCAAGTCCAATGAACCTTGGAGAATAGTGTTACGAGTCGTGCCAATCAAAAGCATGTTTCCCTTGCCTTGACTGAGCATTCTAACTGGACCATATTGCTCAGATAACTGGAAAAAAAATATTACCAGGCTTGAGAGATACTTCGAACTGCATGATTTTTTCAGGGTTTTCATGAATCCCTGCTTTTGAATTCCAAATGTATTTGATAAATTAAAGTTGGCTTTGCAAGGTCGCAATCATTTTAAACATCTATTTATGTCTCATCAAGAATATAAAATCCACCCCTTTTCTCAATTGAGGGGACAATATATCTGACAAATCTCACATTCTATATACATTCTATATGTCTTTAAATTGGATTATCAGAAATTGTGGCCAGCCAACTGAAATTGTGGCCAGTCAACATACTTATCACTGAACTTTTTTTTAAATATTTCATGTCAGCAAAATCTGTGCTTATCTTTGTAGTGTTGAAGGACAAACTTGACAATGATGACAAATAATGATGCAACATAATTTCATGTATTACCTCTTACGGAGCTAATCATGATTATAGTCATTTTTAAACCCATTTATTAGCCTATCTAATCACTGATATTGGAAATGAAATTATGTTCAAACATCAAGATTTGTAAATGTTTTGTTTCAAATTAAACAATTGTGAGTAATTTCCACCCACTTGAAGTTGTGGGTCGCGGTAGCGAGACACAACTTCAAGTGGGTGAAAATTTTAATTTGGCACTTCAACATAGTTCTGATAGCACAAAACATGTATATTAAAAAAGATACCATCCTGTTTACCTCATGTTCTACACCTGTTCTCTTATAGTTTGAATCCCACTTAACAATACGTCTGTCTTTGCCACCAGTCAGGATGGTAGAATCCTTCATCACACACACTGAGAATATGCCTCCATCATGAGCACCGAGTATCGCATGAGACACACGGTTTGTACCTGAAATACATAGATATGTCCAGACATTGTAGATTACTTTATTTTTTCAGTAAACATTATATGGAGGCTTAAAGTCAGTATTAATGTAAACAATAATGGTTAATTTTGACACAAATACAAGTACAGACTAGTTTTTTGTCTCATGTGTAATTAATGTGGTTTAGGTAGAATAAGATGATACATATTGTGCACCTCTGAGTTTGGTCCTCTGAGGATTAAGGCGCTATAGAACGGTTACTGATTGATTGATTGATTGATTGAGATATAAGAAAATCTACAGTTGAATATTTTATGGATAGATTTGAATATTTCAAATAAGTTGCATACTAATATAAAATACCTAAATGCTAAGGGCATCGTGTGGATAATTTACAGAACTTACCAAATAGAGTAAATTTTCTGTTAATATTCAGTCAACATCTTAAAATTTAAAATTTCGTGTTTAAATAATAACATTGTATAATTTTTCGGTTAATAACATATTGACAATGTTTTCCTATTCAAATAGAAATATCGCGACTTTTTTTATTGTGCTACTAGATAATCTGTCGTTCAACATATATCTTCACTCTAGAGGCCTTTTGGTGTGTGGCCTCAGGGTTGAATTTGTTCAGTACAGGGATCGTACACCTTGGGCAGAACAAAATTCAAGGCCTTTTCAAGGTTTTTCCAGGCCCCATGCAAACCTAGTAAAACATTAATACAAACATTCAAAAAACAAATTTTGCTTAAAAGCAAGCATTTAGACATGTAGCAAGCCCACTTGTTGACTCCAGAGAATAAATGCATGATCACTGTGGATCTTGGCTGTCATTAAAAACCTTCTAGGAATGACTTCTTGGCTGTTTTTAAAAAAAATGCAAAATGGCTTTCAAAATGGTTCATTTTCAAAGCTTTTCAAGGCCTTCGGCAAAATTCAAACACTTTCAAGGCCTTGAAAAAATAATGTAAAATTCAAGGCTTTTCAAGGCGCCTTGTGCGAACCCTGTCAGTATCATGTAGCGAAAAGCTATACAATTCTGGCCATTTGCCAATCAAACTTGAAATTGATTAGCAAAATACAAATGTATATCTGCTGATCGCAACGCAATATTTTCACAACAAATTGAACCCTGGGCCTATGTCACAATCTGTCACTTTGCATGTATTGTGCTTTTAGAGTTGATAAGATTCGTTGGCCCTAATCACGGGAAATTATTTATATTAATTAGGGGAAATCAATTAGGTTAATTTAAATGCTTATTGGCAACCCTCTGGGTTAAGGCACATGTTTGTGCCAAATATAAAGTTAATCAATCAATAGCAAGGTGGTCTGCATAACCATTACATACATACATGTTCAGTTCTTGTAGTACATGTATAATAGATTAACCAGACCGGATAATTTTCACTTTTATACTTTCTTAATACTATTTTAAAAAATGTGCTAAAGATAAAGAATATTTTTTCTAGCTTATAAAGTGCGATTAGACACTTGCTGTTCTGCCACAAAAATTTGACTGTAGTCCAGAATAACGGTCCGAACAGATGACACTGGTGATATGGCTATGAATCAAAACAAAATTTGATCAAAAGCAAAATGGACCATAATGGGGGTTTGACCGGATTTGGCCATTATTTGAGAGTCTCATTTTAAGTTGTGCTGTCACGCTTTTGCACCATAGTGCACATAATTCCAAGTTAAGGTGTGCTATTAATGTCAAGTAATTCATACAATCAGGTGTGAATCACACTCATCATGGACTTCTTGTTAGAAACCTGGCAACATTAATTGAGGAGTGCTATTTTCTGCATTACAGCAATTTTATACAAGAACGCCTGTATATGTGATATATATATGACATCATTTTTTTAATGAGAGCCAAATAATTTAAATTGAGCATTTACTGAACAAGAGCGTACGGTCAATAAATAACCAAAGGCATTGGAAACCAAGCAAACACTAATATTAGCATCGCTGATGCTTAATCAAAACCTTTGAAATTATGCAATCAACAATATTAACCATCCCTTACTAGGTGGATGGATGATTTAAAATAGACTCGAAGTTTGTCGACTGATCTTTGCTGTAAAAAATGTATGCGCATTTTAAA
The DNA here is from genome assembly GCA_964017125.1 of Flabesymbios commensalis. Lineage (NCBI taxonomy): Eukaryota > Metazoa > Annelida > Polychaeta > Terebellida > Flabelligeridae > Flabesymbios > Flabesymbios commensalis. Next base: position 74,875,394 of record OZ024906.1, on the reverse strand, counting down.
TCGACACTGGATCATTAAAAAATGATTTATATTTGTCAGATGATGATCAAACAGTGCATATATGTAGAACTCCCAAAGAAAGTTACCACCAACAATTTGCCAATTATTATTTTGTTCAATTTTTTTTATTGTTGTTTCGTATATATTTTTTTAGGGGGTGGCCTTTCATAGGCCAGACTTAAAAAACGAGTTTTCACAATTAGCAGATGACATGTGTGGAAAATACATAATGACCCCCAGTTCATCAACAGCCAATAGAAAGTCCCTGTGATCATGCGTAATCGATAGTGACCTAAAAAAGACACCCACTTCAATATAAATTGCTTGTTACATCATGGCATGTATCATGGAGCTTCATGTACATGTATACTTTTTTATGGTAACTTTCTTTCAGAGTTCAGTGTAGTAGAGTTTTCTAGTGCAATTTCTATTACCTATCAGTCTGTTTTGTATTTCTGACACACAAAAACCACACAAATACACCACAATACATAACATTTAAAAGCATAATAGAAGAATGTGGGGAAAACCTTTTTGAATATGTAGTGAAGTAGAACTTAATTTTTGAAATATTGAATAATTGCCTCAACAACTATTTTTATTTTATTCCAAATTCAATGAAGAACATGAAGAGAACTATTTTTCTGCTAAGTATTAGTACATTCAAATTCACACACAATTTTCAACAGATTTATGTGGAAGCAAAATAGGTGCTGCAAATTTTAGCAAAGAAATACTTCTGTGGAGAACTAAAAACAGATAATTGATATACAATTAAACTCACACACAACATATTGAGACCTTATAATTATACTACAGGATAATGCCTGACTATACATGCCATGTAACTCATTTTGGGGCACTGTCTAGTGTTTGTGAGGCAGATATATCAGGACTTTTAAGCTAATAACTTTTACTACATTGATCATGAAATCAACTGATCTATTGATAGACCAGTTCACAGTTAGTTGGAGCAAATTGAATCATCGGTAAGGTCAGCGTTAAAGGTACCAAAAACTCCCAAAAACATTACATGATATTGTTAAATTTTCAAGCTTGCTCGGATTAAACTGTTAATCAAATAAAATTTTGATTTGGCTATGATCCTATGTTACTATCCACTTCAAGAGTAGATGACTTGGCTAGTTTCTAAGTTGTATACTGTTGCTACAATTTTTTCTAGTTGACCTTCTCTTTGGACCCATTACAAAATATTGACCTCGAGGGGAAGTGCCCTTCTTCCAACTTGTTACCTGGGCTATTGAGGGATGGTTCACTAAGTGATGCAGTATTTTACATTTTCTTGACTCCACATGTACAATATGTGTTTATGTGTGTTTAACAGATTAATAGCCATGTAATGTGCCAACCTCTCTACACCTTTTCTTTGGCAACTGAGATATTATAATTATATCATATGTCTGTTTCATTTAAATAGTGAACAACCTGCAACCAGTGATTAATCTTCCGTAAACCAGGATACCAGAGGAGCAAAGGATTGTATCTTCAAATTTAACAAGTCGCATCATCAGATCACAATTTTATAGTTTTGTTTTAATATTTTAAATCAAACTTGAATGCATACACCATTAAAATGCTGCTTCAGTAATGGCCTAGAGATAATAATTTACCCTTATGGCTCACTAGATTGAGTTATTATTAAGACATTAAGATATTATGCTTCATTAGTATTCAGAATAAAATAGTATTTTGCACGTGTCAGAGAAGGGGGCACGCAGAAAAATAACAGAACTCCTTACCCGATTTTTTTCACTTTTCTAACATTTATATCTCTATTTCTTATTAACAGCAAAAATACTGGTGAGGATTAAATTAATTTTTCATAACCTTGATTGGGTAGAGGTAAATTTTGACACATGGGCCACTCCACCAATAGTGCATTATGAATAGATGCTTTGTCAATGGTGCCATATTTAGGTTTTATCTAACAGACATCACACAGAAATACTGCAAAAGTTTATCCATCTGCTAAATATGCCAGCTAACTCGAGATATTGAGCCAATTTTTTTTCAATGTTGGCTCAGCATTAGAGACGATTGGCCAACATTAAAACAACATTGGCTTAACAACTCGTGTTTGTGGGATATATTGAGTAAACTTTGGGCCTCATTATTTACACATAAAATGTAGATATACTTGGAACTTGGGCAGAGAGTGTGATACACACAGCAATAAAAATATGATGACTGATTGTCTGTGACTAAGAGTGTCTGTAACAGATTTTCTAAATGGCAGTTTAAAAATTAAGAGAAAAAAATAGACGATTGTTTTCTAGTTTACAGTGTCAACATTAGCCGACATGATTAATACAAGGGACAGATCAGTATGCACACAAATGCAGGTCATCACTATATTGTGTGTTCTTGCTTGTGATATAATCACACCAAATTATCAGTCTGATTGCTCGTAAGCTGGGTAGTGATTTACTATAAACTCTTTGAAGTATTGTTGTTGATAGCAATGATATTGAGGCTTCAGAATAAAGGAATTTAAAATTTACATTTTTCTAATCTAGATTTCAGGTAAACACTTCAGTGATGGTTGTGTTGCTTTGAAAAGAACAGCAAAAATATCTGATAGCTTGTAAATTGCATCATCAACAACAAAAATGACATAGCCTACCTTCTTCAATTTGTTCTTCATCAGAGAATAACATACTCAACTCAATTAGATTGCAAAATCAGTTTTAGATTGCTGAGAAGACTACATTTGATTCATTTACCTTGAGTAATAATCATGATGTTTACTTATTACAATATTGATACTTATCATAACAATTAGATCGAATACCAGTAACTTGAAATTTTATAGATTTACTGAATATGGTGCATGAAGCAATTATAATCTGGCATCTGCTTCAGCTATTAGATATGTACATCTTATTTTAAGTGTAGCTTACATGTACATTTATTAGTAATTATTACCATACTGGCAAACATAGTACTTATCTGTACTTTATAAATTATGTTTCCTCACCTCTTCCCCAAACATAAAGGTTGCCAGAAGAATCACCAGAAATAACATCTCCACTTTCACTGAATGCTATACATGTTATGTACTTTGGCTTGTCATATTTCTGGAAGATAAGAATGTTTCATGTATAATTCTGAAACAGCCACAGCCAATTATCAACAAAACAAAACATAACACTTTCACCCCTATGTTCATTTTAATTTGGGCAACGCATACAGTCTGCAAATTGAAACATTTAGCCAGAATTAAGTCAGTGCCTTGTATACTAGATAAAGACACAGTAAGGTATCAACTCTATCCGCGCGGGGACCGTCTTTATACATCAGAATCTGATGTATGTAGACTTCAGATTATGACGTATAAAGATGGTCCCAGCACTGGAAGAATTAACCCTTGTCCTGCTGAATTGCTTCGATTGTATTTTTCGTCATTTGAAGCTGGAATTGCTAACGCAATTTCCAGCTTCAAATGACGAAAAATATTACTATTTATGAAAAATAGACATGTCTAAAATTAAATTACTGGATCAACAAAGCGTCTATTAATTTTTTTTTATCAAAATTAAGGGATATTTTTATTGATCTAAAACATCCTTAACCCCGTATATATCCAGGCATAGCAGGACAAGGGTTAAAAACCATATACTGGCTGTAGACCCATAACATAGGTATTCAAATAAACCGGAAAGAGCTACCTAAGACATTTATGATGATTTTCATGGTTTGTATAAAAGTATTCCAGCGTTTCAAGGGTTAATACTGTATTTAGGTCAATCGATCTAATAAATTTAATATTACAGCTACTATCAGGGATTCATGACACATTTGGCAGTAGGGCAATATGACTAATTGAGAGTCGAAAAAAGGCCATCAGAGATGGGAATAGCCCTCAGCACCAAAGAACTTCTTTGCTTATTAAAAATTGTAAAAGAAACCAGAAACTCAATCACACCCGCAAGAAAAAAATAAAAGTCTTGCCATTTTGAATTTGATCCTTGTCATTTTTTAACATGCCCATTGAGTTTGTAGGGTGAGCATGTGTGCCAAGTTCTAGAACTAGATTGGAAAAAAAATCTGCAAGTCAATCACGCTAAGAAGAAAAGTTGCTTATGCCGAAGTTGCGGTCATTTTGAATCTGATCCTTTTGAATCTGATCTGTGCCATTTTCAAACTCGTCTGACAGGTTTGTATGGTTTGCTACAATTGAATAAAAAAATACAAGGGACGTGGTTAGACAGATTACCAGAGACAGTTTGGCTTACCTCAAATATCCCAGTTTTTCTGATGAGGGATCCACCTTCTATATTCCAAAAAGCTATATGGCCTTTGCCACAAGTGACAATTGTATTTCTCTCACAAGGATGGAACTCTGCGGCTAAAACAGGGTCTGTGGAACTCTAAAAATAAAGAAACATCACCGATAAAATACAAAGTTGAACATTTAGTTGAACTACTGGTATATGTATAAAGAAAAGTATATTAAAAAAATATTGAATATTTGGTAACAGACAATGACTCAGTAATTTGTCCAGTCGCAATGGGTTGACATAGATACAGTGATTGTTTTGTCTCCAGCTTTCCAGACATGGCGTCAAATACAAACAAATTAAATTGAATACGAATACATTGTAAAGTCATGAATACAAATAAGTGAATACGAAAACTCTATTTAAAAAATGTACATATTTGAATACGAATACATTACTTTCCAAATGTATTCGAATACAAATATATTTGAAATATATTTATATTTGAAAAAAGTTAAAACAAATTCACAGATATAATTATATAGATCTGTTTTATTTACAGTTTGCATTTCAATCACTCTTTATACAATTGTTTGTATCAATAAATATTTTACTATCACATTTATGATTTTTAAATAAGCTTTATTGTTTATTGTCCATTGCTTAACTATTTCTTATTTTTCAGAATTTCCCATTGCATTTAATCATCATCAGATTATGAAAAGCCCATCTTTTAAATTACATCGTTCTGGGCTATGCTGAATAAGCGCTCCACTGGAGCTGATGAGGCTGGAATAGCGAAAAATTCCTAACTAAATTTAGACAGTATAGAGAATTTTGTCTGGTTATTTCTCGAATAGTCCAATGGATTTGTTTCCATATTAACACATAACAATATTTTTCCACTTCAGCATTCACTGACTTTCAAGAGCATTACTTTCAGGAGCATACTGAACAAGTCGTCATCTCTGTCGTCGTTTTGTTTTCTTTTTTTACATGCAGGCTCTTAATCATCTAAGTGAGTATCTGGAATATCCATTGACACCCTGGAAGCCTGGTTCAGGACTACAGAAATAGCATGTGTAAGAGTTATTGTTTGTAGCTGCTATCTGATCTCTCCCAAGCAAAATTAATGTTAAAATTTCATAACGCTCTCATACCTCATAACTTTTTTAAGAAGCCAGAGCGAATACTGCAAAATATTTTTTTCAAAAAATTTGCCCCCCCCCTTCTAAACTCCCCCACCTCACAAAAAGTACAGCTCTCATCTTTGCATCTGTTACACAAAGGGTAATTCTAGGTCCCCCGATCTTATCAGGAAGGGCGGAGGACAATAATAATAATAATAAGAACAACAATATACATTAAACAGAGTTCTAGATACCACATAGAGTTAACCACTACATGAAGTCTAAACATTACCTTGGTTTCAGTCACTTTTTGTCCTCGCTCTCCACCCTGCCACTCCCACAAGGATAAAACATGTTCATTTGCTTCATCAACAGCGACTAGGAATTGTCCACCATCCTAAAAATAAATGTAGTATGTAAATCTGAAATTAATAAATAAATTTGTCTACATGACATCTGATGTCATTGTACATAAGCATATCTTTCAATTGTGTGTATAATCATTATTTTCACTAGGTGGCCAGCTAACATGTTTTAAATATAACATGAAGACTATGGGATATACATCAAAAACCCTTTCAGATGAATTCTGGAAGAGTAAAATATTTATAATGGCCATAGACCCATAACATAGGTATTCAAATGAAGCAGAAAGAGCTAACTAAGACATTTATGATTATTTCAAATTGAAACAAGAGGCCTAAAGTCCTATGTCATTCCCAGCCATAAATTGGGTTAGAGTTTTTGCGGTCACAAATATTTAAAAAGTCGACTTGTGGTGGTCATTTTAAAGGTCAGTAAAATCACCTGCACATTTCCAGATTTTAAATTTTTGAGGTTTTGCGAACACAATAAATTATGGAGTTCATACATGGAGGCCATCTTGAATTTCAGTAAAACCTTGAAAAAGTCACCTGCACATCTCCATATTGTGTGGAATGTTGTTGTAAAATTTGAATAATTTCTGACTAAGTTTTCGCTCCCACAAAAAAAATTGGAGTTGACCTCTGGCGGCCATTTTGAATTTTGGTAGCATTTTTAACAAGAGCGCTGACGCTATCGATATCCCCCGCCAATAATTAAAGTCAATAATAGCATAGATTAACCATAATAGATATGTCACGCCATGTTGAAAACCTGTCACACGGCGACTGCAGCGCCATCTGATTTTAAATTGGGTCAGAAATTGTGGCGACAATCTGAACATGGGGTGGCGAGCTGGCTTAGGCTTATAAAGCATCACTCAGCAGTCATTGCCATTGGCGCTGGGAGTGGGACTTCTAAGTTTTATTCTACTCTACTACTTACTAGATCTAGCCTACATTTAGTAGGCCTACTGTAACTATGAACGGTATTAAAATCTCTAATTTCACCAACCTTTAGATTAGCCTAAAATCTATTTGAAGTCTATTTGCAGCCCACATGATGATGACACCCCCCAGTCTTGGCTCAGGCTATGCAGGCGTAGCTATTTATCATCTTTATAGAACTAGTATAACAGACTATAGACATAGTATAGGTTAGCCCTATATTATTAGTAACTTATAGACACTGATAGGCTAAGGTTAGTCTATCAGAAAAAAAATCTAGGCCTACTACCACAAGGCTACATGGATATTGGAGACGCATGTAGTCTATCTTGTAGATCTACTATTATAGACTATACCTACTATGGGTGTGATGGATTGATAAAAGATAAGCCACGCCCCAATCATCTTTTGACTAGTCTATAGTCTACTAGTAGGAGGGGCCCACCTGAAAAATAGACTAATGATATGCATAAGCCATAATGATATGCATAGCCCAGCCCTAGGCCTAATTTTGCTAGCTTTTTTGTAGTAGTCTAACCTCTAGGCATAGGCCTGCTAGGCCTACACGTATTAACATAAATAACATTGTTTATATAAACACTGATATTTAGTTTAGAATCAATAGGCCCCATAATTACATGAATTAGTATAATTAAAGTGACACAATCTGGCTAAACTAATAAAAAAATCGGTAGGCCCTAATTTTATTTTGGTTTCTTTATATGACCATATGATGTAGGTCTAGGCCTAAACATAGACTAGAACTGCTATAGTTTTTTTTAATTTTTGTGCTGCGCATTTAGACCTACCAGTAAAGGGAGACATAGAGACAAAATTCTCGTATTTCTCATTTTGGACATGCATGTCCAAGGCTAGAGGTAAAATTTAGACAAACTTCTTTTTTGTTCATTGAAGAACGGAAATATCAGATCAGATCGGATGCCTTCCTTGTTTTGTATACATGTTAAAATTTGCTGGTTTATTCTGGTCAACATATTTTTCATCAATTCCGCCAACAAACTTTTTTTTCTGTCCATATTTGTGGCAACAAACTTTGTTTTCATATTTCTTAACCCTTCAAGTCCTCACGATGCATTAAAGCATCATTTTACATCCCTGAAAAGAGACTACATTTTCCTACAAGCAGCAATTTGCGGCTTGTAGTGGATGAAGGTGACATTGTAAAGTCAGGCTTGAAAGGGTTAATGCCCCTCCCCCCACCAGTTAGGCTAGATATAGAGACGAAATTCCTGATTTGTAATTATTGACAACCATGTCAAAAATAGGAAATGCGGGAATTTCGTCTCTATATCTAGTCTAACTGATGAATGCGCAGCACAAAAATAATAAAAATTTGCAGTTCTAGTCTATGTACATGTTTACATCATATGGTCATATTAAGAACCCGCGAAATAAAATCACCGATTTTTTTATGATTTTAGCCTGGGCCAGTCCCTTTAATATAGGCCTACGCATTATTTACGGTAATAATATAGTTTGAAAGTTTATCCTTGAATGAGCAGATCAATTGCGTTCCAAAAGAGGAGGTGTGAGTCTAAATTTGACATTTTGGTGAATCGAAATTAGGTGCCTTAGGGGGCAACCATTCAATATCCAGGGGGAGGGCAGGGATATTTTCGAAATAAATAATTAAAGGCAGGGAGAAGGTGAAATAAATGATTTGCTGTCGATCCCATTTGAAATAAATAATTTATGGCACATCGGGCAAGCCTACATGTTTTGGCGTACTAAACTATTTTCTAGCCGATGAAATTATGAAGATTCTGGAGATATTCAGTTTCTTACATTGCAAAATATTAGGCTAATATCATATTATATAGCCTTAATAAATAATACATCGGCAATTTATGAAAGTCGTTCCAAAAGTGGTTGAAATAAATAATTTGTTAACCGTACAGCTGGAAAAAAATAACCATGAGCTGGATCATATTGAAAAAAATATTCTGGTCCATCCCAATATCCCTGCCCCCCCCTGGATATTAAATGGTAGCCCCCTTACCAAAATTTGAAACTTCACATATAAACAATCCAGAAATTTGGCAAAAAGCCAAGGGCGGCAAACTGAAGAATATAGCTAGGATCAGACTGAATTGTTTTCTTGACATAGATATGCCTATCAGGATCACAACACTAAGCCATTAGGCCTATTATCCTTGATAATTTTAAATAGCCTAAGCCTATATCATCAGCTATTAATATACACATAGGCCTAAGGTAAAAATATAGGCCTATAAGCTTATAGGTCTAGGCCTATAGTATGGGTCATTTTAAGTATCAAGCTTCACATGTGATGAGCAAGATCACTCAAGAAAGTTGGTAAATAGCCAAGGGCGGCAAACTGATAATAGGTGGATGTAGGCCTAAGTGGGCGTTTTGACCCAGGGCTATTTTTTTAAAGCATGCTTTTTACACCACTTTATTACCTTATTATCAATCATAAATGTTAAAAGCAGATATATATATATATATATAGGGGGCCTCGAAACGTCTAAAGATTTTCTTTGATGAAATTTAGGCTATAGGCTACATGAAAATGTTGGAAAAATATTGCCCCTGTAGTAGATCTAATACCTTTCCATTTTTTTATAACAAAAAGGTTGCATTCCTATGTTATGTGTAGACCATTTAAATGACATAAAGTAATCAAAATTGTCTATAATAGCGCCATAACTATTTGCATACAGTGTCTAATTAGAATGTAACCTAGTAATGCGAGAACTTGTTGCAAGATCACCCAGTCACGATAGGCCTAATGGGACATCAATAAAAAAATAAAATAAAAAAATTCTCGTTGTTTTTATTTTACTATAGACTAGTCTACCGCTATTCATCGATATCAATTGAAATTAAAACATAAATTATGCATCTTTTTAGATTAAATAAGTGTACACTTAAATTTTTTATTTTTTATGTGTAAGTTTTCCGTTACAAATCAAATAAAAAGTTTTTATTTATATTTTTTTGACCGTCTGCTCTGAATCTTGAATCATGCGAGCCATGCAATTTATAAAAAAAAGTGGCCTAGGCTACATGTAGTTAAGACCTAGACTTATAGGGCCTAAAATAGGGTGTATATAGGCTATAGGCTTATATATGTATAAAACTAAATTGGCCTGCGAAAAAAAAAAAATTGAAAACCATGTATTTTATACCCCCACCCCCCTCGTCAAATTTAAATAGTCTAGGTCTACACCGAATTAAACAAACATTCATTTTTAGCATTCCAAGGGACTAAAATTATTAGGCCTAGCCTAGGCCTACCAGACAATAATGCCTATAAATAATTTATACTTTTTTTTATAGTCTATTTCCATGATTAGCCTATAGCCTAGGCCTACCCCTCCCCCTCCCACCAAAGTAATATTTTGTTATCCAATCAACTGCAGGAGCTCTAGTCTAGGCCTAACCTTTCTTAGACTTCGGCCTGCATGTATTTATTGAACATATATGATATGGGGGTGGGCTGTCTAAATGTTATCTACTTGTAGCAATGTAGGCTACTGGTAGGTAACATAACCTACTCATAGGGGCCTACTAGGCTACAACATAAATAAACATTTTAATTAGAAATAGCCTAATTAGTCTACCTCCGACCCATGTGGCATGTACCTTTATCATGACATGTTTTATGTGTGTTTTTAGTCTAGCCTAAGAGGTTAGGTACGGTAGCCTACTGTAGTCTAGGCCACATGCTTTTAACAATGACCAAATCTGAGGTTTGGGCCTACTAGGCCTAGAAGAAAAGTCTTGACTTCTTGCTGAAAACAATTAGATCTAATTATAGGCCTACAAACATGACTTGTGTAGTCTAGATCTTGATTATGTTTAGGACTATGTCCCTAATACTAATACTCTAACGTCAGTGAGAGTTTATTGTCATTGACATTGAATATACCACCGCCCAGGCACACCCTGGCACCAGTCAAGGCTTAGCTTCAAGAAGAGAAGGCAAGTGACAGTGTAGTCTGGGTGTGTTGGAGGCCTATTTATACTTGATCTACAAAATATTGATGTTTTTAAGATTAGCTGGTCTATCCATAGGTCATGTAGGTGTCATAAATTATGAGTACATTCCAATAAACCTTCAATAATAGAATCTACAGGATAGTTTAGTGACAAAGGCTATAGATGCCTGGGCAGTACATGCAGTATGGCTATGCGCGCCATATTAATTCAGCAGAAATGACCCAATTTAAACTCAGGGGGCGCTGCGGTGCGCAGTGTGACAGAATCGCCCATTGGTCAGTGGTTTATGACGCATCTATATGTGGTTAATCTATGATAATAGGCACAAAGTCTAAGGTAACAATTAGGTCAAAAACCCCAAAAGGCACATCTACAGCCCCTAAGGCATGAGGGTGTGCTATATGAAAACAATCCAGCAAACGCTTTGCGAGATATCGAGAGGAACTGAAGTTATCATTTGTCATCAATTTAAGTCAATAAACATCCCAAAATCGAGGGTAAAAAATGAGGTCAAAGGGCAAAAACCCCAAAAGGCACATCTACACCCCCTAAGGCATGACGGTGTGCAATATGAAAACATTCCAGCAAACGCTTTGCAAGATATCGTCCGGAAATGAAACACGGCACGGCTGCACGGCAGACATGGTGATGACAATATCACCCTACTTCGTGGGCAGGGGAGAAAAAATCACTCGCACATCCCCATGTTGCTAGGAATGTTATGTTAAAATTAAAAAAAAAAGACCAGTAGTTTTTGCTCCACAAGAAAACGTGACACCTGACAGAATTCTGGCGTTACTAAAATTCCCCTTCCCCTACGGGCGGGGGATAAAAACCCTTTGGTCACCATGTCTCATATTTAATCATTGTAAGAGTTAAGTAGATAGCTGACTGGCATAATATTTCATTACATTGTTTAGTATGAATATTTAAAATTATTCTTTGCTTAAAAGATTTTTTATTTGCATTGATATCATGTCTCTCTGTCACCATAAACTAAAAGCTTATAATATTATATAGGTATAACACCTGTGGGCTGGCCTATCTATGCTTTATAAACCTAAAAGTACCTCCTGCATACAGGTGTGTACCATGCCCCGGATAATACGTTACTTGAAAGCAACTCACAGCTTTTGAAAAGGCTAAACATGCTACAGCTCTGTCAAATTCTCCGATGCCGATCACTCTCAAGGTGTTCAAGCTCACAGAATCCCAAATCCGAATGTGGGGCTGAAATAGACAAAAAAAACATTTATTGATCGACATATATAAAACTATACAATGTTTCATTGTTGCAACTAAATCAGTAATTTCTTACAGTTTGTTATTCCATTCAACCACACTTAAATACAGATGAGTCAGTTTCTACTATGTCAAACATATATAATTTTTAACTACACCTTCTTAAATCAGTCGATCCTCACGTGTAAATCACAAGGCATCTCTAATCAAGTCTTATCAGCCTAAACCCTTAAACTACTAAGTTAAATAATTACAATATGCACCCACTTAGAAAATGTCTTGCTACCGTGACCCACAAACTCAAATGAGTGAAAATTACCAATATTTGTTTAGACCTAACATTCGTAAATCATGATATTTGAACACACATTTCAATCCCTATAAAAGTAATTTAATCGGGTAATAAAACAGAATAAAAACGTTAAGGGTTAATACCAAAAAAAATGAATAAAATATAATCATGTACATGTTGTTGGCATCATATATGCTGAAATATTGGGCGTCACAAAAAATACTTCACAGTAGTAGCAGGGTGGTACACCCATCTCTGCCCTTTTTAATTTCAAAAAATAGAAAAGACACTTTGACTGCATATGGGAAACTACAAAGAAGGGTTATTCAGGTGTTCATTCTGAAGAGAAATTGTATTGATTTGTAGCTTAGTATTTAGTCTGGACTCTTGATTCCTGAAACGTCATGCAAATCAATTCCTCAGACACCCTTTCATAGTAGCGACCATACATCAACACTTTGACTGATGTTCTTACCTATGATAAGTAAGTATATAACATAACCTGATATAAAAAATCAAGTTGTAAGTCTCCGATTTAAATAGCACATGTGGGTTATTATCACATCCCGAATCTATACAAAATCATCGTAGGCCTTCACTACCAAAGTTTTGCATCTCCTAGTACTTGTTAATTCTCTGTGTGGTTAGCTCATAGATATTCCTTTGGTAACCTCGAATAAAATAACCGATTTTTTATGATCTCAGCCTGCTTGTGTCGCTTTAAATGACAACTTCTGTAAAAAATCTGAAAAAGTGGATATGTTGCCTACTGATATGGTGATTTCTTTTAGGATGAAATATTTCAATGAAAATATTGATGCCACAAAAACATGATTAGACATACAAAGTTCAGTACTCTACGTAGTATTCAAAAGATTTTAGAGCAGATATTAGCTATTCCGCAAAGCACATTGCCTTCCACCTGGTACATAGTTCAGACAAAAGCATACAGCACAACATTGTGACATCATTGTGCCCAGCAGTAGCAACAAAATGTAGTATTGCCCCTTAGCTAAAAGATTCCTAATTGCCAAATTACTATGACATGGTATTAGTTTAAACTCTTCAGCATATGTAAAACACTTCCAGTTATAGCGAGCAAACATTAATCTATATGTGTATGTGAAGAACAGAATAATGTTAAAAATCCACATTGCAATACAAACAAAAAGCAATTGAAATTAAGGTAATATTTGAGATTGAAATATTTTGAAATAAATATAATAATAAATAAACTTGCAAAGCATGAGAACCTAGTTGATGATCACACAATGCTCTGTAAATCAGTTTTCTGTAATAACATTTAACAAGTTTTTAATCAAGTGTTGTATTTTTTTTATAAATCAAGACAAATTCTGTATTTATTTATTTTTGCAACTTATAATTAATACATTTGTTATAGTTTGCCATAGGGCATCTGTAGTATTCAATTCAAAAGATATAGTACATGCAAATGAATAAAATTGCACAAGTATATAAGTACCGTAGTTATTTTCATAAAAAAATTACTGGAGCTGTTTCAGAAAAATATACATGAAAAATAAGTTTATGTGCTCAGTATTCAGTACCATGCATTCATAGAACAAAAGAGAAAGTAAACTACTATTTCATCAATTTGTAGATTTTGAACTTAATTTGATCACATAAGAGTGCATACCTAATTGTATAGTGCAATAATCACACAAAAAAAATGAATTTGCTTTATAATAACATATAAATTATGCAAAATAAAAAAATCACATTTGTTATTATGATTGAAGCTGCATACAATATTATTCATGCAGGAAGTTGAAAGTAAAATCAAAGATAAACAACATATTATTCAAGAGCGCAGACACAGTCTCTATGGCACATGGTTACAGCATAAAGAGTACAATTATTCTACCTTTGATAATCGGTCTCTCTTTCTGGATGGAGATTGACAGTAGGGCTACAATAAGGCAATGGAATGAATTTTGAAACTAATTATATAAATGCTTTTTATCCTTGAATATCCATAAATAACAATATATTCATACCGGCTGAATGGTAGAATATACTATTTTTTTCTGAAGTTTGTAAAAAAAAGATGTCCTTGATAAATTAAAATAGCATTGAAGCATTTATACATTATATCAAAGTGAATGCTTAATAACAACACAATATAAATAACTAGGTGCTTTGATACAAGCATCCATAATTATGCCTCCGCAGCAGAGACTACAGCAAACTATATTAAAGTGATTTTTTACAGAGGGACAGACAGGACTTTGGAGAAATAACCAGACTACGTTAGACCAGAGGCATACAAATCTAGTGACTATATGCATTATAATACATACCCTACTTAAATACTATGATGTGTGGATTATGTGACACTTCATAATATTGTGACTATTTCAAAGCCTAATTTATTATAAGCCACAAGCAAAAATGTTGCGGTCTGACTACTGCTGCTGGACATCATAATTATTCTATTCTCGATGTCACTGATTCAAATATTTGCAATCCAGAAATAGCTTGAACGTTATAGATTGCTATCAAATAATGAACTTCAGTACGAAATATTTGTCTTCATGTGATAAAAATCGCAACACCACTGACCCATCTGCTCTGAAAACGATTCTTAAATCCTAAACACAAGTTATCAATTAAAGCCTATAGAATTTGGTTGGTGATATGTAAATTATGAAAGCAAATAACTAAGAAATTTTCCAATAAAAGTACATCTACATATACATTGGTTTTTAAACTTTTATTTGGTAAATTCATAATAAATCACAGCAAGTGTTTTGCATTATGTAAGTATGTAAGGTGTGTCCATCAATGACAGTGTTATCAGCTCTGGTGTGTAACAGCATTGTCATTCCCAGATTACTGTATCAGAAATTTATATTGTTAAAGTCAACATATATGATATTTCGTAAAAAATTAACAAGACTGAATTATAGGAAAAAAAAAGAGTGTATGCATGATAATACATAAAAGAAGAAAAAAAGTGTACATGATGTATTGCAGCATTTTTAAAAACCCCCTGAATGGGATTTCACATTTTAAACACTGCTCACTGATACCAATGAACCCCCCGATGCTTCTTACATTTTTTCATATCTGATTTACCGGTATGCTTTGTACCCGGGAGGAACCACTTTAACTCTGTTATTATAATATTATCAACCCTTTCAGCGCGGGGACCGTCTTCAGACGTCAGATTCTGACGGTCCACACACTGAAAGAATTAAGACATTTATAATGGCTGTAGACACATAATACAGGTATTCAAATGAAGCAGAAAGAGCTAACTAAAGACATTTATGATGATTCCAAATGAAACAAGAGCGCTGAGGCTAATGATATTGAAGTCAATAATGGCCTCAAAGTCGAAAGTTAGAAATTATATCAAAGGTCATAACCCCCAAAAAGGCACATCTACAACCCCTAAGGGATGTGTATGTGCAATATGAAAACAATCCAGCAAACGCTTTCCGAGATATCGTCCGGGAACCATTAATTAAAGTCAATAATGGCCTCAAAAAAGTAAAAAATTAGGTCAAAGGTCATAACCCCTAAAAAGGCACATCTACACCCCCTAAGGCACATGTGTGTGTGCAATGTGAAAACAGTCCGGCCAACGGTTTCTGCCATATCGTCTGGAAACGAAACACAGACGCACAACCGCATGGCCAAACATGGTGATGACAATTTCCCCCGCCCCTACGTCGTGGGCGGAGGATAAAAAAGCCTCTGATCTACATGGTTTATGCAGAAATATTTCAGCGTTGTAAGGGTTAATACTATAAATGTACTATGATTGCCCTGCATCAAGGTAACATTAAAGATACAATGTACATGCTGTGTATCATAATTGTGTTTAAAGCAGATGTAGCTATTTACAAAAAGTTGTAAAGGACATTTTGTACAGGATATGTCGAAGTATATACATAAATATAGAGCCACAAACTTACCCAATCTAATGATGTTTCTACAGGTGCTAAATTTTTTTTTCTTTGCTGTAAGCATGCAATCCCATGCATTTTACTGAGATAGTGACTGACACCACATAAGGGAAGGTGAATAGATTGCATGGGACACAATTCACCATTATTTAAATAGAATATATTGGACAAGAGCCGAATGTGTAAATCTTAATAATCATTAGTGATCAGGACTTCAACATGTACATCTATTTGTAGAAATACAACATTCTTTTTTACCTTGGGTCCACTAAACAGACACATGTTGTAGTATTCATTTATCTTAAAAAAAACATGACTACCAGTAGTCAGTTCCTCAAAAACCTGTATTGGGAGCACTCTCTTCTACACTATGCATTATAGCTCTACCCTTAACACATTAACTTCTAATCACATCTATAGCTGTATTTCAGCCTTTTTGTTTGCCCGCCAATCAACATAATTTGTTGGAGAAATTATCATTAAATTTGTTAGATTGGCATATCTTTGGTTAAAATTGTAGATATGCATGTACAAGTAATTATTACCCACTTTATTTACATTGTTGGTTGCGGCAGCCAGACACAAATATTTCAAGATGTCTATTTATTGTCGTGGGATTGTTCTCAGGATGTATAATTATGCCTTGATTGACATTGGATACTTATCAGGATGGTTTCTAATTGACCAAAATGATTTGATTGAGTAGTAGCAAAAAAACACTACCGGGTAGGCAAATCAAAATCTATTAATTCAGTGAGACTGACTGTGATATGGATTGTCACTACTGTCACCCCTGCATTGAGGATTTAGAAAAGTTCATAAATTCACTTATTAATATTGTGTGTCTGACATGTGGGAGGGATATATTATGTATATTGTATCAAAGATTAGATAATTATAAAGAGATAAAAAAAAATTGAAAAACAGAATATCAGCAAGTTAGTGGCATTTAATTACACATTGTTTTATACTCCTATGAATCTATGACAAACATAAACCAATTCTCAGACATTATCTTTGTACATTTGAAATTATTTAAAATTAGTCACTATTGTGTAAAAATATAAGGATAGGAAATAAAGGTTCATTTCTTAATATTTAATTAATATTTCGTTATATAACAGCTGTCATATTAAAAAGGCATCAATTATTACCTAATGGTTCGGAAATAAATTTATATAATTTGTATGTTATACATTAATCACAGCTATTTCATGCCAATAATCAATATATTCATGCAGGCTAGAAATGTTAGTACTAACAATTTCACACCATGCAATTATTTAAAAGTCTGCAATATTATCTTTACCTATCTATTCTAAAATGTTTTCACAATATAATTAATCTAAGCTTGGTAGTTCTTCACAAGAATTAGTGGGGCATAATACACATCCTGATTGGATCCACCTTTAACCAATATTATTCTCAATTCAGTAATATTCTAATTACATATTTTTTTATTAACACAGTGTCTGTGTTTGTGCACAAACTACTAAGTGGTACTGAAATACAAACAAATACAGTCTGCAATATTCACTTCATAGTACTTTTGTAGGCTACATATAGTTTTCTATACCATTTTTATTTTAAAAAGAATGGCTCTTACAACATGGTAACAAAGATTGTATCATCTTGGAACTGACCTTTACAACATAAATATGCCTCGATATTCTATTATATTTGATTATTATTTCATTTTTGTATGAAGCTAACAGGATTAAACAGTGAAGTTTGTGTGTTATTATCACAATATGATACTAAGATCCAGATCATAAAAACTTTTTTACAATTAACACAATTGTGTAATTAACTAACTTACCCTTCCTTCTTTCTTGTCATGCCCAGCAACTTGACCAGTGGCTACAGTGATCTTATCAGGATGCAATGCAATACTGGAAGAAAAAAAATAACGATGACAGAGTTAACTTATTTCACAATCAACCTGAAAAGCCTTACAATATACTACACAAAATGTTATTTGAATGCAATACAACAAACATTTCAGAATATATTACGTCCAGACGCTTTTAGGGTATTTATCTTTGAAAACACACTTTTACAGGGTTAACAGGGATGTATGAAATGAAATTCCGTGACTTTTCCATGACATTCCATTATTTTTTTTTATGAATTTCATGATTTATCATTACCAAAAATGACAAAAATGTACAGCTTCCCCTACTACTGTCCTATCAAACACATTATATAATATCATAAGAGTGTGGGACTTACTTTATATAATTATCCAGCATAGACCATTGGTCTGTGTGCTTCATAATTGTACAAAGTAATACTAACCATATTAAGCATAATGTATGAAGAGCATAATTACACGTATGATCATAACATTACAGATATTTATAAAATTGTTCTGAACTGATTTTGTTGAACATCGAGGACAATAAATAATGGGGTTTACATCAGTGCAATGAAATGGTTGTTAATTAAATATAGACTATTATCATCTGCAATATATAGTGAATGTGACATTGATTGCTGCCACTTATTTTGTTCTTTATTTTTAATGACAAATGAATACAAAAATATACCTAACCATTTAACATCATCAGTATGCCCCAAGTAGTGTCTTTGCATCTGTTCTTCCACATTATATAGTACCACAACAGCAGCTATAAAATAGATTATTTCACCAGTAGGCAATAAATATATATTGCTCCTGGCATCACGACCACGGTATCCATAGCTGTAGATATGTGAAGGATAGGACTAATGTCTTCACCATGAACCTCTATAGA
The DNA here is from genome assembly GCA_964017125.1 of Flabesymbios commensalis. Taxonomy (NCBI): domain Eukaryota; kingdom Metazoa; phylum Annelida; class Polychaeta; order Terebellida; family Flabelligeridae; genus Flabesymbios; species Flabesymbios commensalis. The sequence goes on along the minus strand of OZ024906.1, from coordinate 74,856,501 downwards.
CCATTCATGTAATAGCATGAGACAATGTTCATTATCTATTTTATTATGATTTTCTGTAACAAGGATATGCATGTAAAAATAGTTATTTCCCTTGGATTACCCAAGTAGCACTTCTAGAGTGCTAGTCAAGGGGCTGCTAAAAAATATGCTGCCAGGACTATCCTAGCAGAATTGATTGAGGTGGCTGACCTTATACACAACCCCTGTGTCGGGGGGCCAGTGGTGTTGTATGGGCCGACTGTCTGCTAAATAGCAAAATCACGGTCAGCAAGATGCGTGACAGTCTAGTGGTTAGGGTGGAGGCCAGAGACTGGTACATGTAGTTAGATCCCTGGTCTGTGAATTTTTATTAAACACAATTTATTTAACCCTTTTAGCGCTGATAACGTCTTTATTCGACAGAATCTGACATCTGTAGACTGTCTGTAGGTATTCAAATGAACTAAAGAGCTTACTAAGACATTTATGATGATTTTAAATTGAAAAAACCCCTTTTATTCCCATGTCTTGTACAAAAATATTTCAGCGCCTCAACCCTTTCAACCCTGCATTTACCATTTTTATCTTCATCCACTACAAGCCGCGAATTGCTGTTGCAATTCTCCTCTTGTAGTGGATGAAGATGATTTGATGTGGGTGAAAAATTAAAGGAAATTGCTGTGTATTGGTAAGCCAGTTTTATGGAAATATTCATTCTAAAATCTTTGGTTGTAGGAAAATTAAGTCTGTTTTCAGGATGTAAAATGATGCTTTAATGCATCGTGAGGGCTTAAAGGGTTAAAGTGGGCCACACTAATTGTCACTGATAACACACAATCATATGGTGTTTTTTTTAAATTTTGGATTTCAAAATAGATAGCTTAGCACCCTGGAGATTTTAGAATTCACATTTTGACTTGTGTACAACGTCACTGCGAGTACAGCAACCTGCGGCAGTTCACTGAGGCTACACTGTACTCTCTGCAGGGTGCATGCTGTTCACAGTCACACAGATCGCTCTGGCAACTTCTGCATGTCACCAGTCAGCTCCAAGGAGTCAGCGCATAAATTGGGAGCTAGGTCTACAACGTCATCATCGATTGTGTTCAACCCTTCAATCGCTGGTCCCAAGAATATTCTTTTTTTTCATTTTTTATTAGCACATTAAATACCAGCTTTTCAACATGTTAAAGATGTAACATGACCTAAATCAACAAGATTTCAAAATCGCTGACCTCCATTTTGTCAAATCTGAATTTTTCACCCACTTGGAGTTGTGGATCTCGTCATAATTTTTGCATAAAGCATTTTTAATTGTCAGTTGATGATGTAATCCTCTCAGAACCAAAGGGTTCCGAGTTGAAATAATCTTTCACAATACTTTTTATAACAAACAATCTATGAGGCATAGTCCCCTTTAGAATGCGGCAAATAATTATTAGTGAATAATTACAGAAATAATTTACCCTGCAATAGAATTTGACATATTCTGATAATCTTAATTTGATTATTTAAAATAAGATCAACCGTACTTAATCCCCCACTTGCCTAGATACATGCTGGAGAAAAATGTGATATAAACACATAAACTTTTAACACCAAGGATACACCCATTCCAGTCGAAGGTTTTCTGTTGGCAAGTCTCCTGCCTTATTTGTCTCTAGCTCAGACAGGTTGGAGGGTGAATACAGGGTGATGGGACGTCCTCGTAGGTAAAATCGTAGACAGCCATCGTCTGGAATGATGCAAGCATGTAATTAAAATGGTTGTTGAGTGTTGTATACCACTGTGTACAAAGTGCAGAATGTGAAATGATGACGTTAGTATTTTTACTGGTATGTAGAGAAATGTCACAAACTTCACAATTTTATAACTGCTAAAAAAAAACTTATTTAAAAATAAAAATATTTTATGTTATTTACTTGTGTATGACATACATGTAGCATAATGATATGTCAAGTAAAAGTTGGCCGAAGTTGAGTCAATTGTCTAAAATGTCTTTTCCCTCAAAGGTTAATCTTACCTTGACTGAAACTGGGCTCTCTGGAACTGAAATAACGAGAACAAGTTTTTAATCACATTAGGACAAAGAATCAAAAAGTATACTGTGTTAAACAATAGTTCCAAAGCTCTGTAGAATGATCAAATTCTTCAAGCCAGCAACTTAGTCATACATCAACAGATACTTTCACTCGGTGTAGCTATTTCAGATAATTGCCATAAAAAAAAAAATATTAAAAAAACTGATTATAGCTATATTATATCGTATATAAAAAAAAATTAGAGAGAAAGCATTAACAACATATTTAGTCATAAAAAATTGTAGAAATGTTGACAAATCATTGCAAATGATAACACAGCTGGTACTGCTAAAAATTAACTGATATGTGTTTTCATTAAACAGACAATTATATAATATATACATGTTTTTGATAAATTACAAGGAGAGACATCCACCAAGTGTTAATAAAAGGTCCACATGACCATTACAGAGAGCAAGTTGTTAGTAATTAAATACAAACATGTAATATTTTCAACAATTACCCTTTTCCCCTCTAAGTTGTGTTATTTAAATTTTAACCAACTTGAACTAGTGTCTCGCTGCCGCAACCCAAAACTACAAGTGGGTCAAAATTACTCATATTTGTTTAATTTGAGGCCAAACATATATGCAAATTTTAATGTTTTAACACTCATTTCATTCCAAATAACTGTGATTAAACCTGCTAATGAAAGAGATTTAAAAACGATTTAGTCATCCATAGCACTTAAACAGTTAAATTACCCATCACATCATTATTATATTAGTACATGTCAAATCCTGAGAAGGAATGAACTTTCAACCATTTAAATTTTGATTTGGTGGATTATCATCTTACGCAAGCCACAGGGAGAGCAAACTTCTGGATAGTTGAGTTCAAAAGTTATTTCAATTTCTCTACCTTCACTATGACTGAGATAAGAAGCATGAATGTTCTCATTCCTATTAATTGAATTATTGAAAACAGCACTGTCACATCCCCTAAATTGATCTTTCATGTATGTAATGTTTATCTATATTTTATGATTTTATCACCAAGTAAACTGATAAACAAGACAAGAGGTCTGAGAAGGATGTTTTGATACAATAATGATTTATTTTATCATTCCTGTGTCATAAGAAGTACTTTTATTTTTCATGCAGATTATACATAATCAATGGAACTATACAGTCAATTGGTAAGACTATCTATAAGAAATCAGTGATATCAGAACCACATAGCCCCTCCATGTCATCATTCAGAAGTATTTCTGACAAAACAAAAGGATCTAACCTCAGCCTCATCAGGTCATGTTCAGTATGGTTCAAAATTGACCCTTCAACCTTAATCAAGAATCCCTCTTTGTTAAATTAAGCATAACAATATCATTATTAATAGGAAATTTTACAAAATTCAACTGATTATCTTAACCAAAATGTTATACTTAAAAATATAATTTCTGTATTTATTCTAATAAACGCCCATATTCCAATAAACGCCCACTTCCATTATTTTAAAATAAAACCCACAATCATGTACACCATAATGATCATTGAAAAACTACTCCAATAAGTGCCCATTCCCCCTCAGGGGGTATTCTAATTAATGCCCCGGGCGTTTATTAGAATAAATACGGCAATTATAATAGTCCTGACATCAACATCCGCAGAAATTGTCCACCAGATATTGAGATTTCCTGCAAACCAAATTTAATCCAATGAAATATATAATATTCTTGAATGCAGGTAGTGTATTCATTTCTTACATCGTCACTGGTAATTCCTGTTGTTGTAGGGCATAAGTACATTAAAACATTTATTCCAATGCGCATGTGAGCTATGTAAATGATCTATGTTGTCCATAATGGAATAAAAGTCTGATGTAAAAGGGTAGAAAAAAGCTACTGTACATTCAGAACAGTGGTGACTATACTGGTGAACAAAAGTACAATGGATGAAAAATATATAAGACTTCTGTGAAAATCAAACATAGAGCATCCTCACTTCAGGGGTTTTATAATGATTGTTCTTACATACAATGTTTTTTGTGGGATATCTGATAAAAAACCTGGCTTATGAAATAAATAAGTAAAAATGAAGGCAGGAATGTGATTACATCTAATTAAGTGAAATACTAAATAATAGGAATGACCAGCGTTCATCTTAGATGACATGATTAAAAACCTGTAACAAAATGTGTTTAACAGAAACATTCCAATACATCGGTCCTATCACACGTATTTGTCAAAAGTCAAGTCTAAAATCCGAATGCTGTCATGTCAGTTACAGTTAATAAAAAAGTACTGAGATGAACGCTGATAATATAGAAATTTGATAACCATTTTCCAGGCAGTCTCTAAAATTCATGGTAGCAGCCGAAGTGACTACTTACAGTACGGAATTCTCGAGATCATCAAAAATACCAATGAGAAACAGTCCTCAACCTCTTATCATTATTCAATATTGTTAATTCGAATGTATTTGAAAGAATGAATGTAAAAGTGAACACGATGTAGGTAATGTATTAAAAGTGAAATGTAATATGAAAATAGACAATTGCCATAATACTGGTCTCATTTAATAGGATGGTTTGAGTGGTGTTGTTATACAAAATACAAAGTCCCTCTAACTACAAATAATGTGGAAAGTGCTTCTTGTATGAAGTTTTATCATAATACCATCTCTACATGTGTAATGGATTTATTTAGTGAGGATATCTGGTGATTAAATAATATACTATACTCTTTTAGACACTCACAAATTATATACAATCCTGAAAAGCCACTGGACATCTGACAATACCCTGCAAGCTGTCCGATGTGACCTGACCTAAAGGGCCAACCCAACCCCATGCCTCCTACCTCAGGACTTTCCCATTTAAAACATTTTTTATTTAACATGTTAGATGTCGCTAGCAGTAACGTATCATATTCACTATGGGGCACTGATATATTGTCTCTCGTCATCAGCAATGGATACAAACAAGACAAATACAGATATTAATTTGCCAAATGTTAATTCTTCTGCAATTATTATAATTTATATTACCGTATTTTCCGATGTATACCCCACTCCGGTGTATAGCCCGCAGAGGGGTAAATTGACCAAAAATTGCGGGCTAGACAATAGATTTCCCGCACCGTTGTATTCCCCGCACGTGTCTGCCCGCTACCGCCAGTTTGGGTAATCCTGCCAATCTGGTAACGTCTACAGCGGCTGCCCAGTCACTCAAGTAATATACCGCGTAAGATATCTAATTTTAACAGTGTAGTAAAGTCTGATATGTCTTAAGTTATTATTTGTTCTATGTTGACATTGTATAATACAATAACTAATGCTGGGGTTTATTATTATTAACGGCCAAAGACTGACGAGATAAAGAAAGACGTTGATGGGACAGAGTTAATAACATGCCAGGTAATCGCTTAGTATGGACAAGAACATTTTAAAAAACGTTCTTGGTTAAAACATTCTTGGTATGGAGAACGAGAAGCATATACCCTAGCATGGTCCACAGTAGGCTACATATTAACCTTTTCATTCCCAACTCGTATCAAAATGCATAGTCTTATATATTTTATTGAACCGATATATTTTCATTTATATATTTCTCAACAAATATATTATTATAATTTTTTTAGAAACAGAGTTATAAATTAGTAAATATCGTATTATATTTGACCAGATAGTTATACGAGTCTAAAGAGCGTGTGATAAATTAAATGAAAATCGTGTTATGAGGCATATAGCTATGTAAAATCTGATATGTTTTAAATAGGCCTACGTAGTATGCCGACATTGCATATTATAATTATAATACATTATTAAAAACGTGTTGAGGTCTATTACCAGAAAACGGCCGATTGTAGTGAGTAAAAAATCTACGCATTAGCCTATATTACAGAGCATGTACGCGTGCCTGTCATCAGAGACAACCGTTGTGTGTCACACTGTGTGTATTGTATTAACATTAGTCCTCCCGCCGTTGTATACAATGCCATCCCCGGTATACACGAGACGTTGACCTGCCCACCGTCTTCAACGTTGGCCCAACATCAAAACCACATTGGATCAACACCGCGTGTTTGCTGAGTCGTCTATACATACATACATACCCACACTAGACTATATAACACCTTGACTGAATGGCGCGTGAACGCCGTCATGGACCTATCTCGTCTCGTCTGTCTGAAGAGATTCTGGGGCCTAAATCTATCATGGGAAATGTAATTGTTTCTGGGCTTTTTAATACCTGTATATTCATATCTTGGCGACTCTTTTCTATTTTTCCAATGCAGGGTTTCCAATGTTTCTAAATACAAAGACAATTTCATATATCGCTGTGCTGGAATATAAGAACCGTCTAAAATGAGGGTAAATTATTTGCAGGTTAATTGCGGCCGTTGGCAGTAAAATGTCACATCTTCCTTGATGCAATGCTCTGATCACCGAGTGGCGGTTATCTGTTAACCGCGGCCGTTGTCAGTAAAATGTCACACTTTCATTGATGCAATGCTTTCATTACCGAGTGGCGGCTAACTGTTAACCGCGGCCGTTAGCAGTCAAATGTCATGCCTTGATTGATGCAATGCTCTGACCACCGAGTGGCGGCTAACTGTAAACCCGGGCCGTTGGCAGTAAAATAATGTCACACCTTCATTGATGCAATGCTCTGATTACCGAGTGGCGGCTAACTGTGAGAGTTATATGACAGTGTGTAGTGGCCATCCACCGCCAGTAGATGCTATTTCCACTTGGTTCCGTCCGTGAAGTACAGAAAAAACAACACATTTAGACGCGATACACGGCAGAAGAAATTTAAACAATAATTAAAATTCGGACTTTAACAATGTATAGCCCGCATTCGTTATATACCCCACACCAGGCCTTCCAAGGAGTAAAAAGTAGCGGGTTATACACCGAATGTAATTACGGTAATCATAGATTTTTCTATATTTCTAAAATAATAGTGGTTTCATTTTATAACTATTAACTGGGAATAACTGCTTGTGTAAGCAGGTGTGTCGAGACATATTTTTTCTGAACAACATAGGATGCACACCTATCTACAAACGGATACCCAGTCATGTATTTTACCTAGGAAGGGGCCGCGTACTATTCACCAGTGTGTATTATCCTTGTACTTTTTGTACAACTCTTGCACCTGCATACTATAAGTGCGTACTCTACCCAGCGAAATACTGTACAGCTTTACCAACAAAAAATTATCTTCACATGTGGCAAATAGACATACAGATCGTTGCCTCGGAGCTAAAGGATCCTATCTGACACTCGTTAGAGTGGCAGATAGGATCCTTTAGCTCTGAGGCAACGAGATGTGGTGCATAACTGCAAAAGCTTTCAGGCATGTTTGGTTTGTACCAAAAACAATATTTACCCAACTTGCATGTTTGTCAGTCAAAACATTTAGTTTTTACAGCTTTATTATTGTGTACTAACACTTAACATTCAGTGAGATCTAATAATAGCCGTTTATTAGTGAGCAAATTGTCCAGCACAAGATGAGTTTTAAAGACTGCCTAGAATAAAACAATTGTATTAATTTTAGGTTTGAAGGAGGGAAATAAATGTTATTGTCACATAGAAGCATAAGAAAAAAATGAGTAAAAGCACTTCAACTATGATTAATCCTGTATTAAAATGAACCAATTAAACCTGGGTCATCAACAAGTTACTGTCAAAGCAAATGAAAAGGTTTTATGTTATTTATGACATTAATTACCGTGTGGCTGTATATGGTGAACCGCGACTGAGTGTGAGGCTACTCAGCGATTCACTACGCCTGGTGAAAAAAATCACAAAGTTTACCACTTTCAAAATGCATTTTAGTAAAATTTTAGATACTTAAGCTGTATTAAACATAAAAAGCAAATAAAATGAACAAAACAGAAAAAAATATAAAAAAGGGTTACTGTAATTGAAGATACGAGCATTTCTGCTCTCATGAAAACATTCATTGTAAATGCACCTTTATTAAAAAGAAAGGCAAAGCACATGCTTAGTTTAGAAGATGCAATGGATATTCAAGTTGAAAATAGGTCAAATAAGCATGCTGGCCGTATGCCATTTGTACTGACTTTTCACAATTCATTGCACTCAGCATAGTGATTAGACAAATTAATCAGCGCTCAACCATACAGTGCAGATACTTGCAAAGTAAAAGTAGCTTGGTAGTCCGTCAATTTCGGTGATTTAGATCCAAAGATAATATTTTTGTTGATCTCCAAATTCATGGAGTGGGTGTTCAAGGAGTGGGTATTCATGACGGTGCATGAAGTTCCATAATATACTTTTATGGTAGCTTAAACACTAAAATAAATACATTAACAAATTTGCGATCAAAATAACATTGCCACACAGGTATTTTGGTTAGCATGCTACATAACATGCAAGCTGAAGAATTTTTGCAGTGGGCAAAGTACATATGGAATAAGATTAACCCTTAGAACACTGATGTCGACTACATGTACAGTAGACATCTGTGATTTTACTAGCCCCTGTATAATCAATTGGTAAATGTAAAAGATGCTTGAAATCTTAAAACACTGATATATGTCGGGAATTAACTGATTAAATTTCGCAAATCACACAAATTTTCAGTCACTTGTAGTTGTGGATCGCAGTAGTGAGACACAAAGTTCTACAAGTGACTGAAAATTAAAATTGAATATAGTGTTCTAAGGGTTAAAACATTTCTACTACATTGTATGTTAGAAGAGTTACGGGTATGCGTACTTCAGTTCTTGCATAACAAATTGGGGCATTTGGAGCATGCCATTTCATTATGCTTGTCAATAGTAGGGTGTTCAAAGAGGAAAAAAACCTTGTGCAATCTAAGCCTTCACAAGTAGGGGCTGTTTTGTGAAGTGTGGTAAATTAACCCTTATCCTGCTAAATTAATTTATTTACATTTTCACCCACTTGAAGTTGTGTCTCGCTACCGCGACCCACAACTTCAAGTGGATGAAAATTAATGATATTTGTTTAATTTGACACCAAATATTTGCAAGTTTTGATGTACAAACACTCATTTTATTCCCAATAACTGATTTAATTGACTAAAAAAACAGATTAAAACGTACGAGAGCAGGAAGAGGGTTAATCGTTCTACTTGTACTAAGGATCACACTCCTTATAACTGAAGGTCTCAGACTATTCACAGAGACATGTTGTTCATATGAAGTTCACTCATGGTGAATTGGAGGCGAAAAGGAAGCATTCATTAAAAGGTTACAAAATGTATCCTAATAATAATATAATTTAAAGGGACATGCCCAGGTCTAAAATCATCAAAAAATCGGTGATTTTATTTTAGCTTAATAATATGACCATATGATGTAAACATGTCCATAGATTGGAACTGCAAAAGTTTTTTAATTTTTGTGCTGCGCATTTACCAGTTAGGCTAGATATAGAGACAAAATTCCTAATTATTGACAACCATGTCAAAAACAAGAAATACAGGAATTTCGTCTTTACATCTAGCCTAACTGGTGTGTGCGGAGCACAAAAATTAAAAAAAAAATCCGATTCTAGTCTATGGACATGTTTGATGATTTTAGACCTGGGCATGTCCCTTTAACTAAGAAATGATTGTAAAAGAGCCCTGGTGATGAAAGTCATAGCTGGTTTTGTGTTAATTGCACATTCAGGGATAAAAACAGGTAAAAAATAAAAAAAGCTGAATGTTAAAATTGCAGGATTCGCGGGAAATTCTCATCCCTGCATATTACTGTATTTATTATTTTATAAAAATAACATTTATTTTATTATGACTTGTAGTATAGAGGAAAACTATAAATCCAAGTGAAAATAAAAAATAAATATTTAAAACAAATTATCTACATTATTCTAGCTAATTTCTCAAGCTTCATGAGCTTGCTTCATTCAAACATACTTTAACCAAACATGGCTCAATTGTTCAGTATCGCGTAGCGAAAAAAAGTTACACAATTATGAGCGATCGCTAAACAAATTTTAAAATGATTAGCATATTTTTTATTGCCTATTATCAGGAGAACCAGCCTAATCTGAAACTTAGTGGAAAATTGCAACACAAAATTTTCCAAACAAATTGATCTCTGACCTTACACTGCAACGAAAAACTAAAGCCACTCGGCTCTGCCTGCTGTGGGTGATCAGAGGTCACCCAGCAAATTACAAAAAAATCTGCTGTTGATTAGAATGGTTTGGGAATTGCAATGACAAAACACCAGAAATTACCCAGTGGACAAATGTTATGCAGCAGTGTAAGGGTTGAATAGATAATTTTAACCCTTAGAACACTGGTGTCGACTACAGTGGACATTCTGTGTTTTTATTAGCACCTGTATAACCCCTGATAAGCAGTTGTGAAAAGCAAAATATGCCTTCAATCTTGAAACACTGATATATCATTGGGACCTATATTTCACAAATAGCACCAATTTTCAGTCACTTGAAGATGTGTATCGCGGTAGCGAGACACAACTTCAAGTGACTGAAAATTTAAATTGAATAGCCCAGTGGTCTAAGGGTTAATGAGCATATTAATTCATAACTTGACCAAATATTATACAAAGCATCACATTGTCCTGTGCATCAGCAGGCCTCATGTGCACGACACATGATGTAGTAAAAGTTTAATAACTAAGCCAACCCAACATTAAAATCATTGGATTAATGTTTCATGTGTATTGGGCATTTAAATAGATTCAATCCCCAGTGGTATCGATCAAAATATTCTGAGTTCAGTGGCTTTACCAAGTGTGAAAAATTAAAATTATCTATGTATATATTTTTGGTCTTTTTAATTATAATGTTTATTACTCAACATAACTGAGGACTTTTTATAAGTACCATATTGATGGGGTTTAAATACTTTTATTAAGAGGATTTCTGTGGGACCTTCTAAAAAATTGGGTGCCAAAACTTCAAGCCTTCCTCTATGGTATTATATCATGTATATACAATGTAGAGTGGTAGTTGGTCTGGATTTTTATTAATTAAGTCTTTATAATATTCATAGGCCTTACACATTTATCTCAGATAATACAAATCATTATGACAACAACAATAGTTTTATCGTGTTCAATTAAAACAATTTTCTGGGGGGGTTATTCACACAAATGGCAAATCATAAACCTAGCAAAATCACTGGATAAGTATTTCTTCTGACTGATCAACAACAAAATAAATGGGAATGTCCTTACTCTCAAAATGAGGACAGGACTTTTTTTTAACCCACCCTTGCACACCACTAACTGTTAAGATGTGCTATTATTTGTGCATCTCAATCAGCATCAATTGCAATTGGGGACAATTTTTTTTACTCAGGGATCTACATCCGGGGGGGGGGGGGGGGGGGATATTCATACAAATGGCAAATTATAGACCAACCTAGCATTTACTGGATAAGTATTTCTTCTGACTGTTCAACAAAAAAATAAATGGGAATGGCCTTACTCTCAAAATGAGGACAGGACTTTGTTTTAACTCACCCTTGCACACCACTAACTGCTAAGATGTGCTATCATTTGTGCATCTCAATCAGCATCGATTGCAAATAAATTAGACAATACGTACAAAACACACTTCATATTACACTGCTTTGCATGAGCTGATAATTTGTTCAGCCGAAGATGATTAAATGAGCACTTGTGATTTTGGATATTAATACTGAAATAGTATTCTATTTTGAAAGTATTAAATTTTTCTGTATTTTGAGCTAGTAATGGGAGCCCCAATTTTTGTATAGTTCATAGTAACTTAACTGTTCATCCAGAATGAAAGTTGTCTGGCAAATGTAGATACTAACAGTTAGTTGCTTACTACCATAGTCTAAACATGGACTAAACAACTAACAGTGTTTTTAATCACTCCAAGGAATAGATAATTCCCACTTGATAATGACTTCTTTATGCGACCAATGCTTAATTGTAATCGATGATTAGTCACTTGGTATACCAATTATGATGATTGATTATAAATGTCATTAATCGATTATCACTAAAAAATAAAACAAGAGCACACTCGATAATAGCCCACCGCCGAATTATGATAAAGAAAGTAAAGACGAATGTCATCATGTAAATAACAACCCAAGATATAAATGGTATGTTAAATAAGATAGATACATGTATAATATGATATACTATATAATACTTGCATAGACTACAAGCAGATCTATAAAAAACCAGCCGCTTTTCAAGTTATCGTGCCCACAAGGTCAAATTATGGACGTAAAATAAATGTGAAAAATCGCAATAAGTCGACCATTTTGATTTTTTTACCGGCCATTATTGAGCTTGTCCAAGAACTGCTTATTAGTAACATGCATAACAAACTTGAAGAGGATACTTGTGAAAATGTTGGAAGTTATCGCGCCTACAAGGTCAAATTATTGACGTAAAATGAGAAAAATCGCAATAAATCGGCCATTTTGAATTTTTTTTCAGCCATTATTGAACTTGTCCAAGAACTACTTATTAGTAACATGCATAACAAATTTGAAGAGGATATGTGAAAAACTTTTCAAGTTATCGCGCCCACAAGGTCAAATTATTGACGTAAAATGAGAAAAATCACAATAAATCGGCCATTTTTTTTTTTTTTTCAGCCATTATTGAACTTGTCTAAGAACTACTTATAAGTAACATACATAACAAATTTGAAGAGAATATGTGAAAAACTTTTCAAGTTATCGCGCCCACAGGGTCAAATTATTGACGTAAAATGAGAAAAATCGCAATAAATCGGCCATTTTTTTTTTTTTTTCGGCCATTATTGAATTTGTCCAAGAACTACTTATTAGTAACATGCATAACCAATTTGAAGAGGATATGTGAAAAACTTTTCAACTTATCGCGCCCACAAGGTCAAATTATTGACGTAAAATGTGAAAAATCGCAATAAATCGGCCATTTTTTTTTTTTTTCGGCCATTATTGAACTTGTCCGAGAACTGGTCATTAGTAACATGCATAACAAATTTGTAAAGGATATGTGAAAAACTTTTCAAGTTATCGTGCCCACAAGGTCAAATTATTGACGTAAAATGTGAAAAATCTCAATAAATCGGCCATTTCTTTTTTTTTTTCCGGCCATTATTGAACTTGTCCGAGAACTGGTCATTAGTAACATGCATAACAAATTTGAAAAGGATACGTGAAAAACTTTTCAAGTTATCGCGCCCACAAGGTCAAATTATTGACGTAAAAGGTGAAAAATCGCAATAAGTCGGCCATTTTGAATTTTTTTTCAGCCATTATTGAACTTGTCGGAGAAGTGGTCATTAGTAACATGCAAAACAAATTTGGGAAGGAAACATGAAAAACTTTTCAAGTTATCGCGCCCACAAGTAAATGTTACCGCCGACGCCGACGCTGACGACGCCGAACTTCAATTGCAATAGCCCACCTTTTTTAATTAAAATTAAAAGGCGGGCTAATAATAGCCCACCTTTTTTAATTAAAATTAAAAGGCGGGCTAAAAATGGATTTTTATTCAGTTTTTTCCAAAATATGTCTGCTTTGTGCCATTTTCTTAGAACAATGGTTGCAGTGTAGGTGTGGCAGTACTGGCTGATACTGTTCAGAAGAATAATCCATATTTTTGGATTTACAGCCTGTAAAGTAGTCCCTCTGTTTCATTGTGAGGTCTAATTTGTGCCGTACGCATTCATTACAGAATTCTCCGATTGCTGCCATCTGTTTGACTAAGTACTTATATTTACTTAGTTAAATAGTTATAGGTTAATGCCATCACAAGAAAAATGGTAATTGTCAGAAAATTTGGTCCAATGTCAGAAATATGACATTATGTCGCCAATGTTAATTTTTAAAAAGAGTCTCACAGTGAAATATAGAATGTAGCACGCAACACGCTAAAGGGATCAGCCAAAACATTATCCTTCTTCATTTTTCATGCGGAATAATCTTTGTACTGTACCATGGTAATTTCAAAACTTTCTGTTATGATATAACAGGAACTACGTACATGTAGCTTATGCTGTCCCTTAAAAAACTTAATTGTTAGTTAGGAAAGTCTACATAATAGGCGCAAAGACATCCAAGCTTTTAATAGGTTGGTGTATTTGTGATATTGTATTTGTTACATCTGTGTATCACACCTCAGTTACAGGATCAATGTTATCTCAACAAGTATCAACTTATTATAAAGTATTAAATGCAAATGTAAATATTCATGCTATGTATAGAACATATTTGTCAGGACACTGTTATATCAAATACAACTGGTATTTCTTTGTAGGTAGGTGGGAAAATTGTTCTCTATTTTAAACTCACTAATTACGTAAAGGTACAAGTTGCAAGCAGGAACTGTTGATTGTTTACCTGACTGCATCTTTTTTCACTTTCTTTTTTGAAGACCTTAAATGTTGCCAAAATAATAACTGAAGATTAAATGAGTTTTAAATGCTAATATTTAAACTTAGGCAATGGTGAATGGGAATACCAACTAGCAGACACCCAAAGATACCCTCCATCTAAAGACAACAACATTTTGAGAGATAGAAAAACAAATCTTAACCTTTTTTCCGGCTAAGCTATCTGAATTAAATTTTCACCCACTTGAAGTTGTGTGTCTCTCTACTGCAACCCATAACTTCTAAGTTTGTGAAAATTACTTTCATTTGCGGCCAAAAATTGCAAATGATCTTGATCTTAAAATGTCCCGTGATTTGATCAGCAGATAATTAAAATGAACCATTATAGTTGTGCTTAACGCTTAAAGGGTTAAAAGATGAAATTAAAGCCACAAAAAAAAAATAGCTTCCTATAGTTTTTTATAGCTTCTTATAGTTTTCTACAAGTAGCTGAAACTAAAGATGGCAATGTCCCCTGCCTGTACTTTTGTCACTAGCAGGCAATGGGAAGGGGGAAAATTAAGGATTTTACGCTATCAATGAGCACAGTATGTACAACACAACCTTGGATATCACTTTAAAATATGTTTGCACAATACATATGGACATTAGTAATGAAGCAGCACCAGTACGATTTGTAAAGCAGGTGATACTGCTACCAGTAAGTAGTATCGATAATTCAACACTAATACACTTCTACAAAGTGGAGTAACACAATAAATACAAATTTTGTAGAAATGTTGAACAGAGAAAAAAATATTCAAATAAAACCAGTGATATATAGTTGAGATCACTAACCTGCTGGGAGAAAGACGACCATTGGAATCAGCACCAGAAGCTTGTGGATTTGCCAGCCACTTTTTAGGTGTAGGTGAAGGCCCTGGTGAAGCACGTGGCACAACACGATTTGGTGTTGGTGATAACCTTGGTGTTGAAACACTAAAATATGACAAAAAGTGAAAGCAATTTTATTTTTTGTACAAGTATTAAAACAAGGCCATGACCCTTCCACCTATTACATTCCACAGCAAAGCTACCCATTATCAATATGTTTGATTGCATATCAACTTTTTTGTTACTGTTATAAGCTGTTATAATACTGTTTTCAAAAATTAAATTCCAAAGAAGCAGCTCTGACTCTGAGAAGGGAAATAAAGAAAACTGGTAATAGCTAATGCTGCAAGGTATTTTGTTGTGGCATAAGAAATACACTGAGTGATATAGAGCGAGACTCTTCAGTAGCCAGGGGGATAAATTTCCCCAGGTCCAATCTAGGCCAAGATACAGTTACATGAAAAGGACATAGGGAACAAACAACTACTGAGGGGTTTCAACAATACGTTACGAAAAACAGAATGCCGACAGACAGACGGAGGGACGTATAGCCAGACGGATGTGATCATTCACCTCAGTATAGCTGTAATCCACCGAGTACCGAGTACCTGGTCTTAGAGATCTGCTTCGGAAACATAGAGTACCATATTTTTTGGTGTATAACCCGCTACTTTTTACTCCTTGGAAGGCCTGGTGCTGGCAATATAACGAATGCGGGTATACATTGTTAAAGTTTTTTTTTTACATTGTTAAATTTCTACTGCCGTAGATACCGGTCTACTACAATGCGATGTTTGTACTTCATGGACCCAGGGCCGCTACTTGGCAGTCACCAGGCTATGTGAGCAGGTGAGAGCACGCTGCATATATCCAGATAGCCAAAACATGCCCCCACACTAACAGTCACCGCCACTCGCTTATCAGGTAATGCTTTATTGCAACTGTGACGTTTTAATGACAGGTTACTCTGTCTAGATATTAATTAATTTAAGCATTACATTTTATCTTCCAAATGTTTTCATATCGGAACCGCGATATATCAACAAAATGTTGCTTGTATCTAGAAACACTGGAATGATAATCACATAATGAGTTGGCGAAATATGAATAGGCCTATTTTAGAAACACGTAACTGATTACAATTCCCATGTCAAATTTCACACCTGCGGGCCTCAGAATGTCTTCGTATTGAGTTCACACTACTCTTGCCGGCGTTGGCGCGCGATTCAGTAATTGGTAGTGTATCGTCTCGTTTAGGTATTTTTGTATGGGCGATTGCATTGTATACGGGGGTAGGGCCTAAACTACAATACACGGGGTGGCATCGCAAGGGTTACTTTGTTGACAGCCATACGTACACGCTCTACAGGCCTACACTAACGTGTCTCAGATTTTATATCTCGCAATTCATTGCGGTTTATAATCGGCCGCTAATACACTAAGACCCCAACACGTTTTTAATTATTGTGTTTTATTATCAATAAGACCCACTTGAAACATATCAGATTTTATTCTATCGCCCAAATCAGCTGTAGGATGCAATATGTTGCAGTGTTGTACAGTAGTTATTCGTTATAACACGATCGGTGGGTTCCATAAGTACGATTCGTGTTATAAGCCCATCGTGTTAAATACGAAATGGCCTGATTTTATGTAGTACTACTAGGTGGATATACAGTAGAAGTAAAATTAGTTGAATTAGCGGTACTCGCAAACAGAGTGACGCTGTGTATACATGTGTATACGAGGCCGCGTCATGTACATAGATCATACAAGATCTGTCAATCATCCAGACACGGCCCGGTGCGATGGGAGGGGGGGGGTCTTGATAATTACGTCATCATTTGGGGTGGTATGTGTGCTTGTAGACATCTCGTGAAATATCACTGTTTGCGTGTTTGCTGGGTCGCCTATACACATAACCACACTAGACTATATAACACCTTCGCTGAATGGCGCGTAAATGCCAGCCGACCGCGATGCGGCATGCTGGTGACGTCATAGACCCGTCTCGTCTCGTCTGTCTGAAGAGATTCTGGAGCCTGAATGTTTGAAATTCAGTCTATCATGGGATATGTAATTGTTTGGTTTTTCTAATACGGGTATATTCATATTTTGGCGACTCGTTTCTATCATTCCAATGTTTCTAACTACAAAGACCATTTTATATAGCGTTGTGTTGACAAAAGTACAGTCTAAAATAAGGGTAAATTATTTGCAGGTTAACCGCGGCCATTGGCAGTAAAATGTCACATCTTCATTGATGCAATGCTCTGATTACCGAGTGTCGGCTAACTTTAAAAAAGATAATGTAAAATTTTGGGATCCATGGTTGCATCGTGTTATATCCGATTCGTGGTAGCGATTCATGCGATATAACAGATAATTACTGTACGTGGACCACGGAGATCAGGTGCTGGTACACGGCGGGAGCCGGTACACGCGGGGGAAAATATGGTACGTCAAAATATCTAATGATAAGACCATAGTTTCTGTACCAAAAGGCGGTCAAAGTACGGTTATACCCAAAAGAACCCAGAGGTGCTGTGTAAAGGCTGTTACCTGTGAGCTCCTAGGGTCCTCCTACTAGGTGTGGAAGAGAGATCCCGCGATACCCCAGGGTTTGATGATGTAGTTCTCCGCCCAGTCGTTGTTCTAATATTTGGTTTGCTCGGCAAGACATTGTTATGGGAACCTGATTAAAGAAAACTTGACTATTACTAATGCATCACTTATTTCAAACACAGTACTATATTCACAGTTTTAACAAAGGTTACTGCTTTCCCAGCCATATACTCATGAGAGCTGTACCCATAGAGCAAAGAGGGGAGCACTGACTACATACATGGTAATTGTTTATTGAGATTCAAAATACTAATATTAACAGAGGAACGAGTATTACCTAACAACATGGCTGACTGGACTGGACCTAGATTTTTAAATTCTTCAATGAATCTTAAAAATGTTATGTTTAGTTTTTGTTCCATACATCTGGATATTAGGAACTGAATTTTGACAGTATGTTCATACAAGATGAAAAAGAGTCTTATAAATTGGACCAGTAATTCACATCATGCAGGACAAGAAATATGACCACCCTTACTTTCATGCTTTTTTTTTTGGTAAAATAATTTGCCATTCTATTTATGCATCTGGACAATTCCAAAAGAAAACAAGAGCACACTCGGCAAATGCCCGCCACCATTATCCACCGAAAAATGAGATTAATCGGCCATTTTGAATTTTTTTCCAGCCATTATTAAATTTATCCGACAACTGGTTATTAGTAACATGCATAACAGATTTGAAGATGATACATGGAAAACTTTTCAAGTTATCGCGCCCACAAGGTCAAATTATTATCATAAAATGCGAAAAATCGCAATAAATCGGCCATTTTGAATTTTTTTCAGCCATTATTGAACTTGTCCAAGAACTACTTATTAGTAACATACATTACATTGAAGAGGATACGTGAAAACCAGTTCAAGTTATCGCGCCCACAAGGTCAAATCATCGACGTAAAATGCGAAAAATGACAATTAATCGGCCATTTTGATTTTTTTCCAGCCATTATTGAACTTGTCCAAAAACTACTTTTTAGTAGCATGCCTAACAAATTTGAAGAAGATACGTGAAAAACTTTCAAAGTTATCGCGCCCACAAGGTCAAATTATTGACATAAAATGCGAAAAATCGCAATTAATCGGCCATTTTGAATTTTTTTCTACCATTATTGAACTTTTCCAAGAACTACTTATTAGTAACATGCATAACAAATTTGAAGAGGATACGTGAAAAACTTTTAAAGTTATCGCGCCCACAAGGTCAAATTATTGACGTAAAATGCGAAAAATCGCAATAAATCGGCCATTTTGACATTTTTTTCAGCCATTATTGAACTTGTCCAAGAAATACTTATTAGTAGCATGCATAACAAATTTGAAAAGGATACGTGAAAAACTTTTCAAGTTATCCCGCCCACGAGGTCAAATTATTGACGTAAAAGGCGAAAAATCGCAATAAGTCGGCCATTTTGAATTTATTTTCAGCCATTATTGAACTTGTCCGAGAACTGGTCATTAGTAACATGCATAACAAATTTGGGAAGGATACATGAAAATTTTTTCAAGTTATCGCGGCCATAAGTCAATGTTAACGCCGACGACACCCAACTTCGATTGCAGTAGCCCACCTTTTTTAATTAAAATCACAAGGCGGGCTAAAAATGAGCCACCAGAGATGAGAATAGCCCTCAGCACCAAAGGACTTGTTTATTTATTAAAAATTGTAAAAGAAACCAGAGACTTCATCACAATTACAAGGAAATGTTTTAAAATGTCCTGAGTTGTGTTCCATTTTCATTTTGATCTGTGTAATTTTTTTAATTGTTCTGTGAGTTTGTAGGGCAAGCACTTTCAAACTCACATTGCCAGCAATTTCAGAACAAATTCGCAACAAATTCGCAACTCAATCTGACTTACAAGGAAAACCAGTTTATGTCTGAACAACGGCCATATTGAAGAGGCACAGAAAAATAGAGAAAGTTGTGCTTTGTATGCTGGTATATAAACCAGTGTACGCTGAGATCAACAATTTCATAAAAAATGTGAGGGTTACCATATTCAAATGACAAATTCCTGGAATTGGATTATAAAAACATTCAAGATGATTTTTTTTATAAAACATGGTGATAGATGTTGGGATTTAACATCTTTCATTTGAAACATTTTTCTTAAATCGGACATACTTCTCCCGGCCTCCAGTGAAGTGATACGACGTAAAGCATCAGACAGTGCACTCTTCAAGCAAACAATTTCATCCTCTTGAGAGCGCACTTTTCTCTCTAGCGTTGTCACCCGTTCTCTAACTTCTTCATTTTCATGGCTTAACATTCCATCTGTATTAGTGAAACATTTTCTATAAAGGAAGATGCTGATAAAAAAATAATGATTCATATAAACTATGTAATGTACTTTGACCTGAAAATCAAGTGAAAGAACCCATTATTTGATATTTTCTAATTAACAGAATTGTAGCATAGTAAACATTTCAGAGATACATGATAACTGCTGCAATATTGTTTTTTATAATTTTAGATAGATAAGAAAACAACTTATTTGCTTGATATCAAAGGTTGTGATAATCAGGCTAAGCATAAATGATCAAAAACAATTTAATAATTTTGCAGCAAAAATATTTAAATGGTATTCCAATGCTATGATAAAAGTCAAGCAAAATAAATTATATCTACACAAGCAACATTTACCAGTGTTTACACAAGCATACATACAGACCACATCCCTTCTTAAAGATTCCCCCCAAAATTTAAAACTTTCTTAAAATAATAAAACGACTCAAAATTTGTTTATTCACATTACAAAGTGAAAACAGTGCATCCCTTCCAGCATCAGTATTAGAGCAGCATCATTATGCTCTGTAAAGCAGGAGATAGGGGTATCACGCAAAAAAATAGAACAATACTGCACTGACTTGAAGAGAGGAAGATATTTAAATTGGAAAAGAAACCCACCTGAGGCTCAATCAAGCTTACAAGGAAAAACAAAAAATGTCCAGTGACAGCCATTTTGTATCTAATCCTTGTCAGGGAAGTTTGTAGGGTGAGTAAGTTCTAGAATTTTTTTTATCTGATGATCCATCTTTTTTTAAATTATCCAGATATGACTATATCGGTATAAAAACAGTAACTCTATTTTTCAACTTGTCTAGTCGGACAACTGGCTAAAAAATTGACTAAGCCTTAGTCTCCTAGTCCTTCCCCCCAAAAAAACTAGTCCTTCCTAATAATTGTCAAGCAGGGCCACTCATCTGGAAAGACAAGCTCAGTGAGACTGAACTCGTCCTTCCCAGATAGTCTCGGACTATCAGACGGGGCCAATTTCGAGCCTCGATTGCAATAAAAATTTGTGAGACTATAGCACAAATTAATTTTAATGTTGTCGCATTGGTTGTTGTTGATTATAATAAAACATTTGCTCGTCTAAAAAATCCACTGTAACAAAATAATGCATATTTCAATTTGAAAAGAAAGGAATAAACATGAGCTTGTTTGAAAAATACAATTTAATTAATAAATATATATTTGAATTTTCACTTGCTTCTATTTTTCAGCCCAACATTCCAATTTGGTGTTGAACTTCAAAAATAATATTTTAAGTGGTGGACATATTGAATCTGTTACTTACCACTTTCGAATCTGACAAGTATATAGGGTGAACATGTGGGCCTAATTTCAGAACATTCATAGCAAGGGAATGCAAACAGACAGACGGACACAGTGGCAGATGCAACAACTGACGACCGATGGAAAAAAGTATAAATCAGCTAGGTGAAGCATTAAATAAAAGCTAGGATGTTTTGAGGACATGAACCCAGACCAATACATGTGTACTTTTTAGCTTCAAAAGAATATTGTTTCAGAGAGGGTCGAACAGGAAGTGAACAAGTTTTACATTGTATATTTCATTTGAAAAAAAATATACAGGCTTATGGTCAGTGTGTACCTTGACACTTAACACTAACTAGTAGCTTATATATCTGAAAGTTTTCATTGTGAGGCAAGTATATTTTGAAAAATAGTCTCAGGTAGTTATAACATGATCATCGGGCATGACAGTATTTTGAGAGAAACATCTAAGTCCAGTATTAAGCAGTGAGGGCAAGCAAAAAGTGTCTGGCTGGAACACTGAAGAAATTCGAATAAAAATTATGCATGGTTTGTTCTAAACTACATGTATTCAGAAAATAGTATTTAACTTACAGATCTATATGATATGATAGCATATTTTATTTACACTCTGTATACATGTATCATAAAATAATTTGCTACTGTACATACATTATTTATAGAATAAGCACAATATATATAGAGCACATAAAATGCATTTAATAATTATTTAATTGAATTCACTGAAGTTTGATATACAGGTACACTTGAACTCTAAATATTGTTTGGTATACCGTATATCCCCGTGTATAATGCGATGTTTTTTCTTAGCTATTCATGTCACAAAAAGGCACCTCGTATTATACATAGATGTAGAATTTAATACAATTTTTTAGCTCTGTAGCGGTAGTTCAGCGGTAAGTTTTCTAGCGGTAGAAACGTAGGTTAGTCGGCGTGTATGGTAAGTAGGCCTATACACACGATACAACAAGACTGTGCCTTTCCAACAAGTAGCAAACAAGAGACGTTCACCCAGTGCTGGTACAATGTTGGGCCACCGTCAGCGACGCTGGCACAACACTGTACCAGCATTGGATGAATGTGTCGTGTTTGCTGGGAGCCCCCGTCTCACATTCCCGCAGACGCGCGTGGCACGCTTGACAACCACGGGCAGATATATGACGCCGTTAGTCTGCAACCAATTCACACTCCTGACCTGTTCATTTATATTAATAAAGATTTAATCTAAGATCGCCTTTCATATGGGCGTGTTCTATTGTGTACGACAAATCTGAACATGATATTTTCCCATTGGAATGAGAGAATGCGTTGATGAAATATAACAGGATATCACTGTTTATATCTCCTATCGCAAATTCTATACAAGTAGGCCTCAGAATGTCCATATTGCTGAGATAACATTAACACCTACCGCTGTTGCCGCGGCTGATACGGTATTGAGCAAATGGTGGTATCTGTTAGCTGTAGTTCATGAAGCGCTGCTGTGTTATTGCACCCGGACACCTTATACAACCAAACACCTCTTGTGTCTAGACAATGCGGCTAGTCTGCAAATGTTTTACAATCACATTGCATCTTGGAATGTTCTTATTTGAGCACGACGATGTTAAAATATGGTCTTTGTAATAGATAAATTAAAATAATATAAATTTGTCGGCGAAATATAAATACGGGTATTTTAAAATCTGTGTACATATATGTAGCCTATGCAGGCCTCAGAATGTCTGCCCATCGAGGCAGTCCCGATGACATCCACTCTGCCGTGGAAAATGGAAATACAGTATCTGCTAACTTTACAAGTAAGCAGATACTGCCCTTTGGTTTTGTAGAGCTGTACTGTTGCCGCTGTTCCCGTCATTGAGCATCGTCTATGCATGTGTCACGGCGCTATTTAGTAGAATAAGATAATATCCATGCCTCACATTTAGATGGCCCGGAACGCTGCCGACATCCAAAATTTGAGGTCGTATTATACAGAGGGGTAGACGTTTTTCAGGTCATCCTAGGCCTCAAATCTTAACTCGTATTATACATGGCGTCGCACTATACGCGGGGATATACGGTATGTACATAAAAACTCAACTTGCCTTACAAAAATGATAGAAATATATTTATCAAAAAATTTATTGACCCTGGCTCTCACAAAAAATGTCTTTTGATTTTGGAAAAAAATTGCAATGCATACAAAACCATTTGATATTTTACAGCTGACTGTAACTTTTTGTAGGTTCTGTACATGTATACAAATTCATAATTATACCAGTAATACAATTTTGTGCTTGTCTGTTCCCACTTAACTTAGGTAACTAATGTCTTAACTAATGTTATACCAACTAATGTACAAAAAACATGTTGTGACGAAACAGTACAGTGATTGTTTTGGGACTATTTTCTACAATATTCTCCCCACTCCATTTGAATAACTTACATCATCCACAAGATATTATGTGAGATTTAGCAAATTATTACCATGTACTATGGTTGAGATGAAAACAACATCTAATTAAAAGAAAATACCTCACTGGTTGAGAATTTTATCTCGTAGAAATATTTTTCGAGCAGATATAAAACACAAGATACAACCACAGACCACATATCAAAGTACTTATGAAGATAATATTAGTTGAACAAGGTATTTGAACTCATTTCTAGATGTAAGTATCACTTAATCACTTATCTAGCACATGCAGTCTGTCATTGATTTTGTTAATTGACCATTATGATGGCTTACACACATACCCCATTCAGATTTGTGAAGTACAACAACATTTTGTTGCTTTTTATTGATATTTTAAAATTCCTTATACTGGTGCTGTAGTTAATGTGCATACCCAGGGCTTATAAACTTGCAGTTCCCAGCGGGAATAGTGTGCAGGAAATGCACTAGCCCAAGCAATGGTGCTCTAGTTAATGACTGTGCATACCCACGGCTTATAAACTTGCAGTTCCCACCGGGAATAGTGTGCAGGAAATGCACTAGCCCAAGCAAAAAAGGGTTCTGCCCAACAGCAATTTCAATGCAGCATGAGTAGCCAGATACATGTATATCTAATGACTCAGCCAGACAAGACTGTCTGGTGCAATGTTTGCTCTGCCCAGCAGTCAAACAGGACTGTCCCGGGGCAGCTGGGCATGCCATAGTATAAGCCGTGATAACCCATTAATTTGGCATCCATAATATTTGACAAAATCAATCTCAGGCAATTTTAGAGTTCACAAGATTTAGCAAAGCAAAAGTCTGACATCAGGTCATATTATACCAGAAAGATATCCCCTGTCATTAATTAAAATCAATAATGGCTACAAAGTCAAAGGTGAACAATTAGGTGAAAAACACTAGAAGGCACATCCACACACCCCCCCCCCCCTCCCCAATGGATATGTGACTGCAATATGAAAACATTTTCAGAGAAATAGCCCGGAAACGGAACACGGATGTCATTTTATCGATCACACAAGAAAACAGCATGTCCTCCCACAATGGGGACATAATTCTGATTCGAAAAGAAAAGTCAAGCGGAACATTTTGTAACCATAGTCCACTGGATTATCATTAAACCCTACCAGGATTAGAAATTAAGTTTCTGGAGCACCGGCCCAGCAGACCACCAGCCCCCAAAATCTGGTGGCCCTCTTCTATTTCTGGTGGTCCTGTCAGATTTTTAAAAACTGTACCTGAATACACAACACTTTTACACAATTTTTGACCGGGAAATATTAGTGGCCTGCCACTCCACTGCTACCCATTATTCTGAACAAAGAGATAATTTATTTAAGATCTTTTTAACAATTTTGGTCTGGAAAATTTCAGTGGCTTGTCGGACCACTACTACCCAGTGTTCTGGTGGTCCTGCGGAAAATTTGGTGGCCTCGGGCCACCGGACCACCACTAATTTCGAACCCTGCCTACTTTAATATATAAATGATAAAATAATGTGCATCACAAACGTAAGGTACCGTATTTAAAGCCTGAATGTTAAAACAGAATAACAACACATAATAACTTGTGTTTTGAAATTTACATCAGGAAGATCCAAGTTGTGAAGTTCAGTAGTCCTGACGTGTAGCTTAAATTCAAATGGAAACAAACACAGCTGCCAGCATATGTACAGTGGGTTAATAATTATGGTGTCCCAATTTTAAATGGATAAATACAATGTTAAAACAGTGTCAGTGATGTAACATCTTATTACTAAGTAGGAGAAGTTAAATTATCCACCACCAGTGCTATTTGATTATATGATTTGTACACGTGTACAAATCAGACCAGACCCTTCGGTTAGAGATGCAACTTGTATTGTTAGATATTTATGTACATCAGATAAAAGTGATTAAAAGGTCAGTTCTTATTTACATTGTGATCAAATAATGGGCACTATTTGTCTTACTCTGTTGATAATGTGTGTGATGACTAGAATGAGGAGAATGGTCTTCCATCACATCATCTTGCTCTCCTGACAATAGCAAAATCATTCACATATAGATATAAGCCTAGCACCAAAATAAAATATAAACCAGTTCAATAATTGTGAGTGACAAGAGAAATGAGTTTCACACAATTTTTCATAAACACATGGGATAGTCCTTTAGTTTAAACCTGAAGTGAGAAGTGGAAAGTGTGAACAACTACATACTATCAATTACTGTACATGTTTTTCGAAAATGTTGAATTTTGTGATCATAGCTCATAATGATTAAAATTTAAGATTGTAGAATGAAAAGACCTTGAACGAAGTGTTAGTAGACTGGAATGATAAATTCAGAACCATGACAGCTGTTTTGCTGGTTGGCGTCGTCAGATGGTGGTTAAATCAATTGGTCACCGCCCTGAAGTACATGTAGCCTATTGTGATTCTTAGGTGGCTAAATTTTGAGGAATACCACTTTGTTCAAAACCGCTGTATCAGCTGGAAAATGATTAACCCTTATCCTGCTGATCACGACTATTGTCGTTTTTCAATTTGTTTCACTAGTCGCCCTGAATTGTGTGTCTAAACATCAAGATTTGCAAATATTTGTAATTTTCAGCCACTTGAGGTTGTGGGTCGCGGTAGCGAGACACAACTTCAAGTGGGTGAAAATTCAAATAAATTAACTTAGCAGGATAATTTCGGGTAAAATGATCCTCTTTCTTCACCAATCACAACAATATTGTCTCATTTTGCCACACTGCACTTGGTAATCACCTGCAGACTAGAATACATGATTTATAAAACTCTTTCGGTTGTTCGGTACCAGCCCATACATTAATTAATGAGACTGCGCTAGTTATGGGCAACGCTACCCTCATTACATCATGTATGTCGCTAGGCTCTGATATTCCAACCACCATATTCAAATCAAAAGAAAATGATGTAGATTCAATAGCCAATCTTAATCTTTGGCCACAAGCATGCGCACTCGAGGGGTCGCTGTTTATTTACACAACAATGTCTGCACATCTTTGCAGTGCCTCATACATGTCGTAGCAGTAATACATTCTATTTTTACTAATACAGTTTGGCTTATAAATCAAATGAATAAATTAAATAATGAAAAGTCGTAGAATGTAGTGTAGAATGTGGAAAGGATACGTGAGGCAACAACTTGCGTGGAAAGACTGAATGAGAAAACCATCTGGAGCCATAATAAAGTAACAATTAAAGAGTCAAGAAACGTTTCATAGTGAAAGATCAAGGCTAATGCCATGGCATGGTAAAGGTGTCACTCAATGACGCCAATATTATAATAACAGCAGCAAACACGATGCACTGACGCGGTGATGGTATTATGTTGGACCATCGTTTTAACCCTTATCCTGCGCAGTTAACTTATTTAATTTCATGCACCTGAGGTTGTGTCTCGCCACCGTGAACAACAACCTTAAGTGCTTGAAAATTACTCATATTTGTTTAATTTAAGACCAAACACTTGCAAATCCTGATGTTTAAACACACATTTTGTTCCCAGTATCAGTGATTTGATTGACTAGTGAAACATGTTAAAAACGACAATAGTCGTGATCAGCAGGATAAGGGTTATTCAAGACATTTTGAGCTAGTGTTGATAGTCCACCCCTCAATGTTGGCCCAACATCAGACCAACACTGTTAATGTTTTGTCTGTTTTCTGGGGTGCGCTAACTGCAAGAAACATCGGCCATATCTCATGCCGCCACTGGGTGAACATTTGGTAAATAATTCAGTATCGCATGTTTGTGTGTACATATATACAGTGGCATAGGGGCCTACACTGATGACAACACATGACCGAAAACTGAATATTGTTTTGTGAATGCAGGCATATTTGACATACATGTACATTTCTGAATGTGCCACATGCATAGTTTCTGTTACATTATTATTTCTGTGTGCTCCTACTTGATTTTCTCGGTAGACAGCCGACAGTGTCATTTTTTCGCACTTTTCTGGGCTGATCAGTGTTGCTGGGTCTGCTGTTGTAGCACAGACTCGTCACTGGCCATGCAGAGTAGGGTAACATGGCATAATTACTCAAAATAATACATCTATCCATTGAGTTTATATTGCCAAAGCCTTGATTTTATTGCATGTACATGTAGTACAATTTAGGTTCACATTTATCTGAATAAACAGCAACAGTTACATACGTTTGATTACATATTAACCCTTTCAATTCCAGCCTGACTTTACATTGTCATCTTCATCCACTACAAGCCGCGAATTGCTTTCGCAATTCTCGACTTATAGTGGATGAAGATGAATTGAAAAGGGTGAAAATTAAATAAAATTACCATGGCATTTATTAGTAAACCAGTTTGATGGAAATTAAAATTCAAAAACCCCTGGTTGTAGGAAAATTAAGCCTCTTTCAGGGATGTAAAATGATGCTTTAATGCATCATGAGGGCTTAAAGGGTTAAAAAGCTCAAACACAGCCCTGACGAGCAGGCCATAAGCTAAGAGGCACACACTGCTGTCACCAGCATTGAATTCATATTGAGTTATTTGTAAAGACAGAAAGGAAAATGATGACATGTGAAAGCCTTGAGCCAGAATATTCAAAATCTAGGACAATATGGAATCTTAGAATAAGTTAAGATTTTAATAAAATAAAAGTTGAAACAGCCAATTTTCTGATCATCATCCCTTCACAATGCATGTTGTATGTAGCATGCTGTAGCTGTTTTTCATGTTGACTAAAAAGATGGTTGTGTCCCATATAGTAGATCTTTTAAAAAACCAATAGATTTTAAACAGCTATATTTTAATTATCATGACTGCTAAAAATTATTTCTGCAACATTAATAAAATGTTATAAAAAATATGGGTACCGCAAATCTGGATCAACTTAATACATGCATTGTGGTCGACAGAAAAACTCAAAACAACTCTGCATAACAATGTACAGAGGTAAAAATTGATAATGTCCATGCTGCTTTCCATTCTAGGTGAGTTATTTATCTTACCACACTCAGACAGGCCCGCACTTGACAGGTCACCCTCAGTAAAACTCAAAGAACCTTCCATTGTGTCTGTATCTAAAAACACCACCAAATAAACAAGCTAACTTAAAACTAGCAGTGAAGCAATAAAAGATATGTAAACATTAGCAGGGGTATACATGGGTTAACTTTGGATTGTAAGATCCAGTCAACTAGACATCTAATCACTGAATCCGGTAATTTTCACCAAGTGCAAGTTGCAACATATGCTAGTCATACACACATGACTCCCACAAAGTGTGATCTGTGTTTGACCTTTAAATCTAGATTTGAGATGTACTGTAGATCAGATAATATTGGTGAGGTTTAAATTTTTTTAAGAATTTCTTGTAAATTATAATTATCATAGCGCTACCTATCAAGTCACAAAATCACAAATTTGCGAAAATATAAACATGTGAAAATTACCAGATCTACAGCATACAAAAGTGTCTTTTAAAAAATGATCTGCAAGATTATTAGAAGATCCATGTATACCCCTAATATCCAACTGCTGGTCACTGTATGATAAAGCAGTGGCGGACCCAGTAATTGACAGACGGGGGGGGGGGGGGGTGTTTGGCGGTGATTTTTGCAAGAATTTATACACACCACAGCTGGCACTTATAAATATGCTCTAGAGGAGTCCGAAATATGGTCGTTTTTTGGGGTTTTTTTAGACCCTGAACCTGGGGAGGATATTGGCTGGCTGCGCCCCCCTCTGGTTCCGCCACTGTAAAATGTTGCTATTTTAGCAACGCTGAACATTCACTTTTCACACAAAAAGATGTTATAATGCTAAATGCACCCCACCCGCATTTCTTTTCTTACCCCCAAAAAAAGGATTTCATAGTTTTAATCTAATTTAGAAGTTTAACATCACTGGTAAAATTACAACCAACACTTAAAAATCAATCTACACAAAGACAATGACATCTCCTGCATTATTTCTGCCAATCATCATGAAGTTTCGCTGCTGAATAGTGCAAATGTATCATTCTAAGTATCAAGTCAATGTGTTTACTGGGCCTTCTGAATGTGTTTCTATTTCACAAACAACAAAAATACATCTATATAAAAGTACAAAAGCTCAGTGAGAGGACCTCTGATTTATGAAATTTGAAGTCCGAATTCTAAAGTCTGGAATCTAAAATTCCAATTCAAAATGGCTGCTAAAAAGTCATGAACAAAATTCCAATCAATCTGTCATAATAAAAATAACCCAACAAAATTATCAATGACAGACAAAAAATCATAAAACCTTGTCCAAACATAATTGTTACTTTATTTTAGTCACAATTCTCTTCTAGTTAAGGTCTGCTAGTGCATTAATTGGTTATAGACTTGTGGGACCCTGTGCCATGTCGGATACTACAAAGTTGAATACCGCACAAAACCAGCCCTGACACCATTAGTAGGTCTACAAAAACAGCGTCTCAGTTGGTCAGGGTCCGAGTTGATGGGCCTGAACTAGAAATAGTATATGTACATACAAAAAATTCTAGCACTTGGCTATTATATATTGGCCCATTTGAATCCATGAACCTTTTACATGGAAGTGAGCCTAAACCAGGAGTACGGTACATAGCATAGGGCCTTACCGCCTACTCCTGGTTTAGGGCTTTTAGAAAAGTTTAAAATTGACGAGGGCCTAAAGCAGAAGCCAAAGTTGCTTCAATGTCATGCCCGCATCCATGTTCATACAAACAAAAGCTGGTGGAATTCAACTTCAAGGCTTTTCAAGGCCAAATATCACCATTTTCAAGGTCCTATCACGAACATGAAGTGAGGAGTCATGACCAAAACCTTGACAATTATGAGTCAGAATTAATTGTCCATGGATATGATTTTCACCTTCATTCTGCCCTGCGAGCAAAATAGTAATAACCATAACATTTTATCAATTTTATCAAGACTCATAAAATGAACCACAATATTTGAACAATGAACCATTCAAACCAAAAAATCACCTTTCAAGGCTTTTCAAGATATGTTTTCAAATGCAAGGCTTTTAACCCTTTCACCACTGAAGCCCGTTTTTATGTGCTGAATGCTATGGCATTCAGCACATAAAAACGGGCTTCAGTGGTGAAAGGGTTAAAGGCCTTGGAAACTATTTTTTTAATTCAAGGCTATTCAAGTGTTTTCAAGGCCTGTGTGAACCCTGGCAGGGTCCGAAATTAGTGTGTTATAGTCGGCCAGAGCCGGTTTGAACATCACCATCACACTAGCCAAATTTGAGTTGTTGCCGGTCCGACAGGATCTGCTCAATATCGTGACACTATAGTCATGTCGCATGCACAATTATTATCAACTTTTGCAAGCTGCTACAGCACAGGTTTGTGACGACACGCCTGGCTGTTACTGTTTTTCAATGCAGGCCCAACATTCTAGACGCTATATCAACAATAAACTAACACTGGTTCATTAACATGGCGGCCCTTAATCAACTCAACATTTTAATGGTGGTCACCTGGTGTCACTGTATATGACTCAAATTATGATCTTTAATATTGACAGACACGCAGTGACGCTGCATCCAGAAAATTATTTTTAGTCGGAGCTTTATCACGTATTAATCTCATTTAAGTTATATCTGAGTGACTACTGTATTTATGAATGTAGGCCTACCTGTATTTCATTTTTACAAAAGGCTTTAAAAAAATTGCCAAGCTAGATCCGCCCCTGAATAGCCAAGACTTTCGCAACAGGAGGAATCTATTTTGTCATCCTTTTGTCCTATGATGAATGAACGACACTCGATCACTGATCAGCTTCTCAAGTCTCAACTCAGCTGTCAACTGACAAAATTTAAACTAAAAAAAAGTTGTCAGCAACTGAACAAGACAACACTCAACTGTCAGTGTCAACATGTTCAAGTCTCAACACAACAACAGCCTGAAGCTGAAGTGCTAAACAGCCTTAACAGGCACTGTCGAACAGGAGACTAACACTAACAGTAACACTAGCCTCACACTACAGGGTTTCCACCAGGGGGGGTTCCGGACCCCCCACTCAGCACTACAGGGGGGTGTATTCCCTCCTTGTTGTCATTTCAGTTAAAATATGCCATTTTAAGCACCAAAATTTAAAAACTTGACCCCTCACCCCCCCCCCCCCCCCCCAGTGTTCAGCACAGGCCGCGATATCGCGTCAATTACGCACTTAGAGATCAAATGTCTCCTTTTTTTCCAAGGTAGTGAGACAAATATCCCCACCATTTCTTGTCTGTGCTGAACACTGTGCGTCAATTGCGCTATTAGAGGTCAAATGTCTCCTTTATTTCCAGGGTAAGTGAGACAAATGTCCCCAACTATTTCTTGTCTGTGCTGAACACTGCCCACCCTTTCAAACATTCCTGGCGAAAACCCTGCACTAACAGTAACACTTAACAGCCTGAACCTGTGAGGTTAGCCGAGTAAACAACGAATCTGGGCGAGCGCAGCGAGCCACAGAGTCGTGAATCTAGTATCAAAGTGGCTTTGATACCAACTTTAAATTGCTCTTCTGGACTTAATCTGATGAGCTATGGCTAATCTAACATCATCTTGCTTATAATAAATATATTTTCTTACATATCTGTGATTCTTGAGCTGATACGTGACATATTGGACATGAATTTAGGTAAAATACAACTACAATTCACGGCGATATAGTTTGCATCAACCTTCGCCAGTGCGACATGAGTGACATCTATGTGAGGAGAATTCGTCCGCTGAAGGCGCATGCTCAGACCACCTCAAACTTGTTGATCAACACAAAAACACGTGCGTGAAGCACAAGAAAAACGGCAGATACCAAGTGCGATGACGTCATCTACCACGAGCGATGACGTCATCTCACAAAATCTCGCGTTTCCACCCCACTCCACCCGAGATCACTTGGTAGCCTCAAGTGTAGTTTCGGATAAATAACATGAATATAACTTACTTTCCTTTTCTAACAATAAAAACCCTTCACATAATTGAGTCAAATATGGTAGTGAAGACCTGTACACTGCAGGTAAGTCAGCTAATTGCGATTCAACCCCGAACTGGGCAGTTTGTTTTTTTCTGTGGCAGGACAGCGGCTGTACACAATTCAGCGCTGTAGGCCGATCAGCGCTACTGTGAGGTGTGAAGAACACTGAGCATGCCGAGCCCATGGTCATGGAGCCTGAGTCTGATGATGTAGGCCTGGACTAGTCTATACTCGCTGTCAAATTAAAAATGCTCAACCAGGATCGCATGATTTTCGGCGATTTCTCCGTCAATTTTGAACAGATTTCTTTGAAATTTGCAGAGGCTATTTTCTATTAAAATCCTAACAGGGGTGAAAATTTTGCAAAATTATTTTCAAAAGTGTGACCATTTGCGAAGTAATAAAATTCTAGCATTAGACTAGTTTATTGGGGTTATAGAGGGACGTCATAATTTCAATTTACTACATGTCAAGTGAAATGGTCTAATTTTTGAAATACGCTAGGCCTAGATATATAATTGTACGAAATTTTCAGGGCTGTTACTGTTAGGATTTGAATAGAAAATGGCCTTTGCAAAATTTGAAGGAAATCGGTTTAGAATTAACGGAGAAATCGCCGAAAATCATAAGATCCTGGTTAATTTGACGGCGAGTATAACTCAGTACTTAACTGTTAGGCCTAATTGTAAAAACTAAAAATAAAATGTATCGAATTTTCACAGTGTCAGTGACAGTGACACAGTCTGTCACCAGACACACTCACACTCACAGTAGGTACATCCAAACAGTCATTATGATGGGGTTTTTTGTGTTTTTTCAGGATTTACATGAATTTGTGATACACTGCAATAAAAGACATATTTTTCTCTGTTTGTTTGTTCTTCTTGCTCACTATCACTGGTAGAAATGAAGCCATTATTGTAGAATTAAAAAAGTAATTTTCTTCGAATGACACTTTTATCACCTTTTCCGAGGGTTCCCATCATTAGATTTCTCGCAATTATGAAAAATGGTGCCAGCTCTCGCTTTTTTCCATAATTGTTACAACAAGTGCTTGAAGAGGTGAGTGGAACAGGCATGCTGTAGTCCCTTGTGCTAATTTTTTTACGCAGGTGCCATTTTAAAATTTTTGTAAAAAAATGCAAAAAATGAAAATAGACTATGTCCACTGCCCTATGAGGAAGCTCTGGAGGACGTCATTAAGACCGTTTGGACAGAACAATGTGGGCATTTTGAAGAATTGAGATGCCTGGGGAAGGCTGCACTAGTTTGCCCATGGTAAAACCTGGGTGAAGTTTTGTTTGCCTACCCTGCACTTCCTTATGGGGCGCACCGAAGGTAAAAATGGGAGTTTCATGGCTATAAGGATGAGAATCCATCAAATTTTTTCTTCTTCCATGACCCCCTCGTGGACTTGAAAAAAAAAAAATTGGGGCCGGAGGCTATGCCCAAATTTCTGATTGTTGTGTGACCTATTTGCTCTGTTACAGTATTGCGGGGCACTTATTGGGTGCCCTGATGTATCTTAAAACCTGATATATACGGATACAACATCTCAGTAGTTTTATTCAGCTGCTTCAAAAAGTTCAAGTGTCTGGGTGATGTTTTGGCTTCTGTATCCCTGCCGGAATTTGCAAAATTAAGGTCACAGCTTTTGGATGTTTTTATAATTATACCCGCCGTCAGATTAACTTGTATCGCATGTTTTTTGGCGATTTCTCAGTCAATTCTCAACCGATTTTCATGAAATTAGGTATGGACTATTTGCGAGTCACTTGGCAACTACCGTGAAATTTACATTGGAAAATATTGTATAGCTAAAAAATTAAACCATCTGGCATGTAATGCAATTCTGGGTTAAAAACAAACTTTAATTTAACCAGTTTAATGGGTTTATAGAGGGACGTCGTAATTTCAAATTTACTACATGTCAAATGGTCTAGCTTTTGAACTACATAATATTTCACGGTAGTCGCCGCGTGACACAAAAACCGTCCTTGCAAAATTTCATAAAAATCGGTTGAGAATTGACTGAGTCTGAGAAATCGGCGAAAAACATGCGATACAAGTTAATCTGACGGCGGGTATAGCTCAGATTTTGATCTGGCACAGCATTTTTCTTGGACAATTTTAAAATTTATTAAAAGTACCTAGGCCTACTCACAGTCTCAGTCTAAGAGTAAGACTCAGACACTGACTGAGCCTGAGGCTGAGGCACTGTCTGAGTCTGAGTCTGAGTCTGAGACAGTCACACTCACCCAACCCATCCATTTCACGTCATTGACTCTTTTCTTGAGCCGTTTTATGTTTAGCCTTAGCCTTTGTCCAGGCCTATTTATACTAGACCTCCAGCCTGGATTTAAAAAAATAAATGCATTCAATTAGACTAATGCTAAAATCAATCTAAATGGATTAATTTGGCAGAAAACATTCGCGATCAGTTGATTGATGCAAACCGGAACTTCTGTCAGTCTGTGCGATGTGAGAAATCTCGCCACAAGGTAACTCAACATGGTGATCTCGCACCAGTTTTATTTCTCCAGATCACAATAGCTGCAAATTTACCATAAATTTGAAAAGGGCAAAATAGTAGTCTATCTTCAATTGAAGAAAAAGAGAGTCACTGAACCTGAAGTATTATAGACTAGTTAGTATACAATATATATTTTTGGTTTTATCATAAAACTATAGTAGGCCTATACTGAGATTCTATCGTCTATCATCTATGGTGGTCACCAGGTGGTGCAAGCTTACAGTCACACTTAAGTTAAGGACCGCTTTATTCACCAGGTGACGCAAGCTTAGGTCATTATAAATTACGACAGTCAACCAAAGAATTTGGGCATAACGTTACAGCAATAATTTCAGGATGATTTCTTCATCTGCAACGACTTCAGCTTCATAGATATATGGGGCCTAGGCCTACGCGAGAAATGACATCACCATGATTACTTGAATAACAGGCCGAATGACAGAAATTCAAAACAATAATAGTGAAAGCTGATAATAGTCTAAAATTATGTATGGATACCAGGTTGATTAATTATAGATACAATTTTGTTTTTGCCATCACATGCAAATGTATGCAACCCACTTCCCATAAATAGTCCATTGGTTCGACAGTCCATTGGTCCGACCGTAGCATTAATGACAGTAGGATGAATGGCAGCAGCGACAAACTTTAAAGAGCCATACAAATGTCAAACCCGAATTCCTAGAAAAGGAGTTCTCGAACGCCGAAGCCCGGCTTTAGTCTGTTTGAGTGCTTCAGACAAAAAATTGGTCTAATATTTTGTAAACATAGCTGTATTGGTTTTCCTCAAGGAGACAAGGATATCTTCAACGTGTAGGCATATTCCTTCCACCACCACCACTGATAAGTCAGTGTACACGTCTATACGATGTACCTGGTACATACAATGCCTATATACCCACCCAATACCGGTTCAATGTTGGGGCATCGTCGCAGCCCATTGCTGGTTCAATGCTGGTCAATCGTATTCAACGCTGGCCCAACATTGAAACAGAATCGGGTGATTGTCCAGTGTTTGCTCCGACTGCCATACGGGTGACGCTTTATGCCCGAAAGGCCACCACCCGGATAACATGAAACATTGGCCCAATTGTGAAATAATGTTGGGCCACCGTCTGCGACGCTGGGCCAACATTATTCCAACCAAAACCTTTAAGCTCTTAACCACGAATATAAATTAATCGTGAATATCTTTTTACTACCTCAAAACGTTATATTGCACATGTTCATAAGGACTGGTGTACGGAAATGTCAACCGTACCCCTCTTTCCCCTTTTAAATAGGACACAAACTCCGGCAAAATAAACTTATAAATAGGATACCTGGCCGGTCCTAACTAGATTGAATCGGGTTCGACTTTGGGTAAAAAATGCCGGGAGGGGTTGAATGACTGTATGAATTATGAATTCAATCTGTTGCACCATGTTAGTGTAGCCTAGTAGCACGAAGGGGACGACGTACAATACCCCTTTGGGCCCAACGGGCCGATGGGTAAGAACGTTTCTTTAAAAAACTGTGTCTCTATTTATTTATCAAGTAGTGTTTTGTAAATAAAAATGTCTTCATTTGACGCTTGAAAATTGCGAGTGATATTGCATGTCATAGCTCTGTTGGCAAGGCATTTTATACTCTACTACACTGAACGCTTGCTGCCCGACACTCTTCTTTACTACCGGCTGACGGAGCTCAAGATAAGAGTGGGCGGGGGCCCTAGGGTAGTGGTTAGCACCGCTGCCTTTTACGCCGGAGTTCGGGGTTCGGTTCCCGGTCTCGGCGGTTTTAAAGAAATAAAAAATGTTTCTTCCTCATCCACGTGTGAAAGTCAGTATTATGGGGAGCCTCCGTGACCGAGAGGTAGCGTGCTCGGATTCCGAATCCTGTGTCTGGAGGACAGTGTCATCTCAATCATCTCACCATCCTCAGGAGGTTTCTCCTGGCCCAGTTTAGCCTATATATGGGCACAAAGGTGGCCTAAAACCCGATTCCTTTAATTTTATTTTCAAGATAAGAGTGTACTTGGCGGAGACAATTGTGGCGTTGATGTATAGTTAATAGTTCCAACCAGTAAGAAGGGGCCACATCATGCAGACATTTAAATACTTAGCCTACATAGGCTACTACAAACCACGCCCACTCTGGCTAGCTGGACAATGTTGACAACGTTGGCTCAATAATAAGCAATAGTTCGGTGGATATGTCGGGCCATCTGAGGCCGTTGTTACGGTATGGCGAGACGGTTTTATACTACAGTGGAGACCCGGTATCGGACTGCCACACAAAGCGGACCATCCCGGAAAACGGACCACCTATTTTCAGTCCCAAATATTTTCCCATTCACATAATGTATTATCAGATTCAGAAAGCGGACCGACCCGCGATTCGGGACACGGACCACCCTTTTTCAGTCCCAAATCATAAAAAGACTCGAAAAACGGACCAGCAAAAAAAATAATTCACACTTTTACAGTTATATATATATGCATCAATTAAGGGACAAGCTGCGGCTGGATTCACTAATGGGACCAGCTGTAGCTGGATCCACGAAGAGACCAGCACTGGCATAATTTACTAAATTTAATAGCCCTGGTTGGATATAATAATGGGACCAAATCTGGTTGAATCCAGCAAGGGACCAGCGTTGGCTGGATCCACCATGAGGACTGGAGCTGGCTGGATCCACAAAAGTGGCCAGCGCTGGCTGGATCCACTGAGCACAGATTGGATTACGGAAAGGATTAGCACTGGTGAAATAAATCATACAATGTTAATGCAACATTTAGACATTGTCATCAGTGCAAATTGCAATCAGTCGCCGGGTTTGTACTGTGTAGCGCCTTGGCTGCAGGCACATCTGTTTAGCTTACGATCAAGTATGGCATTTTAACGGAAATACTACATGCAGACTCATGGAAACTGACTGAAATATACAAGAACACCTAGAGACTATTTACATATGATTTGAGCTGAGAAATCTGATTTACGAGCTTCCACCACAGATTTTTAAGATCCATCAGATATGTCAGTATAAACAGGCATTGTATTGCTCACATGTTATAGCTGAATGGCTGTGGAGCTGTACGGACTGTACAGACGGTTTGTAGACGTTGTACATCACATACTATACCGAGAGAGCTCGTGCTAAATCATGTGGAACGCTGTCAACATCATGCAGTATTCTGGCACCACACTCCGAGCCATTGGTAAAACTGTCACCCCACGCAAACCGATTGAGCTCCAGCTGCTGAGAAAACTAAGATCGCTGAATGTCTGTGACATTAAACCCACTCGTAGGGGAACTGCTGCAGGCAGGACAACCTTTCATCACATCCAGACGAGGGTATCAAACACACGTATTAAAAACGTCTGCCCACCACGGCTTGCGCCTAAAACATTGACAACCATCCCCAAAGCTCATAGACAGTTCCAACTACCAACTGTGTTACTATCTAGCACCCGAGCTCTCACAAACAAAGAGCATGAACTAGGTGGGGTGATGCGTAATAACAATGTGAACATTGCAGTTATCTCAGAAACTTGGTTGACAGCAGCCAGGCTGCAGACATCGCTGGTTTCTGTGCCCATCACAGGATGAGGGTCCAACAGGCTGCAGACATCGCTGGCTACTGTGCCCATCACAGGATGAGGGACCATAACAACGAAAAATCGAAAGGAGGAGGTGTTGCCATTTACATCAGAGACACTATTCCTGTGCAGAGCCTAGACATCAAAGTACCTGTTGGCTTGGAGTGTATCTGGCTGCATGCTACGCCATCACATCTCCCCAGAGAGATATCCACTCTGATAGTAGCAGGGGTTTACCACCCACCCAAAGCACCTAATGAAAGTGAACTTATTGAACACATTGCGCACACTGTGACTAGTGTTAAGATCAAACACCCGACTGCAGAGTGGTGATCTGTGGTGACGTCAATAAGGCCAACATTAAACCCTTAAGCAACAAGGGGGTGAAACAAGTTGTGCGGGCCCCCACTAGAGGCAGCAATGTGTTGGACTTGATAATAACAGACATGTCCAAAATATACAAGCAAGCTAACATAATACCACCAATACACCCTTCCCAATAGCAACACGCCAGACAATGACTAAAAGCTGAAATAGTTAGTTGGGAGTCCTGTTACACTCTTTCTATTACAACACGCCACACAGTGATTAAAACTGAACTATTTAATTGGGAGCCCTGCTTATGCGCAAACTCGTGCAAACAGTGTATTGGCAAGTCAGACCATTCAACAGCTCTGTGGGAGCCTGAAATATCCAAACTCCCCAAGCCAGCCAGCGTCTCAGTCACGAGTAGACCGATGCCTGACTCAGCCATTCGCTAGTTTGAACAATGGATCACTGCTTATGACTAGAGACCTGTGCTGGATGCCACAACTGCACAGGACAAAACAACCACATTTTACAACATTATGCAACATCAAGTAGACAATCATTTCCCCATGAGAACAAGAAAGCGCTGTAGCAACAATAAGCCCTGGGTGAATGACAAAATCAGACATCTTATACGCAGAAGGCAAAGAGCATTTAAGAGCAGAGATGAGGCTTTGTGGAAGAGTCTACGCAACACCATCAACCGTACAATCATCCACACTAAGCTCACTTTTACAAAATCTAAGCTCTCCCAGATGGACACTACAAATCCGAGATCATGGTTCACAACCATCAAACAGATAGCAGGCATGGATAAAAAGAAAGGCAGTATATCCATACCTGGGCACGAGAAAAACACTGCAGACGAATTGGCAAGTGGAATAAATAACCACTTTGGTGCCATTTGTTCCACATTGCCCTCTCTAAACACCGCCCAGCTACCTGCATACCTACCCAATGCTACACCTCCACCAACCATTACAAGATCACAGGCGTGGAAAGAACTCTCGAGAGTGAAGGCCCATAAGGCGCCAGGCCCAGACAACCTGCCTAATCAAGTGCTTAAACGGTTCGCTTTTGAGATCAGCGAACCGTTCTGTGACATCATGAATGCGTCGCTGCGTGAGGGAGTGGTCCCTGTGGAATGGAAACAGGCCACAGTGGTTCCTGTACCTAAAGTTAGACCCACACCATCCATAGATAAACTGCGTCCTGTGTCCGCGGCCAGTTTGGTAACCGTAAAGGCAGATTTACCAACCATTACTTTGTGCAGCTGGTACAGTACGCTCACCAGGCGTTACAGGATGGTCAAAGTGCAGACTTTCTCGCAATTGACTACAGCAAAGCATTTGATCGAGTTGACATTACTGTGGCCCTAAATAAACTATTGAATATGAATGTGCGGAAAGAGATACTACCATGGATCGGCAGCTTCCTGTCTGGTCGGAAACAACGTGTTAAGGTCAACGGGGCCACGTCAGACTGGTATGACGTCACATGTGGAGTACCTCAGGGTACCAAGGTTGGCCCAGTTGTATTATTGGCCATGGTAAACAACGTAGCCGAATTTCAACCTAATCGCTGGAAATTTGTGGACGACATCACAGTTGCATCCCGTAGTAAGCCCACAGCCAATAACAATTCGGCTCTGCAACAGGCAATGAATGAAATATGTGACACTGCCAGCAACGACCACAATGACATGCTCATCAATGGCGCCAAATGCAGCACAATGCATATCACTGCTTGCAACAATGACCAAGATTTTACCACCATTACTGCGAGGGGCACGGAGATCATACCCCATGTGACAGCCATGAAACTGCTTGGTGTAGTGATCCAGTATAATTTGAAGTGGGACCAGCAAATAGACAGTATAGTGGCCAAAGCGAACACACGCAAATATTTTATCACTATTCTTAAGCGCTCTGGTGCTCAGTTAGGTGACCTGGTGAGGTGATACTGTACTTTTGTGCGACCTTTGCTGGAGTATGCTGCCCCGGTTTGGCACCCAGGACTCACCATCCAGCAGTCAGATGTCCTGGAGCAGGTACAGAGGCAGGTTCTCGGAGTGTTATTACCTGACTCCAGTTATAGCGAAGCAAGACATATCTCAGGACTACCAACCCTGTCTGAGAGACGCACAAAACTATGTTTGAACTTTGCCAGTGGACTTGCCGAAAGCACTGATTTTAGCAACTGGTTACCACCCCGTAGGGGCAAGTGTCATCACCACAACCTCCGTAATAAGAACAAATTATCCACTATGCCTACCAAGTCTGGTCGTTTCAGCTCCAGCCCAATTATGTTTTTTATTAAATTATTGAATAATGTTTGATATATTCTACCTAATCATTGTGCCTGCAGATCATGTGTTTCCGGAAAATGCCTTTTAACTTACTTAACTTATCTAACTTATTTAACTTAATTTAACTTATTCAATTTTAATATCGCATCATGTTTATATTGTATTTAATTTTTTATGTAAAATGACAATTCTTCAGCCTTTTGGCTGCCATGTCTTTTTAGTTGAATAAACACCAATTATTATTATTATTATCATCATGTCATGTCCCTTCCTTGAGTCGCGCCTCTTCGGTTGGTTGATTATCAACGGTGTAGTGTTTTAGCTCCTACGATCGTCCTTCTTTGTTAATACAGCTCAAAATAATTTACAGAGGGCGAACTTACGATGTCAGCTTAGTGTGAAAGTGTATGTTGCTAAGATAAAAAACACAATTTATGTAGACTCCTTATATTTAATTATCTGTTAAATTATGTGAAGTTATATTAGCACTGTAAGTGTTGTAGCAATAATTGAGCTACTGCTCTATAAGAACCACAAGGTTAAACAAAGGCGCTTTTGATTTTCGACCAGCTGACAAAAACATTCGGCGTGCAACAATCATTTAATTACGCAGGATATGTAAGGGCTATGTGTGTCTAATACAGATATGCCTAGCGTATAAATAGATACTGAAATAGGAAACAATTAATACAAACAAACTGATTATCATATTTATAACATGATAATAATTCGAGAAGATTATAATTCGCTAGGCTGCTTTTTATCAACTTGACTTGTGTCATATATATGACATGCCCTAGCGTACAGAAGGATTACCACCTGTATAGCGTGATAATTACACCTTTGCGATCCCAAAAGAATTACAAATTGCTATGTAAATTTATATAGTGAAGCAAGACATAACAATTCCGTCATGATTTTCTGTATTAGTTACGCATATTGAATGGAATAATTATCTGATGTATTTTTTACGCGAGAAAGTATAAACTATAAGTTACATAGGGTTATTCACGGCTGATCGATTTCCCGTTCACAGCTGCATAGCCTGATCACCCTAAACAAACGATACTATCACACTAGGAACGTAAAGACAGAAATGTTTTTGTACGACTCCCGAGTTTTAATAAAATTAGAAGCGTGACATCTAATTTGAACACTGCTAATTAATATCATATTTGTCAAGACAGCTCTCAAGATAAATGTCACTTCAAAACAAATTTAAAACAATTTGAAGCCAGCAAATTTCGAAATATGGGTGACTTCAGAAAAAATGGCTAATTATGTATTTCCCAGCATGTACCGCTAAGAAGTAGTCAATGTCTTAGGAAATCATCTTGCAATATATACCCTGGTGATAACATTTAGTGGTGAAAAAATTATGGAAATACATACAGCCATTACAATAATATGCTCAATAATGTTGCCAAAATGTCAGGAGTGCAACACTTTTTGCGTGACAAATAAAACAATCCTTTACTTCGCAAGTTGGATGGATCTAAAACTGTGGCCTTAACGTAATAAAATGGTCTATTTTATCTGAGTATTGTGTGTTTCGAATATTTTATCCCAATGCCAATTTATCATTTTATGTTTTGATCAGACTGTGTAATCTCAAAACAGTTGTAATGGCTAAAATGAAAATACCAACAAATATACTGACTCTATGATGCCGGGCTAATTATACTGTATAGCACCATTCAACACGTAGACTAAACTATTAGTTATGTTTCAACTACATGTTAGCTTGTATTTCGTACTTACACTACTTTCATAAATGTCTTGATATAGTCACAAGGGGGATTTTTGAAAGGCTACACCCCATATGTCAGGAGTGCAACAACAATCTTAAATACCACATTGCTTCTAAAAATAAAATGTCATGATTTATATTATTTTCTATTTCAGTGGAGACTG
Organism: Flabesymbios commensalis; assembly: GCA_964017125.1. Lineage (NCBI taxonomy): Eukaryota > Metazoa > Annelida > Polychaeta > Terebellida > Flabelligeridae > Flabesymbios > Flabesymbios commensalis. Next base: position 74,813,031 of record OZ024906.1, on the reverse strand, counting down.
ACAGCTAATGTCAGATGACTATCATAAACTTTTCAAAGTTTTCAATCTGTGTGCCACAGTTCACTAAAACCAGCATGTCAGGAGTGCAACATTACACATGGCTTATTTAACTTGAACCTTCAAAGTCATTTACTCTCATTCAAATCATCAAAATTTGATGGAAATCTGTTATCGTTGCTCATGAAGTTTAATATATATAATTGTTTATAATCCAGGCAGTAAATATATAACATTTTGCATTCACAATGATTGCTTAAACCTCGCTGACGATGTCTAGTGTGTGTTTCGGCTCATACCAAGTATTTAGTTTTATATAATTAGGCCCGATACTAATTGCATACCACCAACATCTATGAAGAACATAGACACAGTCTTTAATAATTATTAGTATAGTCTATTATGGCATACATGGCTTCTGCCATATTCCCATGTGGCGTGTTGCACTCCTGACATAGCCTATTGTATTATCCCTAATAAACGAGCGGGCGCGGCCCCACAGTTGGGGGAGGACGGATTTATTATGTGAACTGAAATCGTCAATTTTTTTAAATTAATTTTCACGTTATTTGGTCACTGTAGCACGCAAATATAATCTCAGAAATAGGACAGAAGGCCATCAGTTTTGGAAATCATGATTATATGGGCCCGACCTGGTCAGGCAGTCCTGCATGTCTGGGTAGACCATGTTTTAAGTAAAACATAGGCCCTAACAGTATTTTCCTCATAGGCCAGAATCCTAAATGTTCAGGATATAATCAAATATTGTACAATACTTCATTAGTAAAATCTCTGATATAATAAGGAAAGAACCAAGGAGACAATTTAAAATATACCTTCAACGTGTATTACTTCCATCGCCGGTGCTGGCCAAACATTTATTCAATACTTGCCTACGATGTAACGCATACTGAGGATGTAGGCCTACCCACCAAATTCCAGTTCAAGGTTAGGCCAGAGTCATAGACCATTGCTGGATCAATGCCGGTCAATCGTCTACGACGCCGGCCCAAGTCTAATCCATCATTGGGTCTGCTGTATACTTCGCGCAAACACGTGGCATTCACCCTATGCTGTTTAAATGTTGACCCACAGTCTTCGACGCTGGCCCGACATTGAAACAACATTGGGTGATTGTACCATGTTTTCTGACCGCTGCATGCTCGTGACTATGCGGGTGACGCTTTACCATCTCGGCGCCAGAAACAACAGATAACACGATACATTGGCCCAATGCTGATGTAATGCTGGGCCACTATCTGGGACGCTGGGCCAACATTATTCCAACCAAAACTCTTTAAGCTCTAATCACTATATTTAATCGTGAAGGTATATTTTTCTGAACACTTTTCAAAGATGAAAGTCCTTAACCAAGGGACCTCAAACGTTATATTGCACATGTTTATAAGGACTGGTGTACAGAAATGTCAACCGCTTCCCACACACAGCACCCCTCAATCCCCCAAATAGGACACACTCAGGCAAAATAAACTTAATAGGCTACTGGCCTACGGCCGGGCCTAAATAGAAATTAAACTGTCTTTAAAATGTCAAATACAAATTCTAGGCACAGGACGGGAGGAGGTACCCAGCAAACACAATAAATTGATCCAATGCTGGGTAAGTTTCATGTTGGACCATTGTCGTGGTACCGATTATTTTGAGGTAGGCCTATCAATCAGCAAAATTTGACATCTTTTTAAAATATGAACCAGTGAATGTCCTCCACTATGTGTCAGGAGTGGAACAATTTACACCTATACTTCAATGTTGCTCATAATGTTCAAAATGAATGATTATACTGTTTACGTCGTTCTTTGTGTTAGCATTTGAGGCATTATCATTATGATATTTGATTTTAAAAAACATAGACATCGTAATTCCGCTATTAGTCACCTTGTGTATGTGACGTAATTTATAATTGCATTATTCCCACTAGTACTTAACGTTTTACTACTTGTAAGTGAACTGTACATTTAGCATAATATATCACCATTAACTTAATGTTCTTATTTAAATTTGGAGATAAGAAGGGAGGGACAGAACTAATTACCATCTACTGATTTACACAATGATACATTTTATCCATAGAAAATGTCAGGAGTGCAACATTATTACATAAGTTAAGTTAGCAAACTGAAAACGTTGCTACGCAGCTATACATCATACTATAACCTCAAAATTGTGTATGTTGATACACACAGTTATTATCTAGCTGGGGAAAAAAGTTTTATAAGCAGTGAGACCGCATATTACATTTAAGGTGAATATTTCCTTGACATGTATGCCAGTTTTATAGGAAATTACTATAAAAATAAACTTTTTTGTGTGTGTGTTTGTTTGGATACATAATAATCAGCAAAATGTTGCATGGCTATCCTTATTCCATCAAATAAACATACTTAGCTAACCATGTGTGCTGATTTTCTGCTATTTTACCTGGGATGTGAGTTTCAGAATATTTTCAATATTTTCGAGGTTTTATCTTGATGAAACATGGGATAAATAAAATTTGTCAGTTAGAACGTGTTTCCTTCATTAATTTCATATATTCCAGGATGTTGACAACATATTCTGACACAAATGAAACTGAAAATACAATTTTGAATTTTTACCCCTCCCGTCACGTTTTTAGCCATTTTTTCTGAAGTCACCCATATGATAAACGAATAAATGTCACTTCGAAATCAATTTAAAAAAATTAAAGCCAGCGAATTTCGCTGTGTTTTATATTAAAGCAATATCAAACAATATTGACAGTCATAATAAGGGACTTTGAGTGTCATAGAGTTATTCACGGCTGATCGACTTTCAGTTTACAGACTTTTTACAGAAAAAAATATAATTATTTAAAATATTTTTCCCTGAATATTGCCATAGGGGGCCTACATGTTAACATATTAGGGATACGATGTCTATCTTTGTTTCTTGGTTCTAGAACCTAGAAATTGTGAGAAGTGTAAGGTTTTTTTTTATTGATTCATTTTACAAATGGGTCAATGCACATGTATATTCAGCTTTGTTGCCCAGACGGCAACTTTGGGCAATTTTTTTATTAGCATAATTAGCATAAAAAGCATAATTAGCAATGGGGACTAATGCCAAATGTTAATTTTAAACCAGTGGACGTACACAAATCTCCAATACCAATTTCCATATAATTCGGACCTAAGGAATTAATTTCTGAGGTTAATGGTAATAAAGATATCCAGGTCAAAGGTCATGATTATGATGTAGCCAAGTAAAGAACGTCTCTGGGCGAGCTCAGCGAGCCACAGAGCTTTGAATCTAGTATCAAAGTGGCTTTGATACCAGCTTTAAATTGCTCTTCTGGACTTAATCTGATGAGCTATGGCCAATCTAACATCATCTTGCTTATTATAAATATATTTTCTTACATATCTGTGATTCTTGAGCTGATATGTGACATATTGGACCTGAATTTAGGTAAAATACAACTACAATTCACGGCGATATAGTTTGCATCAACCTTCGCCAGTGGGACATGAGCTACACCCTGCGTTTACATACAGTGGTCAGATATGATATTTTTTATCACTTGCGAGACGGGTAAAATCATTTAATCGAAGTTATGATTAAAAATTAGCTAATAGGTCAAGGCGGCCATCTTGAATTTTCGTTTTTTCAAATTGCTCGAAATATACTAAATAAGCCCAAAATATTGAATTATATATTATTATTAATGTTTCGGAACATGTGCATGCGAGTCCAATCAAAATAAAAAAATTCATCTACAGTGTAATGACGGCAATATTGGATTTTTCCACTTTTAAAAATTGTTAAAATTATTATCTTTTCTACAGACTTAGGCCTATATTTTACTGGAAAATTTACATTAAAACACTTAATAACCCATGTTATTTAGAATGAATAGGCCTACTGTATGGTTTTTACATAAATTATATGGAGGAAAAAAAATGAATTGAGCTAAACTAGCCTAGCTAGTCTAGTCATTATGTTATTAGCATATCAATATTATATAGTGAACGACTAAACACCACTAGAATGGTGATTACGTAATGCACAGATATGTGATTATGTAACGATGTTAGGCTATTTGTTCATAGGAATCATGTTAGTGAGCAATTTTGTTAAAAATAGTGCTCACTCAAGCAATTGCTTGGTGCAATCATTATATCATATGATATGACCTCACACAAATTGAAAATTTATCAAAATGTCGTGTATAGCATATCAGAAATCTGAAGTGATTAGAGTGGTAGAAAAAATTGGTAGATGTAAACATCAATATTGATCTAATATTCACATTTTTTTAAAAAAACATTGTCTGATAGTCTACCGCGTCATAAGTTCAAATGTGCAAATCCAAGATGACCACCCTTGTGGTGAACGCGTCTAAGCATATCGACCGTTATTTAGGCTGCTTGACAATAACCACTTGGTACAATTATTAAGGGTATTTTTCAATCATTTAAAGCTGGAAATTACGTCAGCAACATTAGGTTTAAAAACATAATGAGTAGCCTATTATTAACGCAACCCTTATGAAAGTGCTAGACGTTATTACCGACACAAGTATATATATAAATAATAATAATTGGTCATAGGGTTGTCCACAAATAAAATGATTCCGATGACTGAAGGGCCTTCTGACAAAGTTGACGGGCCTTCTGACTAATAATCCTTACTTATTTTCTGACTAACGGGCCATCTGAAAATCAGGCGTTCTGACTAATCATTCTTCCTGATTTTCTGACTGACGGGCCTTCCGACTAACGGTCCTTCTGGTCAATGGGCCTTCTGACTAACGGGCCTTCTGACTAAAAGGCGGACACCGGCACCCATGTTAAAACGGTATGTATGAATGTATGCATATATATTTTCTTATATAATGCCCAGACAAATGGTTCAGAACTCTTCTCAATCTACCAGACACTTTGAATTTATTCGTGTAACATTAATTTGGAAGCAATACAGTGTCAGTGCATAATTGAAAGGAAGCTCACCACAAATTGAAATTATGTCATCAGAATTTATTCAAAATATAAAATAAAAACACATAGCGTTTCACAGTCTTCAGAATGCAACATCAATCCAAACTCATCAAATATGTTGTACATCTACATATGGCTTTAATGCAGCTTTAATGCTCACATACCTTTCTCAATCTGCTTTCTTAGCATTAGCACTTTACATGTTTAATTAGAGCTTGTGATACATTAACAAATAAAATCACAATAATTTTGTAATTCCATCTGATCAAACACAAACTGTTTATCCAGCGTTGTTTTAATGTTGGATTAACCTTGCAGACCGTGATAGGCCTTCAGCATTAAACCAATAGTTAGTCAAATCAATATGTTTACTGATGGGTCATCTGATTCCGGCTTTAATTGAGTTCGTTGAGACGGGATATGGTTGGCGGCCGTAGCAAGACAAGGGTTAGGCCTTTGAGACTGGATATGGTTGGCGGCCGTAGCAGGACAAGGGTTAGGCCCTTGAAACGGGATATTGTTGGTGGCCTTAGCAATAGAAGGGTTAGGCCTTTGAGACTGGATATAGGGGTCTAGTTGGCGGCCGTATAGGAGGACAAAGTTAGACCCTTGATACGGGATAGATGTTTGGCGGCCATAGCCAGATAGCAGGACAAGGGTTAGGCCCTGAATATTGCCATAGGGGGCCTACATGTTAACATATTAAGGATACGATGTCTATCTTTGTTTCTACTTTCCTGGTTGGGGGGGGGGGGACAAAAAATTACCTAGAACTTAGAAATTATGAGAAGTGTAAGGTTTTTTTATTGATTCATTTTACAAATGGGTCAATGCACATGAATATTCAGCTTTGTTGCCCAGACGGCAACTTTGGGCAACTTTTTTATTAGCATAATTAACATAAATAGCATAATTAGCAATGGGGACTAATGCCAAATGTTAATTTAAACCAGTGGACGTATACAAATCTCCAATACCAATTTCCATATAATTCGGACCTAAGGAATTAATTTCTGAGGTTAATGGTAATAAAGATATCCAGGTCAAAGGTCATGATTATGATGTAGCCAAGTAAACAACGTCTCTGGGCGAGCTCAGCGAGCCACAGAGCCGTGAATCTAGTATCAAAGTGGCTTTGATACCAACTTAAAATTGCTCTTCTGGACTTAATCTGATGAGCTATGGCCAATCTAACATCATCTTGCTTATAATAAATATATTTTCTTACATATCTGTGATTCTTGAGCTGATAAGTGACATATTGGACCTGAATTTAGGTAAAATACAACTATAATTCACGGCGATATAGTTTGAATCAACCTTCGCCAGTGGGACATGAGCTATATCTATGTGAGGAGAGTTCGTCCGCTGAAGGGGCATGCTCAGACCACCTTAAAGTTGTTGATCAACACAAAAACACGTGCGTGAAGCACAAGAAAAACGTCAGATACACCGTGCGATGACGTCATATACCACTTGCGATGACGTCATCTCACAAAATCTAGCGTTTCCACCCCACTCCACCCAAGATCACTTTGTAGCCTCAAGTGTAGTTTCGGATAAATAACATGAATATAAACTTATTTCCCCCTTCTAACGATAAAAAATCTTCACTTATATGCGTCAAATATGGTAGTTAAGACGTGTATACTGCAGGTAAGTCAGCGAATTGCGATTTAACCCCGAACTGGACACAGTTTATTTCTGTGGCAGGACAGAGGCTGTACACAATTCAGCGCCGTAGGCAGATCAGCGCTAGATTATGATGCAAACCAAACTAAATTGACCAATAATATAAAATGGGCAGTGCCCAGTAAGCCCACGACCTAATCAGTGTAAAAGAGTAACGTTGGACATGATAAATAAATTGCAATTCAATCTGAAGTTAGACTCAACAGAATTGAGTGTATGCCAAAATATATACATATCTATAGGGGGCCTACCTATGATACAGCATTATACTGTAGGCCATACCATACGTTGTTCTGCATGTAATTAAGGTAGTTTTCTTTTAGGAGGGTGGGCCTAGTAATTACGCTATGTATTGATATGAATTATAAAATGTAATTATTGTGTTAGCAAACACGAGAATGACCATTATATTTTTCATATTTTGAAGCTATGTAGGCATAGGCCAACAATTGTTGTAGGCCTACATCACACATTAAAACAGTTGGGTTATATTGCCTCACTATGCAGGGGCGTGCACAGGGGGAGAGGGGGGGGGGGCAAGCCCCCGGAACCCCCATATTTTTCAAAATTTTACCTCTTGACCCCCCCCCTCTCCTTGACGGAAAGCTGCGCACGCCCATGCAAGTATGACAATAAGTGTGTGCAGTCTGGATGTTCAAACTTTTTGACCTATACAGCTGTACCCGAAAACACACCATGCTAAAGTCCAATTTTGTCGACAGAAGCCTAGGCCTTAATGTATGGTAGGCCAAAATTGGTCCTTCTGTAATTATCAATTCCAGGGTGATTATGCCTACCGCTGAGTCATTCACAGTAGCCCTAAGACAAAGGGGGAAGTACAGAACGACCATCCTTAAGTGTAATAGGGGGACTGGGGGCATCCCGCAAAAATTGTTGAAAAAATATTCTCTAACTGAATTCTGGCTTCTTTCAATGACAATTTTCATTCATTTTTTGCAGCTACACATGGGCAAAACACAGGGGTTCGTGTCGTGGGTCACACAAGTTAAAGGTTGATGGAGGTCCACATAATAATCACCACATGACAACGGTCCTGTTACAATAAAAGTAGTAAAATAATCATTTTGCCCAGAAAGTTCTCCATACAATCAAGTCTACCTGGGTGTTATTGGTAAGGTTTGAACAACAGAGATATAGCAAACCATTGAAACATACTCTAACATCCTAAAAGTGCATGTACAATAAGTTTATATAAACAAAAAGTCTAACAATTCATTGTTTTCTATCCCCCGCCTTCGTCCTCTTCCTCCTCCTCATCCTCCTCAACATGAATTTCCTCTGATTCTCTCCTAGTCAGTAAATTGCAACAATCATCTAAGACTGAAATGAAGTGAAGGGGGGTTTAGGTCACCTTTGTACACATATAGGCTACACTGGGCCAGGGAAACCCCTTGAGGATGGTGAGATGAATGAAATGACGCCGCCCTCCAGACACCAGATTCTTAATTCAAGCCCTGACGGTCTGAGGCCGAGCACGCTACCACTCGGTCGCCGAGGCTCCCCACAATATCCAAAACTCATGACACCAAGAAGCTTAGGAAGTAAATTTTATCACCTGCGAAGCTCCTGCAATCTGCCAGCCAAAGTTGGCGATGTCTTGAGTTGCTTCTGATCTGTGACACGGAGCGACAGCCTTCCACAAAAGCATTTTGAGATGAGTGCGACGATTATGGAGATCTATGTTGATATTCGTAGGGGGGGGGGGGCAAGGAATCCAGTGTAGGAAGTTTTTTTGCGATAGATGTTGTACCGGTGCAGTTGGAAATATATTCTATGAGTAGACTGATAAGAAAAATGTCTGACCCATATCCATCAAGTCACTTTTTGTGACATCCTGTTTCCCCAGTACCTCATCTAGTGCAGGCATATTGGTGTATTTTTAATGCTGTACCTTGCCCTTTCCACATGGAAAAGAAACTGTGTCACACTGTGCCAGATCTTAGCATTTCTCTCTCAGCGCAATGACAGCATTGTGTTATTATCAAGCACTGATTTGTCCCACTTCTCGATCAGCACACGTGCCTCACCTTTTTCAGCAAATTTCAACATGTAGCTTACCAAGGTTATTTCAGCCTTATTGTGATGTACAAGACAGTTTTCTCTTCCCACCATGGTGATGTTTTGTCCATGACTGAAACTGCAGAGAAGTTGATTTAGCTGGCGCTTGTTGGCTGTGGTTTATGGCATCGCTAGGTGGAAGTCAAGAAGTGAGTGTCAGTTGATATATTGCAGCACCCTCACCAGCTTTTCGCTGACGCTCAAGATCTTTGGCACTTAATCCTTCATATTGAGCAAAGATGATAAAGATAGTTGCACCTTGGTACTTTTCACCACTTGTGTGGCATGCCTTGCAACTGTCCGCAATGTCTGCCACTGTTCCTTACGTTTGCCATACGATGTGATCAACGAGCAACACATTTGGTTTTGAGACAGTTTCGCTATCATTTCCCAAACGTTTCATCAGTACAGAATAGTCTCCTTTTAGGAGATATCCAAATTCATAGACCTGAGAATGTGGTACAGGGGAGAGTTGGTACCTAAACACTGAGAGGAGTTGAATGTTTCGCTGCTGCCCAATGATGAGAAAACGTGCAAACAAAGCATCATAAACAATTGAAAAAGTAACTTGTTTTGTGTACCTGTATTAACTATGCATACAGTTACATCACGTGATGTCTGACGACCTTGACATATTCTGCTTAATCGTGACTTGTAACTAAAATATCAAGTCAATCTGGAAGCCCTGAAACACTGGACCGACTGGACCACAATACAGCAAACTCTCGCATTTGTTGTTTAAATATCAATTTGATAAAATTATATAGCATTGATCTTGACCTTTAGTCGTCACCCATTGTCATTACAATATGGCAAAGTCGCATATATCTCAACTTGACCGCGATCTTCACCAGATACACCAGTGGTGCAGACTGGGACACTGTAACTCGAACGGTTCTTTGGAACGGTGCTTAATATATCGATAGGAAATAAGGCAAGCATGACCTTTGACTTGTACGATGTGCAAACATAGGTCAAGGTTACCCATGTTCGAATTTTAGAGATGTTCGCCACATACAAATGTAAACACTGTAGCTGGAACAGTTATTAATATATCGATGGCTAAGGCCAGTGATGAATGGATGGCACGGCGGACGGACGGACGGACGAAAAACTTTTATCGGCGAGGCAGAGAATAAATATAAGATCAGAAGTGATTTTTTTGGATCTGACCTAAACACAAGTTTGCTATTGGCCATTTTTCTGCAGCCACTGGTTCAAAAGTAACATTTTAGGCCCTATCTTGGATCATAATTGCAGATTAAGCCGATTATGCTAATTATTGTATTTATGCTAATAAAAAAAGTTGCCCGGAGTTGCCACTTGGGCAAAAAAACTAAATTTGTTCAGTGACATCACAATAATATGAATCAAACGAAACATCTTACACTTCTCATAATTTCTAGGTCCCCATTGAACATATAACAGCAGCAACTGGACTAAATACGCACTTTACTATTTCCAACTACGCGGTGTATCTCTCATAATTTCTCGCTTTCTCCTTTTGTTCATGTCATTGCGTTCTCGCAAACTCGCATAGGCCTTTCACCCGCTTGAAGTTGTACCTATTCGCCTTTTTCATGTTCTCGGGATGTATTCTCGTCTTTTGCGTGTCATCGTGTGCCCACAAGTCTTTAGCCTATTATAATTGCGCTCTCTCGATTTATTTTTGCAAATTCGCGTTCTCGTATTCTCGCATACTCACATTTTTCACGTTCTCGCTGATTATTCTCGCAAACTCGCATTCTCACCCAGAACGCAAGAGTACGAGGGAACGCGGATACGAGCTGAGACGATTCAGCCACCATATATAGGCCTAGAATAGGATGCGACGACAACATGTTTTGTGGGCCTGGGCCAAAGTTACTCAGCGGGCCAAAGTATCCCCGCTTCACGATAGACTACCCGAGCAAACACGACACATTCAACCAACATTAAACATTGTTTCAATGTGTCGTGTTTGCTGGGACGTTGTTTCGAATCAGAGAATAACGTTAGTGGTCATTACGAAATCACAAAAATTACCAGTAGACTATATAATCACATGTAGCCTACATGACAAATAAGTCACAATATGTCAAACAGATTGTGTGAATTTTTATCTAATATTAAATTACGGTGTAATAAAATGCGTTTACATACAGTGGTCAGATATGATATTTTTTATCACTTACGAGACGGGTAAAATCATTTAATCGAAGTTATGAATAAAAATTAGCTAATAGGTCAAAGCGGCCATCTTGAATTTTCGTTTTTTCAAATTGCTCGAAATATACTAAATATTGAATTATATATTATTATTAAAGTTTCGGAACATGTGCATGCGAGTCCAATCAAAATAACATTTTTTATGTACAGTGTAATGACGGCAATATTGGATTTTTCCACTTTTTAAAATTGTTAAAATTATTATCTTTTCTACAGACTTAAGCCTAGATTTTACTGGAAAATTTACAATAAAAACTTAATAACCCATGTTATTCAGAATGTATAGGCCTACTGTATGTTTTTTACATAAATAATATGGAGGAAAAAAAGGAATTGAGCTAAGCTAGCCTAGCTAGTCTAGTCATTATGTTATTAGCATATCAATATTATATAGTGAACGACTAAACACCACTAGAATGGTGATTACGTAATGCACAGATATGTGATTATGTAACGATGTTAGGCTATTTGTTCATAGGAATCATGTTAGTGAGCAATTTTGTTAAAAATAGTGCTCTTCGTGTTTTCATCAGCATGCGCCTGTATAATGGGCATCACTCACACAATTGCTTGGTGCAATCATTATATCATGATATGACCTCACACAAATTGCAAATTTATGAAAATGTTGTGTATAGCATATCAGAAATCTGAAGTGATTAGAGTGGTGAAAAAAATTGGTAGCTTCAATTCGATGTAAACATCAATATTGATCTAATATTCACAATTTTTTTTAAAAAACATTGTCTGATAGTCTACCGCCTCATAAGTTCAAATGTGCAAATCCAAGATGACCACCCTTGGGGTAAACGCGTCTAAGCATATTGACCGTTATTTAGGCTGCTTGACAATACCCACTTGGTACAAATATTATGGGTAGGGGAGGCTTGGGAGAGTTGGGCCACTTTTTATATTTTGACATCGTGTGCTTTTCCCATTTGTCATATTATACTGTTTCTTGTGGTTTTGCGAAGTACAGAGCATGCCAAACAATCTGAACTTGATTTTATTTTACTTGCAATATGTTGCATAGGCAAAAAATGCAATTAAAAAAAGATGTTCTCCTGACCCAACTCTCCCAAGGAGTGGGGGGACTTGGGCCATGTTCGGGGAGACTTGGGCCATGCCTGGGAGAGTTGGGTCACATAGCGTATGTCGGTACAGATACGTCAAAATATACACAACAGAAGAATAAAATAGGAACAATTTAATTATGAACATCTTAGTCACTATAGTCATGGATAAAACCAAGTATCGTGGTATGGCCCAACGCTCCCACATAGTGGCCCAACTCTCCCTATGTGGGAGAGTTGGGCCATGACCCATGTTCCATGACCATAACCCAACTCTCCCATAGTGTCCCAACTCTCCCACATTTGACTGTCCCAACTCCCTATATCCGCATTTTTTGTTGAAATCAAAATCACAGAATCGCTTTTGACGATATTCATTCCTTAAATGCCTTGATGACAGAGGAGTATCATAGGTATATTACACACCACAAAAGAGCATTCTACTATGTACTATTGATATGCTAACAAATTGCTTACATTCGAGTTAACTTTTTACAAATTTTTCAATATAATAGATTTCTTGACACATAATCGTCACTGAACATGGGCTCGATATGCAGGTCATATTAAACAATAGGTAATGTATCGTTGATTCGCTAGACGGCAGCCCCTGGTCATAATGCTACACGTTACTGTGATATCGGGGGTAGCCAACTCCCCCTGTGACCCAACTCTCCCAAGCCTCCCCTATTTTTCATTCATTTAAAGCTGGAAATTACGTCAGCAACATCAGGTTTAAAAACATAATGAGTAGCCTATTATTAACGCAACCCTTATGAAAGTGCTAGACGTTATTAACGACACAAGTATATATATAAATAATAATAATTGGTCATAGGGTTGTCACCAAATAAAATGATTCCGATGACTGAAGGGCCTTCTGACAAAGTTGACGGGCCTTCTGACTAATAATCCTTACTTATTTTCTGACTAACGGGCCATCTGAAAATCAGGCGTTCTGACTAATCATTCTTCCTGATTTTCTGACTGACGGGCCTTCCGACTAACGGTCCTTCTGGTCAATGGGCCTTCTGACTAACGGGCCTTCTGACTAAAAGGCGGACACCGGCACCCATGTTAAAACGGTATGTATGGATGTATGCATATATATTTTCTTATATAATGCCCAGACAAATGGTTCAGAACTATTCACAATCTACCAGACACTTTGAATTTATTCGTGTAACATTAATTTGGAAGCAATACAGTGTCAGTGCATAATTGAAAGGGAGCTCACCACAAATTGAAATTATGTCATCAGAATTTATTTAAAATATAAAATAAAAACACATAGCGTTTCACAGTCTTCAGGATGCAAATTCAATCCAAGCTCATCAAATATGTTGTACATCTAGATAGCTTTAATGCAGCTTTAATGCTCACATACCCTTCTCAATCTGCTTTCTTAGCATTAGCACTTTACATGTTTAATTAGAGCTTGTGATGTGCACCAGGGGTCGACATTATTATCATGACATAGCTACTTGCGAGGATTTATTGTGTATCTGAATAAGCATAGTTAGTTGAAAAAGTTTTGAAATGGTCATATGCCTTGTTGGAGGGCCAGCCAGTAATACGAATGTTTGTCTGTTTCTTATATAAGTAAAATGTCCTTATACAACTATTGTTTTATGTTTAATAATTTGATATTGATGTACTCAAATAATATGTGACTGGTGGATTAGAAGACGAGCATCACATGCGCATGAAGATGAACATTTGATTATATTTAATGTGGCACAATGCAAAAAAAGTAATACAATACTTAGGCCTCTGTGTAATTAAATGTAATGCACAAAAAATTCCTGTCTTAAATAACGTCAGTTACAAAAATTCCTTTCCATTTTAGCACATCACCATTTGTCAGGGAAAAACGGTTGTTATGTCAGCGTGGCGATTATGGCAAGTAACCATAGTATTGCCATATGTGCAACTTATGATCAAAACATTGACTACGAGACATAGTTAAAGTGTGTGGTACAGCAAACAAACAAACGGACGTTACATGGCAACGGACATAACTTTGTATGACATAATTGAAAGACATGCCACCGACCTTGCACTTAAAGTGTCTCCATTTGCCACGTGGCTTATAGTCGTCACACTACCTCGGAATAAACCAAACAAATGAAGGGTTCATCGTTAGTGCTGCCTCCTAGGGAGTAGGTGGTAAGCGTAACGGACGCAGCTATATGACGGAAAAAACGATGCAAATAAACATTTCAAATTCACAAGAAAACTTCACATTTTGGTCCAAGCTACCTTCCTGCATATTATCACCTTGGGGGTGGTCAATAGAAGTGACATGTCTTTTTTCACCAAATCCATTTGTTTGTTAGATTTGAGCACTTTGTAGTGAACGCTATTTACAGGACGGAAACAATAACGTCCATTACACCAGTATTTGATGATTGATCACAAGACATGCGAAGGTTAACATTACAGAAATATGATAGCCTAGTCCACAGAGAGTTATATAAATAAGACACGTGAAAGTCTGGACCACAAAGGGTTACACATGTGCAACGTGATACCATAGCCCCCAGAAGGTTAATATAATATGAGACATATAATTGTCTACCATGCACAGTGTTGAGACATAAATCACGAGAGTCTATAGCCCCTAGAGACATGTGATACTCTAGTCCGCAGAGGGTTGGTAAATAAAACATGTGAACTGTAGGAATCAAAATCTTGATTAATATAACAGAAATATAATAATCTAGAACACAGAGGATTATAATAAGATACGTGATATTCTGGACCCCAGAGAGCTAATCATTTAATATTCTAGTCTGCAAAGGGTTAATAAATTAGACATATCATACTCTAGGCTTCGAAATGTTAACATAGCAAAAATGTGATATTCTAGGCATCAGAAGGTTAACATTGGAGAAATATGATAGACTAGCCCGCAGAGGGTTATTACACGAGATACGTGATACCCTAGGCATCAAAAGGTTAGTGCAAAATAAATATAATAATCTAATCAACAGTGCGTAAATTAAGACTCTCTGGGCCCCAGAGGGTTAATACATGTGATACTCTAGCCTCTATAGGGTTAATAAATAACATATGTGATGCTCTAGGCATCAGTAGGTTAAAAAAAGATTAACATGATAGTGTAGTCCACAGAGTGTTAACACATTAAACACATGATACTTCAGACCACAGAGGGTTAATACATGCGATAGTCTAGTCAACAATGGGTAATTAAATAAAACATGTGATACTCTAGACATCAGAAGGTTCATATAGAAGAAATATGATAGTCTAGTCCACAGAGGGTTAATATTTGAAACACATGTTATTATAGACTCTCTGGACTTCCGAATCAGAGGGACAGGTTATTCTAGCCTGCAGAGGGTTAATAAATAACATACATTGCGATGCTCTAGGAATCAGTGGATTAAAATAAGATAAACATGATAGTGTAGTCCACAGAGTGTGAATATATTAGAAACCTGATACCGTACTCTAGACCACAGAGGGTTGATACTTGTGATAGTCTAGTCAACAGAGAGTTAATAAATAAGAAATGCTATATCCATGGCCTAGACAGAAAATCCGTCTCTCTATAGTGTAAATTTGTCAGTGAAAAGCCATGAGAGGACTGTTGCACAGGTTACCTAATGCCCACCTCATGCCTATTATTGTAAGGCTAAACCATGACAGAACCGCTAGGCATATAGGCCTAGTCTATAGCAAAAGCGACCTGGGGCCGTATTCTCGTGAAGATCACCTAACTTTAGGATTTTTCCGCAACTTTAAAATGCGGAACTCCGTAACTGCGGAATTCCGTAAATCGCTATTCTCAAACTATTTGCGGAAAACTGTAGTTGCGGAGTTCCGCATCCTAATTTTTATGCAAAACACGCCATTTTTTCCTAGAATTTAGGTCACCCAAATTCTTTCCGTAACTTTTACCTAAAACTTAGGCGAGTTCCGCATCGTAAAATTAACGAGAATAGCACTTACGGAAAAAAACCAAAGATGCGGAAATATTTGATGAAATTCCAAAAATCTACGATGGGGAAGTCCGTAAATGGTCACGAGAATACGGCCCCTGTACATAATACCTATTATAACATATGGGGTTCCTAAATTAAATATAATAAATGTTGTTTGTCCTAGAAATAAAATCATTACTCAATTAGGTCTAGTCTAGACTTATGTTAAAAACTAAGAAAGGTAGGCCTAAAATAAATAGCTTATGGCCATGCTTACCCTAGACTAGAGTCTAGGCTAATTTGGGTTAAGATGATGGATCTAGCCTAATAGTAATAGACTAGGCCTAGGCTACTAACGTTAGGGTCTAGACAAACTAAAATAAGAGAGAATTTACATAGCAATTAGACTAGCCTTTATAATATTATTACTATTAGGCCTATAGGTCATACGCCCAATATCGCGAACCACGTTTTTTCCCATTTAAAAAATATTTGGTGACTAAATTTTATTTTTTTCAACTTTATTCAACTTGCCAAGTTATCCGGCGCCTATTTCTGCCGTTTTTTCGGCAAAAAATACTTTACATCGTCTGTTCCTTTCTTTGTCATGTATAATGACAGGTGCAAGTCATTCATCATTAGAGCGGTGGGCGATATTAGGTGAAATTCGCGAAAAACGTTATACATAACAAAGAAAGGATCTCCCAAGTTAAAATATTTTTCAAACAAAAATTATACCTGGAGATCGCCGGACATGGTAGTGAGTTGAATAGAAGTAAAAAAAAAAATTTAAGCTGGTAAATATTTTTTAAATGGCAAAAAACGTGGTTCGCGATATTGGGCGTATTTACAGGACCGCCTAGTCTAGTTACATTGATATAAAATATAATTTTGTATTATGTATAATCAGACAATAATCAGGATTGATAATACATATCATATATTATCTGGTAATTATAGATGCTATGCTAACCAGGTAGGTGACTGTGTATAGCCTTGTGTATGGGTTATCGAATTTTAAAAGCCTAAGCCAAGTTTGCTAAAAGGCAGCCCCTGTATTATTACTAACACTTCACCCTGGCCTTGACCTTGTCTAATTATAAGTTGCAATTTTTATTAATACTAGGGCCTATACCGGGTAGATCTAGACCCTAGGCTATGGCTTCTTGCAGCCATTTTGGATTTTTGAAAAAAATGTTAGGCCTACGGCTACGCTCATGGGAAAATTACTTTTAAGGATGACCATCTAAATAGTCTACCTGATGCATTTTCATAATGATATTAGCCTACTAGGCCTATAGGGGTCGTCTGTTTCCATTGTCCATCTAAACTAAGGAAGACTGTCTATTTCTCACTGGTCGGATCATCAGAATACTCAGCAGTTTGGGACTCCTTTAGTATAAATTTTCTGGATAAATTAGAAAAAATCAAAGATCAGCAGCAAGATTTGTCACCCAAAATTATAGACAAACAGCCAGTGTGACATCTCTCATTCAGAACCTGGGCTGGACTGACTTGAAAACAAGAGCACTTATAAAACCATATAAAAATTATTTTTTTTACAAATAGTCTAAACATTATTAAGTAATAATGCTTATAAGCGTGAAGTTGAACCATTTATTTTTATTATTTTCATATTTAATTCAAAATGCGGACCTTTTAAGTCCTGGGGACACTAATTTTATGTAAAAATACCCAAATTTTTGGTTTTACCCATATAGCCTAGTCTATTGTGTAAAATTCAGAAAAAAGCTATCAGCCCAATTGGGCCTACTTTAAGCAAGTAGACTAGGCCTACAATGCACATGTATAGGCTACTGAACTAATATTCCAAACATTGAAATCAGGGACGCACCATTTGATTTCTGGGGGGGGGGGCCTAGACTATTTTTGAAAAAAAAAATTTGTTTGCAAATTTCTGTAAAAAAAAATATATGCTGAAAACTTGTAGACTTCTACATAAAAAAATAATATGTTGAAAGATTGTGCCGAAAGGCTCATCAAAGTGGAATTTAAAATAAACGACTAACAAGGAATAATTGGAGGCAAAATATTTCTAGGAAAATTCTCAAGATCGCTACAAGTTATTATTTAACAGTGAAATTGGACGCGGCTTTACTGATGTATTTTTTGTTTGTTTCTGGTCGGCTCTTTGTCTATTAAAGAATGTGATATTTTTCTATTTTTTGCGAATGTTTAGAGCCGGTTCGGGTATTTCCGAACACCTAAGCCTCTGCAATTGATGTCTGGTGTCCCCATTTGTCTATCAGCTCCCCACGTGACATCAGTTGATGAATGAAACTATGATTGATGACGTAATTAACCACGTGCACGGCCATTCATCAATCTGAAAGTTGTACAGGAAGTTGTAGTACCCAAGGTAACGGCGGGTATACTCGAAATAGAGGGGGTAATCTGGTAATGTCGAACACCAAGTAGGGTATAATCGAACACCCACCCATTTTTTAATCTAAAGAGAAAATACCCAGTCTAGAAGCAGGAACATGCGCAGTATACTCAAATATGATACAAATAGAATCAATGTCAATTGTAATTCGTCCACAAAAAAAAATATAAAACAAAAAAATATTAGGAAATGCCACTGTTCGAGATTACCCGAATCTATTGAAATCTGAGATTTTTTTCAGTTTCCATTATATTACTTTTCAAACCCGCATAGTAACGTCACAACCGTTTGCAGGCCTACAAATCGCTCCATTGATGTATTTCCTTTCGAAATGACGCATTCGCTGTGAAACTGTGGTGTAGGCCCTATAGGCCTAGTGTTCGTAATTAGACGAAACCAAATTAATTGATAGGTCTATTTCCGAACACGTCCTTATATCTATGATCATGACCATTGCCTGGCGAGCCCTGCCAATTTCATTTATGGCCGGGTATTGGCCAAGGTTCTTAGTCACGGGACCATCATGCCTGTGCTATTGAGGCCAGTGAATAATTTTCTGGGTCAAGTCATAGGAAATGCGTCAAAGGGGGAATACAATACTGTGAACAACTCTTCGTCCGGAGAAGTGACCTTTCAAAAATGTCTGAAATCGGGGATTACCCTATTTTCATCTAAAAATAGCAACAAGTCACAAACATTCGCCACTGGGGCATACCAGAGGCTACATGAAGCTCGGCCACGCCGCGTAGTGTGGCTCTGGGAACCAGAGTATCATGACCAAAAATTGTTTTTTGATGTTTTTATATCTAGAAGGTGCATTGCAAGGTACATTTTCCCATATAAATAATAATTCCAGGATTGATAATACATATCATAAATAGACCATTACCTTCCGTGTAATTACCTTAATTTTTAAAGACTTGTCTATTTTACGACATTTTGAAAGTGACTTTTTAAAAAAGCAAAATTAATGGATATGAAATTGGTCCATAATAACGGTGCGTGACAGAACAGTCACGCACAACGGGCAGCTCTGCCTGACACAATTTATTCATGTCTAGCCAGCAACGGGATGAAATATATTAGCAATGTTCGGAAATACCCCCCCGTTCGGAAATACCCGAACCCGCTCTACCACATAGTATTCAAGTCATAGTTGCTTGCGTCCTAGTTTGAAGACAACATATCGCCAAATGATGCGTACAGATTATGCTGCTTCTAGAATGAAAGGTGAGTCAAAATAAATATTTATATAGTAGACCTATTTGGTTATCAAAGCTTCACAGAAGGTATACCGTATTTAAGGTCATGAGTATGAGTAGGTCCTACCACTTACACTGGTATCCGGTACTAGGTTTCAGGAGAGTATTAAATTTCAAACACTAGTATAAACGGCATGTTGCACAATAAAAAAAAATCACCATGGCTACTAGATCCTTGTATATCACCAAAAATTCTCAGGGCTGAAGAAGCAGGTCAGGCCGGTGTGTCCCCTTTAATACAGCCGCAGTTACTGTATGTATGTCAGAGACTGACCTTCATCAAGGTCAGTGCATGACATTTGTCAACATACTTAATTAAATATGAATTGTCACAAAAAAATGTTTTATTTTTTTTCCAGGGACAAAAAAAATGTTTGTTTCAAGGTCGGTGCTAAAAAAAAAAAATTGTGTGCTAAGTTTTCAGAAAAAAAACATAACTGAAAGTTATAATCTAGGCCCCCCCCGCCCCAGAAATCAAATGGTGCGTCCCTTAGATCTAGATCTAGGGAGTCCATTGATTGTTCTAGTCTAACACAAGACGGCAAAATAAACTCTTTAGACTTTACTTATCGGAAGAATCATGATTTGCCACAAGATGTCTCCCACACGAAGTGGTTACAACTTTTAATAATACCCATCTGAGTATATTGAATAACATACATATAGTGGGGCGGATTAAGGGTCGAACCGTGACCGGCTGGACAAAAGTATGAAATTTGACACAGTTACTCCTGCGATATTACTGATCAATTTCAGAAGGGTAGCCCAAAAATCGGAGTGAATTTTCTTTGTAAAAATTGCATTTTTGGGCTACCCTTCTAAAATTGTTCAGTAGTGTCTAAGCCTAAGGAGTAACTGTGCCAAGTTTCATACTTTTGTCCAGCCGGTCACGCTTTCACCTATTTTGGGCCATAATCCGCCCTACTAATAGGGCCCACACACTCTATCAATGCATTATCCTTGTATTTTAATAGCGTAGCCGTGGGCCTAGATATTTAGCGTAGACCTAGTCTACACAGACTCAGACCGTCAAGGCTCAAATTTTTAATCCTCCTCATGCCTGTAGGCATTGGCATTGCCACCTGAATTATCTCATCATCCTCAGAAGATTCTACTGGCCGAGTTTAGACTTTAGCTTGTAGGCCTATAACATACATGCATAACGGTGAGAAAAAGTGAATAACAAAATGTATCTGGTTAATTTTTTTTTTGTAAAAAACTTGAATAGACTAAGTACTCTAACACGTTAGATGAACAATAGATATAGACTAGGCCTAAATATAGAATAAATACGCTAGGTCTACCTAATGCCTAGATAGAAAATCCGTCTCTATACCCCCCGTCAGATTAACTTGTATCGCATGTTTTTCGCCGATTTCTCAGTCAATTCTCAACCAATTTTCATGAAATTTTGCAAGGACTATTTTCGTGTCACGCGGCGACTACCGTGAAATATTCATAAAAAAATATTATGCAGTTCAAAAGTTAGACCATTTGACATGTAGTAAATTTGAAATTACGACGTCCCTCTATAAACCCATTAAACTGGTTAAATTAAAGTTTGTTTTTAGCCCTGAATTGCATTACATGCCAGATGGGTTTTTTCCGATGAAAATTTCACGGTAGTCGCCGATGACTCGCAAATAGTCCATACAAAATTTCATGAAAATCGATTGAAAATTGACTGAGAAATCGGCGAAAAACATGCGATACAAGTTAATCTGACGGCGGGTATAACTGTTACACGTTAGTGTAAATTTGTCAGTGAAAAGCCATCAGAGGACTGTTGCACAGGTCATGTCTATTATTATTGTATAATAGTGTATGAGCCAGAGGGGGTCCTCACTACCACTTGGGGGGGCAAATGCCCACTATATTTTTCTGAAAGCTATATATCTAGGGATACTATTTTTGTATGATAGCAGTTTAGAAACGGTAGCTTAACAATTTTATAGATGTATTAGTAGACCACCCATTCGTGAGAAAACTGCACGTTCTGGTTACTTCGACGCGTTTTTATGAACGCGTGTTGCAGTTTATTATCAACTAATATTGACAGTAAACAAAGCAGACGACACGTGCAAAATGCCAAAAAAATGACTTCTACTTAAAGGTGTAATCATACTTAACACAAACATGTAATATATTGAATAATATTTTATCGATATCCAAAGTATTATTTTTTTAATCCTAAGCTACTGTGATTAGGATAGTATTTTGTGACCCGTACACCCGAGTTTTGGAGTGCCGGTTGAAAACCGTGACCGGCGTTGTTGACAACTCGTATTCTACCAGACAATAATACTTTCGTATGCATGTATAGGACATCCCCTGACACATATGGTTGCTTTATATATAAAAATATACAACTAAAGCAATAAGATGTCTCCATCATGAAATTATCCAAAGAAACAATCATCTTTTTTGTTGTGAATGCCAGACACAGAGCACAGGACTGCGGTACTATACTGCAGTCATACGCGTTAAATATTATCGCGTTGACAGGCATTGTGTTTTTGACATTTAGAAGTTGGTATTAAATTTCACAGTTTAACTGGTGAGACCCCCCCCCCCCCTCCCCCATTTCAACATCTTATAGCCTACACAATTCAAGTTGGTGGAGCTGTGCATTTGGCAGATTCCAATGAATGAACATAGGCTACTCATAGGGCATACGTTCTGTTAACAGTTATAATTATATAATCATGTTTCGTCGCCATGCTTGAGATAGGACGTCGAATAATCTGTAGAAACGTGTGCAGCGATAATTCATGTTGATAAACCTATAAGATATAGTCTTCACGGTAGAGGATCTACAGTAATGAGTAGACATCAGGCATACCGGGCCTACATAATGGTATAATAATTTATTGCTTCTATAGGCTACGTGTTTTTTTGAACCAAATCGTCTAAGTGGTCAAGATATCCACGAAAAATCTGTAGGCCTATGTATAGGGCCTACTCTAGTAAGGCTAGGCCGCCTATAATATTTAGGGCCTAGGCAAATTTTAGTTGCTCATACCAAATTTTGGCAGCCCATGCAATCTGATAAATTTTAACGACGAAAAACTGACCCTGCTTGATAGGCTACCAGGGCCCTGATAGGCTACCGTCCGCCCCATCTCCCCCCCCCCCCCCCCCCCTAGCTACGGCCATTCATTCCCTAGGCCAAATATCATGATGTTTGCTTGAACTCGATAGGACTATCGCTACAAAAAATGTCTAGGCCTAACATAATGACATTTTGTCGGTAGGCCCCTTATATCCTACGGAAGTTAAGACAACATTTTTGTTCTCGCTATATGGCTACAGGGCAATAAATTTATATTATTCTAAGGCCACTATGTTTTTTCTCTGTTTTACATGAGCGCGCGCATTAGATTTAGGCCGCGCATTACCAAAATTGCCCAGTGCGCGAATTGAATAATTGTTGCCGATTTAAAAAAAAAAACATTTAATTTCGGTAGATAAAAAAAACATTCCGAAAAAAACCAAGTTTATTTCAGGAAATAAAAAACTTTTTTCCAGCTATGTT
Organism: Flabesymbios commensalis; assembly: GCA_964017125.1. Classification (NCBI taxonomy): domain Eukaryota; kingdom Metazoa; phylum Annelida; class Polychaeta; order Terebellida; family Flabelligeridae; genus Flabesymbios; species Flabesymbios commensalis. The sequence continues at coordinate 74,789,852 of OZ024906.1, read as the reverse complement.
TTTTTTGCTTTTTTTTTCGTCGCCCTCGTTAACTTTATTTAAAATAGGTCTTTTTTTTTATTTCGTCGCCCTCATTAACCTTTCCAGAAATTTGTCCAATGTTTTTTTTTGTCGCCCTCATTAACTTTTCTTTTTCGAAAATAGGTTGAATGTTTGTCTTTTCCTATTTTTTTTTTTACCGCCCTCCCTCATTAGATTTGGGATTTTTTCTGATCTAAAACACAGTGGCCTAACGCTATTTGTCACATCAGTTGGGCATATTTATTCCACGCACAATCTTTTTTTTTAAATTATTTTTGTTACTTGCTGTTATCACTCTACAAATAAAAAAATGTATTATTGTAAAAAATCACGCAATTTTTTGCATGAAAAAAATGTTTTATTGCTCTGAGAATTATTTTTTACTAATGTCAATGACGTTGATTAAAAGTCGCAACAACGTCGTGTGGGATAGCTCGGTCATAACAGTGTCAGGCTACTACCATGGAAAAAGGGCGTACAATGTGCAGTAGTGTAGGCCAACTATATCTATGGAAAACAAAAATATACTCAAAGTACACTTATATGTAGGCCTATACAGGTTGTCCAGTTTTTAAAAATGTATTTCCTTCAAATTAGTTTTAATCAAAATTGTTTTTACAGAGCTATACATTTGACATGTGTGTTGAAATGGTTAGTGTAGTGTAGCTGTAATCACACTGAAGGTTAACCATGTATGCTAGTCACATACACCAGTTCTTTATACAAGCATACATAATACTCAAGTATATCCACATTCTTACATTGTTAAGCATGACACTCAGATTTTTTGCGAAACGCAGTGACGTCACGGAAAACCCTTTTTGAATTGCTACTCAGTGAAAACAATGTTATATAAGATCCCCTCCCCCATACTTCATTGTATTAGCTAGCTCGGTGAAAACGTTGGAGCTCCATGTTATTGAGTTTCACATAACATAGGCCTACCAATGATGTTCCTTGTGGAGACAGGTGATGTGAATACATTAGATTAATATTATATAATACTTACTGACCTACCGCTTCATACAAACCAATTTAAATTAGCATTTACAAACTTGAAAACAAATTACCTAGAACAAATTCAGACTAATTATAAGACATTTGTTGTGCTAACTGAATGTTTTCTACATGTAGTTTTAAAAATGTGTTGAAACTAAAAATATTTACATTGGAGTTAACTTTAAATCAATTTTATTCTATGTATTTTTAGATCTCCTGCTACCAAACATACCCACCCCAACCCCCTCAGACCAGATTTTTGTCATTAAAAAATAACCATCGGAAATGAAAAAGGGCCACCAAACCGCTCAAAATTCAACTTTCTCATGGCTCAACATCAAATTGAAATGGTGAAACTTCGGGATTTCAAAATGAGAAATGTGTGTTCATGTCACTATATGATTAAGGCTAGTTCAGAAATGTTGAAATTAGTATAGATATTTTGAAATATTCTCAATAAAATCCTTTTTCATTTGCCCTATTGAAGCTGTAGACTATTGTATGTAGGACCCTATGTTTTTTGTTTCACTTATACATACCTCAATTGAACTGTGTAGCTTTTGAACAAGTGACTGTGAGCTGGAATGAATATTTAGACTTCCTTCGCCATGATAATGGCAATCTATCAGCATTTTGGATGTCTTACGTTGACATAGTAGGTGCCATATTGGTGGGTCTGTTAAGAGCATCTAGAGAAAGAAATTGGCATCTGCACCTCTCAGCTATAAGTAAAATTATTCCATGGCTTATGACAGAGCTAAGTATGCAAGATACCTGCCTGCATACCTTACAAAAATGTACAGCCTTAAAGATAAACACCCAGAGGTATACAACATAGTTTGTAACGGTGAATTTTCAGTACAAGTGGCGGATCAAAATCCATTTCGACGAATTCCAGTCGATCAAACGATTCAACTTTGACAGACTGCAAAGCAATCCACCTTGACTGAAATTCCATGACCCGCTTTCGAAAAACAAACTGAAAACGTTCTCTAATCTAGTCAAAAAGAAGAAAGCTATATCCAATGGTGAAGCTGTGACGTTGAAGACAGGTAAGATAAGATAAGATAAGATAAGATAAGATAAGATTTATTTTAAGTCGCACATAAAAACATATAACATTAGCTCTAACGAGCTATTACAAGCGACATATAAAATAAAACAATAAATATAACAGCTAAAACAAGCAGGTTGGCTGGCAGGAAGTCATCATGAAATGTAAAAAAAATAAATATATTACGGATTATATAGACAAATACTTATAAAAAACAAATAATGTAAATGAGAAACATATATTGTTAAATGTTACATAATCCATTTTGGCACATAAAAGTAGATTACCCGATTTTATAGAAAACTTATGATGTATATGAAAAAAATAAATTATATGGCTAAAAGTTACGTAAAAAACATTTGTCATTTATTATTAATTGCATAACTGTATCACATTTTCGAGGGACCTACATCTAATTTTGCTCTCAATTAAATGAAAAAATAGGCTCGCAGGCCATCTCTGAAAGTTTTAAGGTCTCTGGTTATTCTTAATGCCTCTGGCAAAGAGACCCAGATTTTAGGGGCCAAAAAGCAAAAGGAATTTGTTCCATGTCGCACCCTCTTCACGAGAGGAATTTTCAGGATATTTACAGAATTTCTTAAATTGCGGGTGCGACAGCGTTTTTCAATCAGTTCAAGGAGGTAGGTTGGTGCTAAGTCATTAAGAATTTTGAAAGTCTGAATGGCGATGTTCATTTGTCTCCCATCTTCCAGAGATGGCAAGTGAGCTTTATTCACGAGGGACTCATATGAGGCGGTATGCTTGGAATAAACACACTTTAGCACCCTCTCCTGAATCTTTTCCATACAGCGTGCATTTGGAGCACTACAGTGATACCACACGGCTGAGCAGTATTGAAAGTGGCTGAGGATGAACGCTCTAAAAAGGGCCAATTTGGCCTTGATGTCAAGGCAAAACGACAGTCTTCTCAGAGCGCTCAGCTGTCTGCCAGCTTTCTTACAAATTTCTTCTGTGTGTATCGAAAAATTCAAATTTTCATCAATATTAATGCCTAAAAGTTTGACTACTTTTTCAGGTTGAATTATACAGCCGTCTAATGTCTTTGTTTGGAAGAATAATTGTAATAGCACAAAGTGGAAGCCTTGGTATGAGAGACGTTTTTGCACATCCACTTGAACCTTTACCTTCACTGGCAAATCCTGATGGAACACCACGGAAAACAGCTAAATCTGTTTTGACCAAGCATTTGAATAAACTAGCACCTCCAGCAAATCCTTCCTATAGTTGATGGGATGAGTTTAGTACATAAAGTAAAAAACGAAGTAACTACCTTTGGAGATGTGGCTGCTGATTTACACGGAATGGTGTGTAAAGAAGGTATGCACAGTAACAGAATAGACGTTGTTTTTGACACTTACCAGACCATATATATAAAAAAAAACGTTGAAAGGACACAAATAGGAGAAGAAGGTCTGCAGCTGCACAATATTTCATCTACTCAGCTGATTAGACTGGAGACTATTTCTCAAGCAAGCAAATAATAAAGCTAGCCTCATAGAATTTCTAATCCATGAATGGCAAAACCTAAATATTCACAAAAACTACAGGACTAGGTACTCCATGCCACAGATGGCAAAAAGTGCTGGAAAATTCACCAGGACATGTGTGACGAAGTTGAAGAACTAATGAGCGAAGATAAGGAAGCAGATGAACGCATGCTACTGCACGCTGCCCATGCTGTAAAATATGGTTACTCATCAATAATTATTTCTTCAGAGGATACATATGTTTATGTATAGGACATCCCCTGACACATATGGTTGCTTTATATATAAAAATATACAACTAAAGCAATAAGATGTCTCCATCATGAAATTATCCAAAGAAACAATCATCTTTTTTGTTGTGAATGCCAGACACAGAGCACAGGACTGCGGTACTATACTGCAGTCATACGCGTTAAATATTATCGCGTTGACAGGCATTGTGTTTTTGACATTTAGAAGTTGGTATTAAATTTCACAGTTTAACTGGTGAGACCCCCCCCCCCCCCCTCCCCCATTTCAACATCTTATAGCCTACACAATTCAAGTTGGTGGAGCTGTGCATTTGGCAGATTCCAATGAATGAACATAGGCTACTCATAGGGCATACGTTCTGTTAACAGTTATAATTATATAATCATGTTTCGTCGCCATGCTTGAGATAGGACGTCGAATAATCTGTAGAAACGTGTGCAGCGATAATTCATGTTGATAAACCTATAAGATATAGTCTTCACGGTAGAGGATCTACAGTAATGAGTAGACATCAGGCATACCGGGCCTACATAATGGTATAATAATTTATTGCTTCTATAGGCTACGTGTTTTTTTGAACCAAATCGTCTAAGTGGTCAAGATATCCACGAAAAATCTGTAGGCCTATGTATAGGGCCTACTCTAGTAAGGCTAGGCCGCCTATAATATTTAGGGCCTAGGCAAATTTTAGTTGCTCATACCAAATTTTGGCAGCCCATGCAATCTGATAAATTTTAACGACGAAAAACTGACCCTGCTTGATAGGCTACCAGGGCCCTGATAGGCTACCGTCCGCCCCATCTCCCCCCCCCCCCCCCCCTAGCTACGGCCATTCATTCCCTAGGCCAAATATCATGATGTTTGCTTGAACTCGATAGGACTATCGCTACAAAAAATGTCTAGGCCTAACATAATGACATTTTGTCGGTAGGCCCCTTATATCCTACGGAAGTTAAGACAACATTTTTGTTCTCGCTATATGGCTACAGGGCAATAAATTTATATTATTCTAAGGCCACTATGTTTTTTCTCTGTTTTACATGAGCGCGCGCATTAGATTTAGGCCGCGCATTACCAAAATTGCCCAGTGCGCGAATTGAATAATTGTTGCCGATTTAAAAAAAAAAACATTTAATTTCGGTAGATAAAAAAAACATTCCGAAAAAAACCAAGTTTATTTCAGGAAATAAAAAACTTTTTTCCAGCTATGTTTTTTTTGCTTTTTTTTTCGTCGCCCTCGTTAACTTTATTTAAAATAGGTCTTTTTTTTTATTTCGTCGCCCTCATTAACCTTTCCAGAAATTTGTCCAATGTTTTTTTTTGTCGCCCTCATTAACTTTTCTTTTTCGAAAATAGGTTGAATGTTTGTCTTTTCCTATTTTTTTTTTTACCGCCCTCCCTCATTAGATTTGGGATTTTTTCTGATCTAAAACACAGTGGCCTAACGCTATTTGTCACATCAGTTGGGCATATTTATTCCACGCACAATCTTTTTTTTTAAATTATTTTTGTTACTTGCTGTTATCACTCTACAAATAAAAAAATGTATTATTGTAAAAAATCACGCAATTTTTTGCATGAAAAAAATGTTTTATTGCTCTGAGAATTATTTTTTACTAATGTCAATGACGTTGATTAAAAGTCGCAACAACGTCGTGTGGGATAGCTCGGTCATAACAGTGTCAGGCTACTACCATGGAAAAAGGGCGTACAATGTGCAGTAGTGTAGGCCAACTATATCTATGGAAAACAAAAATATACTCAAAGTACACTTATATGTAGGCCTATACAGGTTGTCCAGTTTTTAAAAATGTATTTCCTTCAAATTAGTTTTAATCAAAATTGTTTTTACAGAGCTATACATTTGACATGTGTGTTGAAATGGTTAGTGTAGTGTAGCTGTAATCACACTGAAGGTTAACCATGTATGCTAGTCACATACACCAGTTCTTTATACAAGCATACATAATACTCAAGTATATCCACATTCTTACATTGTTAAGCATGACACTCAGATTTTTTGCGAAACGCAGTGACGTCACGGAAAACCCTTTTTGAATTGCTACTCAGTGAAAACAATGTTATATAAGATCCCCTCCCCCATACTTCATTGTATTAGCTAGCTCGGTGAAAACGTTGGAGCTCCATGTTATTGAGTTTCACATAACATAGGCCTACCAATGATGTTCCTTGTGGAGACAGGTGATGTGAATACATTAGATTAATATTATATAATACTTACTGACCTACCGCTTCATACAAACCAATTTAAATTAGCATTTACAAACTTGAAAACAAATTACCTAGAACAAATTCAGACTAATTATAAGACATTTGTTGTGCTAACTGAATGTTTTCTACATGTAGTTTTAAAAATGTGTTGAAACTAAAAATATTTACATTGGAGTTAACTTTAAATCAATTTTATTCTATGTATTTTTAGATCTCCTGCTACCAAACATACCCACCCCAACCCCCTCAGACCAGATTTTTGTCATTAAAAAATAACCATCGGAAATGAAAAAGGGCCACCAAACCGCTCAAAATTCAACTTTCTCATGGCTCAACATCAAATTGAAATGGTGAAACTTCGGGATTTCAAAATGAGAAATGTGTGTTCATGTCACTATATGATTAAGGCTAGTTCAGAAATGTTGAAATTAGTATAGATATTTTGAAATATTCTCAATAAAATCCTTTTTCATTTGCCCTATTGAAGCTGTAGACTATTGTATGTAGGACCCTATGTTTTTTGTTTCACTTATACATACCTCAATTGAACTGTGTAGCTTTTGAACAAGTGACTGTGAGCTGGAATGAATATTTAGACTTCCTTCGCCATGATAATGGCAATCTATCAGCATTTTGGATGTCTTACGTTGACATAGTAGGTGCCATATTGGTGGGTCTGTTAAGAGCATCTAGAGAAAGAAATTGGCATCTGCACCTCTCAGCTATAAGTAAAATTATTCCATGGCTTATGACAGAGCTAAGTATGCAAGATACCTGCCTGCATACCTTACAAAAATGTACAGCCTTAAAGATAAACACCCAGAGGTATACAACATAGTTTGTAACGGTGAATTTTCAGTACAAGTGGCGGATCAAAATCCATTTCGACGAATTCCAGTCGATCAAACGATTCAACTTTGACAGACTGCAAAGCAATCCACCTTGACTGAAATTCCATGACCCGCTTTCGAAAAACAAACTGAAAACGTTCTCTAATCTAGTCAAAAAGAAGAAAGCTATATCCAATGGTGAAGCTGTGACGTTGAAGACAGGTAAGATAAGATAAGATAAGATAAGATAAGATAAGATTTATTTTAAGTCGCACATAAAAACATATAACATTAGCTCTAACGAGCTATTACAAGCGACATATAAAATAAAACAATAAATATAACAGCTAAAACAAGCAGGTTGGCTGGCAGGAAGTCATCATGAAATGTAAAAAAAATAAATATATTACGGATTATATAGACAAATACTTATAAAAAACAAATAATGTAAATGAGAAACATATATTGTTAAATGTTACATAATCCATTTTGGCACATAAAAGTAGATTACCCGATTTTATAGAAAACTTATGATGTATATGAAAAAAATAAATTATATGGCTAAAAGTTACGTAAAAAACATTTGTCATTTATTATTAATTGCATAACTGTATCACATTTTCGAGGGACCTACATCTAATTTTGCTCTCAATTAAATGAAAAAATAGGCTCGCAGGCCATCTCTGAAAGTTTTAAGGTCTCTGGTTATTCTTAATGCCTCTGGCAAAGAGACCCAGATTTTAGGGGCCAAAAAGCAAAAGGAATTTGTTCCATGTCGCACCCTCTTCACGAGAGGAATTTTCAGGATATTTACAGAATTTCTTAAATTGCGGGTGCGACAGCGTTTTTCAATCAGTTCAAGGAGGTAGGTTGGTGCTAAGTCATTAAGAATTTTGAAAGTCTGAATGGCGATGTTCATTTGTCTCCCATCTTCCAGAGATGGCAAGTGAGCTTTATTCACGAGGGACTCATATGAGGCGGTATGCTTGGAATAAACACACTTTAGCACCCTCTCCTGAATCTTTTCCATACAGCGTGCATTTGGAGCACTACAGTGATACCACACGGCTGAGCAGTATTGAAAGTGGCTGAGGATGAACGCTCTAAAAAGGGCCAATTTGGCCTTGATGTCAAGGCAAAACGACAGTCTTCTCAGAGCGCTCAGCTGTCTGCCAGCTTTCTTACAAATTTCTTCTGTGTGTATCGAAAAATTCAAATTTTCATCAATATTAATGCCTAAAAGTTTGACTACTTTTTCAGGTTGAATTATACAGCCGTCTAATGTCTTTGTTTGGAAGAATAATTGTAATAGCACAAAGTGGAAGCCTTGGTATGAGAGACGTTTTTGCACATCCACTTGAACCTTTACCTTCACTGGCAAATCCTGATGGAACACCACGGAAAACAGCTAAATCTGTTTTGACCAAGCATTTGAATAAACTAGCACCTCCAGCAAATCCTTCCTATAGTTGATGGGATGAGTTTAGTACATAAAGTAAAAAACGAAGTAACTACCTTTGGAGATGTGGCTGCTGATTTACACGGAATGGTGTGTAAAGAAGGTATGCACAGTAACAGAATAGACGTTGTTTTTGACACTTACCAGACCATATATATAAAAAAAAACGTTGAAAGGACACAAATAGGAGAAGAAGGTCTGCAGCTGCACAATATTTCATCTACTCAGCTGATTAGACTGGAGACTATTTCTCAAGCAAGCAAATAATAAAGCTAGCCTCATAGAATTTCTAATCCATGAATGGCAAAACCTAAATATTCACAAAAACTACAGGACTAGGTACTCCATGCCACAGATGGCAAAAAGTGCTGGAAAATTCACCAGGACATGTGTGACGAAGTTGAAGAACTAATGAGCGAAGATAAGGAAGCAGATGAACGCATGCTACTGCACGCTGCCCATGCTGTAAAATATGGTTACTCATCAATAATTATTTCTTCAGAGGATACATATGTTTATGTTCTGTGCTTGGCTTTTAGTGACACCATCGAAGTTCCTCTTTTCCAGAAATGCAGAACACAAACACATAGGCCTACGCGATTGATTGACATCCGCCAGATATGCTTTGCCATCGGCTCACAGTTTTCTAAAACACTGATAGGACTGTATGCCTTTACAGGATGTGATAATGTGAGTGCTTTTGCTGGAAAAGGTAAAATTTGTGCTTTAGAATTGATTAAGACAAGCGAAGACGCCAGAATAACCTTTATACAGTAGGAGAAAATTGGAATATCATCCCAGAATTATTTACTAGAAGAGAAAAGTTCACATGTCTTCTATATGCAACAAAGCAGGTGACTTCACAAATTAATGACTTGCGATACAAAAAGATGGCGAAGTTGAATCTTACCAACTACCACCATACCAGGACTGCCAGGCAAAGCATGCATTGCGAGTAAATTATCAAGCAGCTATATGGAGACGAAGCCTTCAAGCAAGCCCTGAAATTCCAAATCCAAAAGGAAGGACATGGTTGGGAATTAGGATCAGACCACGACCAAATGAAATGAAATGATATGAATCGGGCTTTAGGCCACCTTTGTGCACATATAGGCTAAACTGGGCCAGGAGAACCTCCTGAGGATGGTGAGATGATTGAGATGACACTGTCCTCCAGACACAAGATTCGAAATTCGAGCCCTGGCGGTCTGAGGCCGAGCACGCTACCTCTCGGTCACGGAGGCTCCCCACAATACTAACTTTCCTACGTGGATGGGGAAGAAACAATTTTGTTTCTTTCAAACCGCCGAGACCGGGAACCGAACCCCGGACTCTGGCGTGAAAGGCAACGGTGCTAACCACTACCCTAGGGCCCCCGCCCAGACCACGACCAACAATTTCTCACAATAGACTGGATAACAGGCTCCCCATCTCCTGAAACTGTTTTGGAATTGATGTCCTGTAAATGTTCAAGAGGATGCAAGTTACCGTCACGTGTGTGTATCTTGAATGGACTTAAATACACTGACATATGTCGACTTCGAGAGTGCAGCAATAAAAAACCAGAAGATTGCGAAGCAGACATTAGTTTACAACATGCAGATAATGTACTAAACATATAAACGACACATACAAGAAGACACAATGTAATACATGTATATATGCAATATACATTATTAAACAGATATGTTTAGGTTTCTTGTTAATTAAACATTGTTCAGAACTCGATTTTATTGAAGGTATTCATAGCAAACAACTGCACTATATTATGGTAAACTTGCACGCCTAAATTTACCATTCGAATCTTCACCCACTACAGGCCGCGCATTGCTGTCGCCATCTAGTGGATGCGTACGACTAGTCTTCAAAAGTGTGATAAATTGAGAAAAATGCTGTATGGTTGAAAAGTTCTATATAAATTTTTAATTCGAATTTCTGTAATGCATGAAAATGATGCTTTGATACACCATGAATGTTAAAATATTTAAATAGTGAGATATAAACGGTTAATAATTTACAATTAAAAGCTTCATCAACTACAGGCCGCAAATTGCTATCACAATTCTTGTTTTGTAGTAGATGAAAATCAACTAAAAAATGTAACACAATAAATACATTGCCTTCTCTGTAATAAATTTGTATTGTTCAGTTTGCATGATGTTTATGGATGCTGCATGCAAAATGATGCTTGGATGCATCATCAAGGTTTAAATGGTGTATAATGATCAAACTACCAACTATTTTAAGAAAATATAGTATGTATCCCATTAATATGTATGTTATAAAACATAGATTTATTGTTCATGACACATACACATCGATTGTCATGGCTATAACTCAATTATATTCTTAACCAGCATGTAAATAGGTTATATGCATAAACTACACAGTCACTTATAAAATATAATTATAAATGTAGCGTACAACAGGAAGCTGATTCTACTAGTTTTCTTATTAATTATACGTAGTGCGTGTTATAGTTGATTAAACAATTGCAAAGGGGATCCAACGATAAAAGAAAACATTTTCGTGTATTTACAGATATGAATGTTTCAAATTTGACTTCCATATTGCTCATAACCTGATAACACATGCATGTCAAATGTTACGGTTTCACCCTAGCTCGCTAAAATATTATCAACCTGTATGTATACAAATTTATTAGATCGTAATTAGCTATGTTTTAATGTGTACGTAACAACATATACAATGTCACGCACAATGATATACATGACTAATATGTGAAATAAAAGTAATAATTTAGCAGATTTAAGGATCTCCCTTTTCAATGGAAAATAAAACAATTGGAGCCATATGTGTTCTTTATTAATTGTTGTCTTCTTCCTGTAGCGTATATTTTCATTTGGTATCCGGCTCTATATTAATTTTAAGCGGGTATATTTCATTCTTGTAAGTTAATCATATCATTTTTGGGGTGGCTCATTCGATATGATATTAGTACTATGCGTGATCATGCTAATGTATAATTAATTTACACTTGGTGACCTCTGATGACGTCGCACAGGATCAGGGCGGTGACCACGACTAGAATATCGCAATGAATTTGTACCCCTAATAGGTAACACTACTAATTCAGCCTACATGCCTAAGTGATATATGTCGGACGATATGTACTCTTGAAATACGCTGGCAATGTGTGATCGCTTAATAATAATATTCATTTTTAACTGAGTAAACCGCCGCCAAAATGTTATTTTTCCATAGTTTTATGTATATTTTCCCACTTCTGTGCATTTTCCCAGAATTAAGCGAGTTGTGGTAAGTGTTTATGGCAGGTACAAAGATATATATGTGCACTCAGGCACATTTTTGGGAAAAATGAAACTGGTTGAAAAAATACCAGAATTTGACCTTTAGTGACCTCTAATGACCTTGTACGGGGTCAAGGAGGGGGTTGGGGGAGATCAACACTAAAATATAAAAAAATTGTAACATTTCATTTTAAGGTATCATTCCCAATGTAGTGCGTGCATACATGGGGTATGTCGGTCCAAATGTTCTGAAATACGCTAGCTGTGTGTAATATCGTTAATTAATAACATTCATTTTCAACTGAGAAAAAGGTCGTCAAAATTTTGTTATTCCACAGTTCTATGTATATTTTTTTGTCACATTCATGCCATATTCTCACAGCTAAGTGTGCTATGATTTTTTATTACGGCATGTACAAAATATATGTTCTGCCAGACAAAATTTTGAAAAAAATAAATTATTTTTTAAATTTACCTGGTGATGACCTTTCGTGACCTTTGATGACCTCTGATGACCTCGCGAGGTGTCGAGTGAGGTAACCACCACCGTAAAATATTACAATGAGTGTATTTGAGGGTATTGACAGAGCAGTTGTTTCTACTTTCTTGCGTGCACAGAGCTAAATAAAGCTAATTTTGCTCTCACTGTATATTTACTGATAAACACTTTCAAAAAATTGCGCCAAAATGCATATTTATATATATAAATAGGATCCACTATTATGACTGTAAAATCGTAAAGCTACCGAATCTAAACTGCTATCATGCAGAAATGACATCCCAAGATATATGGCTTTCAGAAAAATATAGTGGGAATTTGCCCCCCCAAGTGGTAGTAAAGGCCAAATTTTCAGGGTCTGGCTCATGCACTATAAGGCTAAATCATGACAGAACAGCTAGGCATATAGTCTAGGCCTATAGCAAAAGCGACCTGTACATAAGGCCCATTATAGCATATGGGGTTTCTAAATTAAATATAATAAATGTTGTTTGTCCTAGAAATAAAATCATTGCTCAATTAGGCCTAGTCTAGACTTATGTTAAAAACTAAGAAAGGTAGGCCTAAATAGCCAGATGGCCATGCTTAGTAGCTTACCTTTTATAGAGTCTAGGCAGAGTAGGCTAATTTGGGTGAAGATGATGGATTTAGCCTAGACTAGGCCTATAGGCTACTAGCGTTAGGGTCTAGACCAACTAAAATAAGAGAGAATTTACATAGCAATTAGTAGTCCAGGAATTTTAGGCATTTTCAGGGGTAAAGATGGAAAAAAATAATATAAAGCTGAAAATTTCAGAAGTTGTTCACATGGTCATCTTTAATGACCTGTAAAAAGTCCCAAAGTTTCCCAGGAGCGGAACATGTTTTTTTTCGCGAAAATCCAAAATGGCCGCCAGAGGCCATTCCAAAATTGTAACATACGAAGAAGTTAACATATTATCCTTTGTAATACCTCTTTTTCACTTAATTTTTCACGGGGAACTCATTTCATGTCTCATTTTTAAGTTTTAAAGCCTCGATCGTGTTTTATTTGCAAAAATCCAAAATGGCCGCCTGATACAATACTGAAATTGTAACTGATGAAGAAATTCTAATATATTCCTTTGTTATATATTTTTTCTGCATAATTTTTCACGAGAAACCTAATTTTGGTCCTATTTTAACGTTGTAAAGCTTATGTCATTACACAGTTCAAAATGGCCGCCATTGAGGTAGAAGAACAATTTCAGAAATACTGTTATTTTATGTCCACATAATGTTTTATTTGGAATCATAGTGACAGTAAAAAGTATCTCTGGAATCAAGGGCAGTTATGCTATGTGGTTTAGTCCAGTAAATTGTCCTCGGTGTTGCTCCAGCCTTTCATGTGATTATAATAATTATAAATTAAGATGCATGAAATTATTACGGTGACAACAGCGTGCGTTGTGCCATGTCACAACAACTTACCACACCGAGACGGCTCAACGTGTCCCTGGTACTACTAATTTTATTTTTCAGCACTAAACTTCCTCTAACAATTCAGTATATTTTCAAAGGAAAGATAATTTAATAGATTGAATAATGTATGTACATTTGTATCTGTTATTACTCAATATAATATGATTTCGTCATTCATAACAGAAACACGGGAAGCAGGGACACAATAAGCATAATTCACAAAAAAATCATTTTATCTAAATAGACAAATCAATTACATCCAAAGCAGACATCAATCAGATATAAAAAGGATTAAAAAAAAACAGATTGAGAATGGAAGCAAGAAATTGAAGTGCATTTTTGCGGGCATGTGTTCAAGTATCTGTTGAACGGGTCAGTTTAATAGCAGGCATCTTGAAAATATCGGGCATTGTAATTTTTTTGTATGAAGAAAAATACTATGTTATAATGCATAAACACAGTCAGGCTTATCTGATGAAGAACTGCCATAATTGTGCATTTAGATGCACTCAAAAAACTTTCATAATATAATAATCAATATTATTTTGTGTGGTGGTTATTTTTTAGTTTGACAGGTTTGTTGATTTTTTTTGTCAAAATATAGAAACAAAAATGTAGCAATTTAGAAATTGTAAACATGTTAAAACATGATAAAAAAAACAATATCAGATAAAAACTAAACAATCGTATCAGTAACGTCAAGCAAATAATTCAGGTAGGCCTATTATTACATATTATGGTGGTCATATTGAAAAATCACGGTCATTTTACTCTCAGGTGCATACACAGACCTATTTTGGTGCCGTTATCACCATTCATAAATTGATATTACACTTTTATATGCTCCATTGAGGTTTTAGGATATAGACCTTCCCAGCTGAACCACACTACAAAATATCTGTCATCTATATACGTGTCGTTATTTCAAGTGAATATTACTTTACGTTGCTTTCTGCATAATCATGGCAATATCGTGAAGGAAGGAAGGGACTATGCCCTAGTCTTATCGAATAACTTCAAGGGTTCTTTATAGTGCACAGTGCCATAGACATCACTGCACACTCCATGCCTTTGAACAGTTTGGAGCACTGTATAGGAACAACTTCGACGACTAACATCCGACCCGACCAAGATTTGAACCCAGTAGCTCTGAGCTTCGGGCCACAGCAGGATCGAATGGGCCTCGTTATTTTAAACACAAAAAAACTTATTTGGGTTCCTATTAATGTTGCATCAAATATATATAAACATGACAAATAGGGTATGGGACCTTCCCTAGGATCCTGCAGGCTCTGGTGTGATACCTTGCATTGGACCCTTATGCCCGCATGTGAGGTGTGAGATCTTGCCTAGGACCATAAGGGCCTAGGTGTGAGTGCTTGCCTAGGACCCTCTAGGCTCTAGTGTATGACCTTGCCTAGGACCCACCGGCTCAGGTGTAAGTCCTAGCCTAAGACCATGCGGGCTCATGGTAAAACCTTTCCTATGACTTGTAGGCTCGGGTTTGAGACCTTGCATATGACGCTGCGGGCTCGGGAGTGAGTCCTTGCCTAGGACCTTGGCGGCTCGAGTGTAAGTCCTTGCCTAAGACCATGCGGGCTTTGAAGGCTCGGGTTTGAGACCATGTCTAGGATGCTGCGAGCTCGGGTGTGAGTGATTGCCCAATACCATGCGCGCATGGGGTTAATCCTTGCCTATGACCTATAGGCTCGGATGTGAATCCTTCCTAGGACCTGTAGGGTCAAGTGTTATACCTAGCCCAGGACCTTGTGGACTCGAGTGTGAGTTCTTGCTTAGAACACTACGGCCTCGGATGTGATTCCTTGCCCATGGACTATACATGTGCGTGTGTGAGTCCTTGCCTAGTCACTGGGGGCTCGGTTGTGAGACCTTGTCTATGACATGTAGGCTTGGGTGTGAGTCTTTGCCTAGAACAATGCAGCCTTGTGTGTGAGACCTTGCCTATGACCCTGTGGACTCGAGTGTGTGACCTTGCATAGGATATTTGCTTAGGACCCCAGCTGACGCAGTAGTAAATAACATTTATCACTGACATGTCTAAATGTACAAGAATCCCATGGCAACAGATTACCAGCAACAGCCTGGGGCTGTCAATTTTTAAATAAAAACCTGTAACCAGTTTTCACGGGGCTTGATGCAGCACCTCCCAATTAATTAATGAAAATGATTAGGTGTGGCTGCCAAAGTTGGTTGCATGTTACGATGCAGCAGGTCTGCGAGGTACACAAGCTGAATGGGAACTGGGTAGGGGGCCTACAGTAAGCCATATCGAATCAATGAAATTCAGATTGATGATTAGGAAACAAAATGGCACTTTACTCTCTCAGACTGACGTTGTTTTATTGATTGAATATGATGTTTTGGCTATCATGTATTATGAATTAAACACATTAAAATGTGTACTGCATATTTCTTTTGGATATAGAGTTATTTGTTACTGGTCAATAATTACTGGTAATTTAAAGATTTAAAAGTTTATATGTATCTCGAATACATTTAACATTTGCTCCCAATGAAACCTTAAATGGCGGCCATCTTGGATTTATTCTTCAGCAAAACCTTAAAAGTTACTAATAACTTCAGAAATGAATTAAGCCTAAAAAATCATGTGGAAATGAGGTATTACATTAAAATGTTTAGTAGTTCAGGAATTACAACTTCAACATAGTGCTTGGCGGCCATTTTGAATTTTGTCAAAAAAAATATGTTTCACTCCGGGAAAAACCTTGGGACTTTTTACAGGTATTAAAGGAGGACATACTGGGAGTCTATAGATTTAAAAGTTTATATGTATCTCAAATACTAATGACAATAGACTTACTCCCAATTCAACATCAAATGGCAGCCATCTTGGATTTATTCTTTAACGAAACCCTAAAAGTTACTACTAGCTTCAGAAATGAATTCAGCATTAAAAATCATGTTGAAATGAGGTATTACATTAAAATGTATGTCAAATAGTTCATGAATTACAACTTCAACATGGCGCTTGGCGGCCATTTTGAATTTAGTCAAAAAAAGGATGTTCCGCTTAGGGGAAACTTTGGGACTTTTTGCAGGTAATAAAGGAGGACATAAAGAACACGTCCTGAAATTTTCAGCTTTATATTATTTTTTTCCATTTCAAAACCTAAAATTCCTGGACTATAGACTAGCCTTTATAATATTATAAATACTATTAGGCCTAGATGCTATGCTAACGAGTAACGTGGTAGGGTCCACCAGGTAGGTGACCATGTATAGCCTTGTGTATGGTTTATCGAATTTTAAAAGCCTAAGCCAAGTTTGCTAAAAGGCAGCCCCTGTATTATTACTAACACTTCACCCTGGCCTTGACCTTGTCTAATTATAAGTTTCAAATTTTAGTAATACTAGGGCCTAGGGCCTATACCGGGTAGATCTAGACCCTAGGCTATGGCTTCTGGCAGCCATTTTGGATTTTTGAAAAAAATGTTAGGCCTACGGCTACGCTCATGGGAAACTTACTTTTAAGAATGACCATCTAAAAAAGTCTACCTGATGCATTTTCATAAAGATATTAGCCTACTAGGCCTATAGGCCCCTATTGCATAGATGATTCGGCATATTTCACAGTGATGTGTAGATCTAGGCCCTACCAAATGTTAAATGTCACCTGCAAACGATTCCACAAATGTGCGTTATTGTACTAGGTTGACGTTAATTAAAGGTGCATGCCGTAAGGCTACGTTTCCATAGGTAAGGTTTTTTAGCCGCGCGGGTCCACCCATGCGGGTACCCGCGCGGGTCGTCTGTTTCTATTGGTGCGTTTTTTTATATAAATCCGCATGTGACACCCGCGCGGATAATAGTAATCTCCTTGGTGATGGACCACGTGGTGATGATGATGATGGTGGTAAACTAGTGATGGTGTTGGTGATGGTGGTTGCGATGGTGGTGATAGTGGTAATGGTGATGATGGTGTTGGTGGTATTTTTGTTGGTAGTGTGTAGTGGTGATAGTGGTGATTGTGTTGGTGGTGGTGCTGGTGGTTGTGATGGTGGTGCTGGTGGTAGTGGTGATGATGGTGTTGGGGGTGTTGGTGGTGGTAGTGTTGGTGGTGTTGGCGGTGTCGGTATTGTTGGTGTTAATGATGGTGATGATGGTGATAATGATGGTGATGATGGTGGTTGTGATGGTGGTGATGACGATGCTGGTGATGTGATGATGGTTGTGTTGGTGGTGATGATGGTGGTGGTGGTGATGAGTGTGCTGGTGCTGCTGGTGGTGGTGATGATGATGATGGTGGTGGTAGTGGTGATGATGCCAATAACGGTTGGTGATGATGCCATTGCTGGTGATGTTGTTGGCGATGATGATGATGATAGTGGTTGAGGCGCCCTTAACTGGGGCACATGCAAGTGTCTGGTAGCATGTTCTTTTACTTATGCCAAATAATTTCGCTATAAAGTCGCTAAATTCGCCAAAATATATATTTCTCAATACTGGATCCGCCTCTGTCTGGATACTGTGTCAGATTATCTGCAATAGGCTTGTAGTGAGAATAGCAATTCAGCCACAGTATAGCGTTAATTTCGACACCTGCCCTCTAGGGTGAGCTATATAAATAGTCCTACCTGTCATTCTTTCCACGTCTAGTTTCTTAGAAATTTTCTGCAACACATTTCTTGTCCACCTTTAATGGTGTTAAAGATGGGGTTTCGTTTGCCATATTTGCAGATTATCAGGTGACAAGGCCGTAGGAAGCAAATTCAAAATGGTCCGGCTATTTTCCAGTTATTATGTACAACGCCCACAGCGACGCACCGAAGGGGCGTTGCAGCTAGGGGGGTCTGGGGGGGGGGGGCATGTTGTTTTTGGTGGCATCTGGGCCATTTTGAGAGACAAAATTTTAATTTCTAAATGAATCAATTTTTGATCACTTTTTATTTGTTAAACTAGTCCATATATATATTTTTTTTCTATTTAGCTTTTGACCAATACAGATATATATATATATATATTTAAAAACAGATACAAAAAAATATACACATTATATCAATAAAATATTATATACAACATTGGTCGTGCTGCGCTAGAACAGGCTTATAGAAGCCTCTGCAAGCTAGGCAGCAACTATATTTATATTCATCTATGTACAAAAAGTATAAGCATAAAAGTATAAAAAAAATAATATACATAATAATAAAATATTAAAAATAATATACATACTAATATGAGTTTCCCGCGTTTGTACATCGTTGTTCCGTAAATTAATCAGACCTGACCTATATTATTATGGGGCATCTGAACCTAAAATGCCAATTGGTGAGTATATAATCAAGCCTATGATTTAATTTACAGACATTTTGTGAAAAAATCACAATTTCAGTCCTGAACAGTTTGTGTCCATTTGCACATGATGCCAGTCCTGATAAGTGAATTTTCTTAATGTATTTTTTTTGTGCTCGGAACCATGAACAAGCAGGTTGGACACCTCCAGCAGCTTGGACTTCAGGTCGTCAGTTTTCTCTTTATGGATATGTAGAAGCATGATGTAGTTTAGCCGTTTCTGCGCCATCGTTGAGCGCAGGTATGGTATGTCTTCACTGTTCTCTCAGGGCGCTGAAGGTTCGCTCTCACTGGTGGCATTTGTGGCTGGTATAACTAATAAAAGTTGTCTTAACCTCTGAGATAAGCTGTCCTTTGGAGAGTGCTCAAATGGACTTGTAGCCTCGCTGACTGACAAGGCCGTAGGAAGCAGCTTTAGATATAAATTGGAGATGATAGTCATGTATTTTGCAAAGGCAGTTTATGTCACTATATATTTAATGTGATTACATTCTGCCAGGTGGACTTTTTTGAAAAACAAACTTTCTGAATCTTTAGAACAAAAAAAAATCAAAAGCACACGGGCGTTATATTAAATTTTAAGCGACACAATCAGGCTAAATAAAAATCATCAAAAAATCGGTAATTTTATTTTGGCTTTTTAATAAACTGACCATACTGATGTAAACATCTCCATAGACTATACACTGCAACAGTTTTTAAAAAAATTGTGCTCTCGCATTTACCAGTTAAGCGAGATATAGGCCTAAAGACGAAATTCACGATTTCGGACATGCATGTCCAAAATAAGAAATACGGGAATTTCGTCTCTACATTGCGCTTAGCTGGTAAATGCGCAGCACAAATATTTAAAAACTTACACAGTTCTAGTCTATGGACATGTTTACATCATATTGTCATATTAAGAAGCCAAAATAAAATTACCGATTTTTTTATGATTTTAGCCTGATTGTGGCGCTTTAAACGGCAGAAAGGCATACGAGCCAGACGAGCTTCCGAATTTGATTCTGAAGAATGCTGCCGAAGAAATATCTCTCTTTCCTAAAATTATTTGTGATCAATCTCTACAGACGGGCAAATTACCAGATGACTGGGTAGAGCTAGGCTAATGCTGCCCCAGTCTTCAAAAAAAGGGATCGGCACCCTCCGGCAGACTGCAGGCCGATATCCCTCACATGTGTTTGTGCAAAATTACTCGAACAAATCATTTGTAAGCAAATTATGTCCCATTTTTCGAAAAACAAAATTTTATCTCCTGTACAGCATGGCTTTCGACCAAAATACTCTTTTGATTACAACTGATGATTTTATTCAAAATGATGTTGTCTTAGATTTTAGTAAGGCCTTTGACGTTGTCCCCCATCAACGCCTCTTACAAAAACTTGACCACTACAGAATTCGGGGACAACTCTAAATTGGATGCGAAATTTTCTGACCAATAGAACCCAAGATGTAGTAGTCGATGGCAGCTCTTTAGAATTAGGCCGCTTGAAGCCCGCTGTACCCCGGGGTACTGTTTTCGGACCCCAACTCTTTTTGACCTATATTAATGACCTCCCTTCCACGGTCTCCTCACAGGTTCGTCTCTTTGCAGATGACTACCTCCTGTATCGTCCGATAAAATGTCGAGCAGATCAGAAGATGCTGCAGAGAGACCTATCTGCGTTACAGGACTGGGCAGATCGATGGGGAATGTGTTTCAACCCCTTGAAATGCTTGGTCCTGAGGGTGTCCAGGCCGAAATAAAAAAAACATTAGGAGGAACCTGAAGGCATGTCCATCTAAACTAAGGAAGACTGTCTATTTCTCATTGGTCAGATCATCAGAATACTCAGCAGTTTGGGACTCCTTTAGTAGAATTTTTTTTGATAAATTAGAAAAAATCAAAGATCAGCAGCAAGATTTGTCACCCAAAATTATAGACAAACAGCCAGTGTGACATCTCTCATTCAGAACCTGGGCTGGACTGACTTGAAAACAAGACGGAAAAAAACTTGACTTTTAAGTATGTTCGAAATTTTAAATGAGCTAGTCAAAATTCCTATCAATGATCGCTTAATCCCAGCAGACAAAAGAACACGCGATGAATCACGCCTATAATCAATCACCTTAGAGCTGACACCAACAAAATACTTTTTGGCATCGAATTATCCCTGATTGGAATTCTTCCCCGGCAGCTGCCGTATAATCAAAAACTACGGCAGCGTTCAAACGTCAGCTGGTTGACTTGGTCCACCGGTCTTGTTCCCCCCTCCAGCCTGATACTGCACATAGGAGGTGCTGCTGGAGTATAAACTTCAAAGTCAAAGTCTGCGACGCTGGCTCATCATCATTGGGTTAGTGTCGTGAGGACTTGTAGTGAACATCAACATTAGATTAAAAATGTGGTGCACATTGAATAAAAGCCAAATTAAGGCATAAAACATCTCCTAAGACATTTTTAGATATGTGTTACAGCCCAGACTGAAAGTCTAAGCTTTGCGTATTGTATATATGGGGTGTCTGGGAATATTGAGCTGGTTAGGGCGCTCGTTCAACAGCTGACAAAGTCTTTGTAATAATATATATATATATATAGTGATTGATTTATTGATTGATTGGTTGATTTATTGATTGATTGGTTGATTTATTGATTTATTGAATTGTAGATTTATTGAATTGTTGAGTTATTGAATTGTTGAATTGTTGATTTATTGAACTGTGGATTTATTGATTTGTTGAATTGTTGCTTTATTAAATTGTTGATTTATTGCTTTGTTGAATTGTTGATTTATTGAATTGTTGATTTGTTGAATTGTGATTTATTATCAGATTTATATTATCATCAGCTGATGTGGGGCTTTCTATTGTTATCCACAGACGCTCATGCCTATTCATCATTATTAATAATAATAATACAGAAATAATAGTAATAATAAAAGCTTGTAAAGCACGTCTAAGACCGGTCTAAGACCATTCGATGCGCTATAAAGTATGAGCAACGACAGTGGTGCAACCACAAGGCGCAACCCAGTCACTCACTCATTCATTCATAACAATAGATGACTCATAAGATGATGTGGACCATTGTTCAGACGTGGCGTCATATCTTGACGTCACATTCCTATTGTTATGTATAGAAACATATTCATCATTATCAAATTTATACTGTTTGATGAGTCACACAATTGACAAGCACGATGAAGCATGTGGCTTTATATTCTGCTTTGATATAGATGCATATTAATCATTATCAGATTTCTATTGTCAGCACCTGATGTGGAGATTTCTATTGTCATCTACAGACGTTCATTAATATTTTGAACCATCCGATCACAATGAAGCGCTTGGCGTCGTATGATTACGTCATATTTCTATTTGCATAGGTAGGCCTACCGTACATACCTATTCATCATTCATTACGATAGATGACTTGAACAATAGACAATAGAAGCGTGTGGCTTCATATCCTGTTTCTATTGTTATATATAGATGCCTATTGATCATTCTCAACACTAATTATTGGAAGGGGGAAATTACCCTTTGGAATCAATATTCAAATTGTAGGTGAGAGACCCAAAGGGTCTAAGGCTGGGGGTAGAAATGGAGGGGGTGTGGAATCCAAGGGGAGGGGGGTTCTCCACCAAACATAGACAGGAGGATATGTACCAGTGTTGCAAGCATTACCAGCATCAGACCAACCATATATTGAGCCAACCATTCTATACATGAATGTACTGTTATGGTCCTCCAGCGTCCCCTATATACTACTAGTTTCATATATTTGTACCCCCTCGTGTTCAATTGAATTTGGAGATAGTGTACAGATTTCGGGTTCACACCGTCAACTCCACATATTTACAGCTGAACATTTTTCATTCGGCGATATTAAATCCTATGTGTGGCATTTTTATTTTATCACGTTTTTATTTTATTAAACGCCAATTACATGTACATAAAGCAAACTTGAGAATCTAAAAATATAAATAGAGTGTTTGTTATAATGACAAATCTCTATATGTAAATTAAAATTGTTCTTTTTTTTGTGGAGGGTTACTCCGTGAGAGCCCTATATACCACTAAGGGGTGTAGGCCTGCTGTTGTGTTAGACTACGCATAAATACTAGTCTTGAATGACAATCTGATGATGCTGGTGTAGGCAGGGTCCATATAATCACTGATAATTATTTTAGACTTTCCTTTTGAAGTTTAGATTTAGTTCACCATTTATAAAATATTTCAATAAATAATAAATAAATAAATTCGTGTTCACTTCGACGTCACCATAGTTTTTACCATGAGGGTGGCGGTGCCCTCTATTTAATGATATCGCGAGACGACATCGCCGATGTCATAAGTAAGCATGATCAGGGCGCTATTATTATTAACATCACCATCTAAATAGGGGTTGGTGTTAATATCATAAATAGGCAGATGCCTACTGTCTGGCCATGGATGGAGGTTAATATCTCTTTTTGGGCGAATGAGGGAAAACATCCAGGTTTTCCCACGATGCCCTATCACTCCACCCTCACATCATCGTCTGTACATCATTCATTTCATCAACGGACTGCACTGTTTTAACATATTACAGTTTCACTTAAATGACACAGTGTGTGTTTGGGCTTTTCTACATTCATTAAACAGCCCTCGCCGCTGCTTACTGTATTCCACACGGTTCGCCGCTGCAGTTATTTTTGTTTTCAAAATAGCTACAAATATATGGGCTTCTGCTTCCTCATACTTTACATACCTCTGGGAAATTGTTTTGGTGACATTTTGACCCTTTAATTACTACAGCTACTAGTAAACAGCGCGTTTCAGGAAAAAAGTTTCTATCATATCTTCTTTTGATTTGGCAGATACGTTCAGCTATAAAATGAAATGAATCGAGCTTTAGGCCACTTTTGTGCACATATAGGCTAAACTGGGCCAGGAGAACCTCCTGAGGATGGTGAGATGATTGAGATGACACTGTCCTCCAGACACAGGATTCGAAATTCGAGCCCTGGCGGTCTGAGGCCGAGCACGCTACCTCTCGGTCACGGAGGCTCCCCACAATACTGACTTTCACACGTGGATGGGGAAGAAACATTTTTGTTCCTTTGAAACTGCCGAGACCGGGAACCGAATCCCGAACTCTGGCGTGAAAGGCAGCGGTGCTAACCACTACCCTAGGGCCCCCGCCCACGTTCAGCTATATCAGCCAATAACCTGATTACCTTTTGGTAGAAAATAATTGTAAAATGGCCGTTAAGCGGCCATTTTGAATTTGAGGTATCACACAACGATAACCCATGAACAATTTCGCAGAAATAAAATTCAAAATGGCCGAAAGGTGATCATTTTTAATCGTTTTTTCTCATTATATTTATAATTTTGCATGATCGCTAATCTACCAATTTCTGCATCCTAGCTAATCTATCAACTTCTGCTTCCTCATACTGCACATATCCATGACATACCACGGGGGAATTTCCTAGTGACAATTTGATGCCCTTATTTATCATATCGGTAATATGAAATAAAATGTCCGGTGTTACACAAGGACAACACATGAAAGCAGCTATGGAATACAAAATGGCCGACTGGTAGCCATTTTGTTTCAATTTTGCTCATTATCTCGGAATCCTTGTATGATAAACTGTCCTGTGCTACTATGCTAACTCTTGACAAACTTTGCTGATCTATATCAAATTTAAAATGGCTGACTGGCGGTAACGGAGGGCTGCTTTCGTGTTCGTTTCCGAACAACTCTTTCTAGTTATCGATGTTTCCATAATTTGTGTTTATTTGATAAACATAAAACATACCAGCGCGAGCAAAAACGCAGGCGAAATCGCGCTGGTATGTTTTTTGCTTAACAAATATCTAAAATATTATACATTTTAGGCTATCATTGAAACTTTTCGGATTGCCCTCCTATTCGCGCCCCCGTTCACGCTGGTATGTTTTGACAATAATAAAATAGTGGGTTTGATAATAAAATTCGCCTTGGTAAGTTCTGCGCCTAAATCTAATTTGTGTACCGGCACTGGCGATGTTTCAGGTTTTTTGAAAGGACTTGGGATACAGTTCAATACTTTTAGAGATGTCTCTCATACAGGAACCACCATTGTATCATGTTCATTGATTTTATTCTAATAGACAGATGTGATAGGTTCAATGATATATTCGATTATTTCAATAAAATGTCCGACCATTAGTGCCGAAAAATGACGTTAAGAAACTGATTTACTTACTTACTGGAACACTATAGATACAAATTATTAGGTTAAGCCCGTGTCTGACTCATCTTGCGGTCAGACGTAAAATATATCTCTGGACATATAATCAATAAATAAATACGAAAAACGTGCAGGCTAATTTTATTTTTATCTTTTTATTTGTGATTTTGAATAATATTAGATAATGAAACAAATGATGTTATAATAACTCGTATACGATTCCACGTTAGCTCGGGAAGTCACTGGTATACATTACTGTGAAACATGCCATCACTTTTTCTGGAACATGAGCAATGAGTAGGCATATAGCCTATATTTAGAAGTTACGTAGATCAATCCTCTTACAACACAAAAGAAAACATTGCTTGTCATGATAATACTTGCAGTGTTTACTCACATGACCATCATAATAAAGACTGTGTTTATTAATTAATGAACCGATAGGCCTAAATTACGATTACTAAAAATAATAAAATCAGCTCTACAGTTTACGCTACTGTTGTGTATGATTATTTTCTTCAGCTTTCTTTCATGAGTTTTTTTCCTCATAGATCTAACTAATAGACTACCTGGTTTTCGATGAAATGGAAAAGGTGTCACATGGGTCAATGCCAAAGAGATCCTTCAGAAGAAAAAGAAGATTAACAGATACCACTCCGGTAGGTAGGCCTATATCTAAATGTAGATCTATTTGTAAGTGGCTATTGTCACGATACCACAGCCGTGTCTATAGTAAACATCGCTTATAAGACATTGCAGCACGGCTACCGTCACCAGGTCACGCGTCTCGATCAGTGATAGGTGAGATGGGGCTACTTTTCTAGCGCATGTTGTTCGCCGATTTATCAGTCAATTCTCAACCAATTTTCATGAAATCTTTGCAAAAGCTATTTTTGCGTCCCCCCACCAAATACGTGAACATTTAATTATAGTTCAAAGCTAGACCATTTGACATGTAATGTAGTAAATCACAACGTCCCTTTATAAACCCATTAAATCGGTAAAATTAAAGTCCAGACTATTACATGTCAAATGTCTAACTTTTGAAATGATCGCCATGATCCGTACGATTTTACGAAATTTGCAGGATAGCTGGCAGAGGAATAGAAATAGTGTAGGGTCTTATGGCAGTAAATGTGGTTCAGTGGGACACCTATGCTCAATTTAAAGAAAAAATAATACCGAACAAAATAAAATAGGGTGTCATTTTTTTCTGAAGCTCTAAAGGTCATTTCCGGGGTCTTAAAGGTCACGACCCTAAAAACACACGGGGATTTTTTAAAACGTTTGTATTACAAGGTAATATAGTCGTGTAAAATAGCAAATTGAAGGAAATTGACACGAAGTAGTCAACATTCATAATTAAAGAATATTCTGAAGCTTTAAAGGTCATTTCCGGTCTCTTGAAGGTCATAACCCTACTAAACACACATATAGTCAATAGGCCGGAATTGGTCACCGTGCGACCCCCCCCCCCCCCCACTACTCACACACACCAACTTTTTGTTAAGCTTTGATATGTCCAAAACATGTAATGAGATGTTACCAGTGAAAAAGTAAGGACGAAATATATATTTTGAACGTTTATGTCGGGGGTTCCCTCAAACCTAAAAATAGGGGTTAGTGTTACGCAAACATCTGTCGTTGCAGTTGTAGCTGACCAATCTACACATGCAATATACCATATAAGAAAGATAACTAGATATCCGTTCTACAGACGTATTGCATGATGCAGTGGATTAACAAGTTATCTCTACACATACGTTTAAACATTTTTTTAATACAAGTAATCAAAATCGACAACGAAACAATTTAGTAAACATGGTCAATGGAAACGACTTAATAAAGCATACTTATTGGCCATATATTTTGACCTATATTTTCTAAACCCAGATGTGTATATCCTTAAAACTGAGTGGTATTTATATTTGTACATCGCACATTGCATATATTTAAACGAAAGAATATTGCAGACTTTTTAAAAATGTGTGTATTTATCCTGGGTAGAAATATGAAACATTGAACTGTGCTCTGCAATTAAGATTATATTTTTTGTCCCGCTTGTTTTTACATAATTGGTGTGTGCTGAATTCGAATCTGTCGGATAAAATTTATATATTTGGTGTCCTTCACCTTTAAATAAGCAAAACAAAAAATGGCCACCAGAACCACATCTTTTCTATATTTTTCTTACAAATTATTGCACGATTTCTAGTTTCTGCGTGTTTTAACGACCTGCCAGAACCATAACGGCATAACTCATTTTTATCAACTTTTCAGGAGAGACAAAAAACTATTTTTCACAGGTAATACACAAAATATAAAACCCACAGTGATGCCATGTTGACACATGTGGTGAACAAAATTTGTTATTGATGATCACAAATTATGCAGATTTTAAAAACAACGTAAAAAAACGATTTTTATTTGTTGATACCTTTTGCCTTTGCACTTCACATAACTAATGTCTGCCACTTAATGTCCGAAATGACAGTTATGACTACTTGATTTCTTAAATATAAAATGACAAAATGGCTTATCTGGCAGTTATGACGTTCTGACATTTCTGAGTTGACTACTATTCATCATCTGAAATGTCGTATCTGGTATGAATGTGACTATAAAGAATGGATTAAGCGTAGCAGATAAACACCTTATAGTAACGAAAAAAACACTTAATAAGGAAATAATTTTGTTAAACATGTTTTTTAATTAAAATTAATCTAGTAGTCAGAGACAGTGGACCTAACCTGTTTCATGTTATGTTGACTGAAAAATCCATTTTTGGTAGGGCCTACAATTTTGATTATGAAACAAAGGTGATCTTCGAGGTCAATTAAAAAGTTAGGCAAGCAAACATTGGTTATTTTTAACATTGAATAAATTAGCTAGGTGGTACCATTCAATCTCCAGGGGGGCTTTAGGGCGATGGGGGTCTGTTTGAAAGTGACGAGAATCATCAGAATGTAGCAGAGAAGCGTTAAAGGGTGACGGGAAATCGGTCAAAAACGATGGAGAGGCATTAAAATGTGACGGAGATGCGTTAAAGGGTCATGGGGAAGCACTATAAAGGCCATAGAAAATTAAAGGGCAAAGGGAACTTGCTTTAAATCAAAAGTAGTTGGGTGCGATGGGTGCGCTAAAAGGTGGCGGGAAGGCAATAAAGGGGGACGAGGAAGCCTCACATGACAATGGGAAGGCGTTAAATGGTGACGCCAGGAAGCCATTAAAGGATGATGGGGATGCAAAAAAGGGTGACGTTAAAAGGCGACGAGGAAGCGTTAAAGGGCAGCTGAGATGTGTTAAAAGGCGGCGGAAAGCATTAATGGTCGACAGAGAGGGGTAGTAGGCAAAAGGAGGTGTTACATGGCAATGGAGAGGCAACAAAAAGACACCAAAAGACGGAGATGCGTTAAATAGCAATGAGGACTAATTAAATGGCGACAAAGAGGTATTCAAGATTGGCCGAGAGGCATTAATTTACGACGAGAAAGCCTGCAATTGCAATGGAGAGGCGTTAAAGTAGACACAGATGCATAACAGGCATGGCAAAATCATTTAAGTGCGACGGGTGCATTGAAAAGTGATGTACAGGCATTAAAGGACGACAAAGAGGCATTGAAGGGCAATAGGGAGTCGCTAATGAGCGGTGAAGTTGTGCTAAAGGGTGGCAAAGAGGCGGTAAAGGACGACGAAGAGGCATTAAAGGGGGACGAAATGACAACGGGGAGGCCTTCAATGGAGAGGCAATGGACAGGCGTTAAAGAGCGACTGAGAGGCATTAAAGGCTAATAGGGTTGTTCAAAGGAGACGGGTGCGCTAAAAGCTGGTGGGAAGGCAATGAATGGCGACGAGAAAACGTTACCCCCGGTACCAGTAAATGATGATGGGAAGGTTTTAATTACCCTTACAGCGCTGAAATATTTTTTTGTCAATTATGGAGACCAAACTTGTTGTTTTTTCAATTTGAAATAATCACAAATGACCTAGTTAGCTTTTTCTGCTTCATTTGAATAAATATGTTATGGTCTACGGCCATAATAAATATTTTAATTATTTGATTGCGGGGAACGAAGGGTTAGAGGGCGATGGGGAGGCGTGAAAGGGCTGATTGTTGCATAATACTTTATAGATGACTGAACAAATTTTAATAGTTCATTGTAATAGACACTGGAAATGAAATGAAATGAATCGGGCTTTAGGCCACCTTTGTGCACATATAGGATAAACTGGGCCAGGAAAACCTCCTGAGGATGGTGAGATGATTGAGATGACACTGTCCTCCAGACACAGGATTCGAAATTCGAACCCTGGCGGTCTGAGACCGAGCACGCTACCTCTCGGTCACGGAGGCTCCCCACAATACTAACTTTCACACGTGGATGGGGAAGAAACATTTTTGTTTCTTTCAAACCGCCGAGACCGGGAACCGAACCCCGAACTCTGGCGTGAAAGGCAGCGGTGCTAACCACTACCCTAGGGCCCCCGCCCAATAGACACTGGAAGCCAATAACGACCTTGGCAGAGGAGAGCGCCTCACTGCTCAAGCTAGACAGTTCAGAGCTCTCTGAAGCCTGTTTATTTTTTGATTTGTGAAATTATAGAGGAGGTTGTTGCAATAGTCCAGTTTACTTGCAACCAGTGTAGTTTTAGCTATGCTTCAGATATCAAGGACTGACACAGGCAACGTAGGCCCCTATGTCCCGAATGGCTCCAATATTTCGCGTCGAGTCACGATAGATAATTTTGCAGGGAAATGTTCCATCAACTGTTTTCATTGTTATTTTGTTCCAAACAGGAAAACCAAACAGTAAAACCTTTTATCTGGATTTCACTTGGAGTTTTCCATATCTAATCCAGTCACCTACGTCTAACCATTCTTTAGCAGCTTTACGTCGTTGATTTTCACTAAACTCTTGGAATGTTGATGTGTAGGGTGAGTAGGACATGGCCAAGCACAAAAGAAACTACATGTAACTGTGAATACTGTATGTATTTGTTATGGGTCTATATATACATGTAGTGGATACTCCACATACAATTAAAATTTGATTGGTGGCGGCCACCATTAATTCCATTCTCCAACAATTTTCAAATATATGCTTGTAGTAAAATAATACCTGACTTCACTGTTCGGCACCAATGGTATTTAATGTACAGATGATTACGTGTGTTTTTGTCATGGTGGGTTAATTGTTGAGTGTTTTCCTTAACTCGCTGGACAAGGGGCTCTGTGCATGCCTTTTAACCCTTTAAACCCTCACAATACATTAAAGCATCATTTTACATCCCTGAAAACAGCTTTAATTTTCCTTCTATGGGTTTTAGAATGAAAATTTCCATGAGACTGATTTAACAATACATTTGGCAATTTTATTTAATTTTTCACCCACTTTAAATCATCTTCATCCACTACAAGTCGATAACTGCGACAGCAATTCGCAGCTTGTAGTGGATAAAAAAACAATGGTAAATTCAGGCTTGAAAGGGTCCGGTTGGGTGGCGAAATAAATAACAATACATTCCTACGTTTTGAAAACGATATTGCCGGCGATGAAAAAAAACATAGCTGAAGCAAATTTTTTTATCCCCCTAAATAAACCCTAAAAAAATTGCAGGCCAGGGCTCTTGAGTTTCACAGAATTGACACCGCTGTTGAGCAGAGATTATAGCCAGACACCTGGAGGCTGCAGCTTGCCTTGAATAATCACTGTAGGCTGGTGCTTCCGTACAATCCCATGCAATAGATCCCTAATGACATGTCATTACTAGCATACATTCCATTAGGCGTAGGGCCTACCCCAGTTTTGGCCAATGTTAACATATTGGATGATATCGAAAGTAATAAGTGAAAATATCAATCTAACACGAACAATGAGTTAGATTAATTTTTAAGAAAAGTGGTATTACACATGTTTCTAAGTTAAGTGGTTCAAAGTTATATATACGATATGGCTAATAGTGGCCATCTTGGATTTCATACACAATCACCTTTGCATCGCCGATTTAAAGAAAAATTATATTGAATATTTTTAGATTTAGCTTCCCAACAATGCAATACCGAAATCATTCAAATCGTTTAAAAGAGTAAGAATCTAAGGCAAATATGAGTATTTGGCGACTTTCTTGGATTTTCGCAAATTAAAAAAAATTATGCCAGCTTAGCATGCAGTTGTTTTGTGACCAGTATACCCCAATGGACAACAGAAAAAGCACATAAAAAACGTATGTATCGGTGCAAGGTTACGTTAATTTCTTCCAGACTATAATCTGACAGTTAAGACATTTTGTGATTTGTAATAAACATTCAAGGAAATATTTCTGCAGTCCCAATTGGCAAATATGACGTTGTGGCGATGCCATAACCGTAAGTTTACATGATCAAAATGAAACTCTTAACATCTTAACTGACATATGTGACGTATTGGCCGTCATGCAAAGATATTTCAATTGGTCATAATTGCCATTTGTGACGTTACATATTCACAAACCACTCATATGAAAAAGTTGATCTGAAATGTCTCATCTGTCAGTTCTGACTATTTGGCACTTATTTCGTTAAAGGGACTGGCCCACGCTAAAATCATCAAAAAATCGGTGATTTTATTTCGGGTTCTTAATATGACCATATGATGTAAACATGTACATAGACTAGAACTGCAAATTTTTATAATTTTTGTGCTGCGCATTCACCAGTTAGGCTAGATATAGAGATGAAATTCCCGATTTCTAATTATTGACAACCATGTCAAAAATAGGAAATGCGGGAATTTCGTCTCTATATCTAGTCTAACTGATGAATGCGCGGCACAAAAATTATAAAAATTTGCAGTTCTAGTCTATGTACATGTTTACATCATATGGTCATATTAAGAACCCGAAATAAAATCAAACAAAAAATATGGCGTTTTCTTAACATTTTGGTGGCCATTTTGTGTTTTGCTAATTTGTATGTGAAGGTCTCCAAATACAGAACGTTATCCAACAGATTCACATTCAGCACACGCAAATTATGTAAAAACAAGTGAATACAAAAGTATACACTAAAATATCGAGCAAAGTTCCATGTTTTAGATTTCAACCCAGGCTAAATAGACCTTATTTTCATGAAAGGCTACAATATTCATTCAATAAGAAATATGTATGACATTTATAAATACAACTAACGCACATTTTTAAGCATACATATATCTTGGTTCAGGAAACATAGGCCACATATGAATATGTTCAATAACTATAATTTATCATGTTGTTTTTAATGACCATGTTGACTAGTTTGTTTTGCTGTTCATTCTGATTATTTTATACTAAAAAAACATATTTAAGCGTATGTGGAGAGACGAATATTTACTCTACTGCAATGGCTGATGTATTGATAGAACGGAAATTTAATTATCTGTTATATGATATATTGCACATGCAGATTGGTTAATCAGAACATCAACGACAGACGCTTACGTAACCCTACCCACTAATTCCAGGTTTGAGGGTACCCCCATAAAAGCGGTCAAAATATAAAGTTCGTCCTTATTTTTTTACTGGTAACATCTCATTTCATGTTTTGGACATATAAAACATTAAAAAAAATTGGTGTGGGTGAGTAGCGGGAGGGGGGGAGGGGGATGCATGGTGACTGATTCTGTCCCATGGACTAATAGGTATATTTGCAATTGTCGACCTTGGAATGACCTCTAGTGGGCAGAAAATGGTATTTCATTTTCAAATATGATGATATGTCCTAAACAATTTCGGTCATTTTGATGTGTTACACGACTAGTAAGACATGTGTTTAAATAAATAAATGAAATCTAGGGGTCATGACCTCTAGGGGTCGAAAAATGACCTTAAGCTGATCTTAAAAAATGACACCCTATTTTTTTGGAATCAGCATAAAATTATGAACAAGAAAAACGTAGGTGGCAAGAATTAACATGAAATTCCCACGGGATTACATAAGACCATACACTAAAAATAGTGTTTGCACAATTTCATGAAAATAGCTTGGACTGAAAAATTTGCGAAAAACATGCGACAAGTTAATGTGACGGCAACGATGTGGGCATGTCCATGACATACTGTTCAAAAGAATCTACCCAAACCAAAATAAATTTGTACCAGTTTTTAAACTAATAAACTGTGTGTTTGCAATGTAAATTACCAATTATATCACAAGGAGAGAACATACTGTAAAACATTAGCTCAATAGAATCGTATTTATAGCGGAAATAATACATTTGATTAATAAATAAACATACATGTAATTCCTGGGCCTGAATTTAATGCATTATTTTCCAATTGTTTTTTATGTCACACACCGCTTTAAAAACTTTAATTTATGATCGTTTTCATTCGTGGGAATGGTCGTCTGTCTTTATTCTGATTGTTACTACGTGTAACCTTGTCACTTGATTCGAGTCACCTCGGTAGACACAACAGGCGCGACTACTTGTAAACGTGAACGTTGGTCTGAGGTTTTGCCGACGTCGTAGACGCTGCTACAACACCAAGCCATCTTCTTTTGGGCGTGACATTGAAGGTTCACAATCCCACCTCTCTGACCCTGATGAACAGATTAAAAATCAGAAACAGATAGTTTCTCATCTCGAAAAAAAGGCGAGCTCTTACCAAAATAATCATCAAGTTTTGACCAATGTCTTGAAGCCGCATTAGTAAACATAACATAAACAGATAAAAGAGAGATACAGCGACTCGACATGATTGCTTAAAGGTGTCAAAATTCGCGGGACAAGGGTCCCCCAGAAAGCAATAGTGCCCGTGGGTAGGCCAAGGCGTTATTCCATAATAATAATAAATATGCGTTCCACACCCAAAGCCTCATTAAGAGCAAGTTCTCAAATCACAGCAAGTTTATATATACTTAAGCGACATCTATGAGGTAATAATTCAAAGCACTTTGCCCTTGCCCCTACTTGGTCGCTGGCTTGCAAACAAACTGACTGTATTACTGCGGGGATATGGAAACTGCTTGACCCCAGAAGCTTGTATTGACACTCAGTGAACACAAAACATTTGTATGACTTATGCAATGTTGGACCAACGTCGAAAACGTTGGGCCAACATTGTATAAATGTTATACAAATGTCTTGTGTTTGCTGGGGTGCAGGAGGACTTTCTTACAAACATTGTACATTTATTCAATGTTGGTTCAATGTTGGGCCAGCGTCGCAGACGTTGGCCTAGCATTAAAACAGCATTCGATCAATGTCTCGTTTAAGTAGTATCTATGGCTATATTAATGCCGTCAATCTGTACTCAATAGGCAACTGTTGGTTGGCCTACACTTGACCGTCACAGGCATGCGCATTTTGCAGTTGAACACTAGTTTAAGTTCGCAGTAGAACTATAAGTACCTAGTCTGAATGAATATGTGCAAACAATGGGACAAACATTATCTGGCATAATGTTCGAATCAAACATTCGCGAAAACCAGCTTGCAAAAAGTAATGGTCAGATTGCAAAATTACTAGCTGCGCTATCTATTAGCCAGTCGAGTAATGACATGTCCAGGCGTTGTATTGAACGTGGAGATGTCCTACTCAAACAATAAGCTAGTCGATCTAGCTGTAAAAACACTGATCTGCGGAAAAAAATCCATCTTATTCAAATCTTCGATTTTATGTTCTCCAATACCTCTAGTATCACAGAAAAAAAGTCCCGAGAAATATACCTTGGGGAAAAAAATTGACAAATCTTTTGAAATTTGGTCAATTTACTCAAATTGTGTTAATTTTTTGTCCATCCAGCACATTTCAAGACCACGTTTTAACACAAAAATATTTTTTATTTATAAGTCAAGAAAGCTTTCTGAACAAGCTAAGCTAGATAATACCACGAAAGAACGCCCCCCCCCCCCAGGAATGGTGGTAAGGGTCATTGCTGAAGAGGTCAGAGCCACGTCTTTTTACCTTCAAAACCAATGACCATACCATAAAATAACCAATGAAAAAAACAAATTATAGCTAAAGACTCCATTTCAAATATGTGAGGACTTCGCGATTGGCAAAGTCAAAATCATGTGTAAAATAGTAATTTATAGGGGTTCTAAAATTAAGTTATTTTGTGGTCAGGAAATGAAACGTCATTAAGTAGTCCTTTATTGGTATTTATAATTACCATACCATGAAATTACTGATAAAAAAACAATACAAATAAAGACGTTAACATGGCTTTAACCAGAAAAATGTGTGCAGCTATAGTTCAGTGTAAAGGCATAATCATGTCTAGCGTTTTAAATTTTAAGATTAAAAAAATTAGTTATTTTGTGGTAATGTCTTAGTATGTGTAATTACCATACTATAAAATTAAAAAAAGTGGTTATTCGGAGGACACTTAGACGTCCTCAAGAATGACTGGTCATTTTAAAGTGACATAATCATACCAAAAAGCGAACACGCAAACCAGTCATGTGCACACAAAGACCTCAAAATGACCTCCAATCAACTACCCCATTCCTGGGGGGGGGGGGGAAGGTCAGGCAGAAGTCACTATATAACCAAAAATTCGAGATGACCACCAATGACCGCCATGATAGATATTTGCTACCCGAGGTGCCTTCAATTTTTACACAAAAGTATATATAGGCCCTATATGTATTTACCACTATATAAAACGGTCGAATTGCCTTGAATTGTAAGATGAGATAATTTTGCGTTTTATTTCTATTTTCAAGTTCACAAAACCCTTTGTACTTTTATGTTTTTCGCGTCCCGCACTACGGGTAGGCCCCTTTTACGTGCAATGGTGAGTTATGTTTGATAATTAAACAATGGGTTTGTGATATTTCCTCCAGGGTTGTGGTTAAGTCGTCTAAACGTCTATAGCCATATACTGCCAAACAAAATGATTTAAAGGTATTCTGTTGACATTTCCTGTGAGAAAACCAAAGCTTGATAAAAACTGATTCGCTTTGATACCCAATTAATTATTTGTATACGTGAATGTTATAATGCTCAGCCTGATAAGGTGAAACTTTAAGCAAGATCAAACGGGACTGACGTAATTTGCCCTGAAATTCGATAAATGCAATGATTAGGCAGTGTCGTCGTTACACCATGTACCCATGGGTCACTCTTTTGTCTCATGTTTTTATCAGGGACACGCTCAAGGAAATTAAAGTCACTATTGTCTTTTTGGTGTGTGGTGTGAATTACTGTACAGTTCCCACACTTGGATCTATCATCCTTCAAGTTTAATTATATCATACTGGGCTGCTCGCATGCACTCTTTTCGACAATGATCTACCATATTTACTATGTATCTTGCTCTTCTCGTATCATCTTTAAGATATCGCGTCAATGAGGTCTCCAAAAATTAAAAATTACCACAACTTTTATGAAGATCACTGAACCTTGACCAAAACCTTTTCATTTTGTGGGCAGACACTGACAGGTGATTACTCACATACAAAACGACGAGTGATTAGAACCAGCGGTTCTGAGAGGGGGTGCATAATAATAATAATCCATTGGCAGCCGTTATTGACACGGCCGCCGTGCCTCCAGTGTGTAAAACTCGCTGCGGGACACGGCTGCTGAATATCCAAAACATTAGAACAGCTATTGTTGGAAAATGACGTGAAGATTTTGACCAATTTCTTAGAATAGTGCTGAAAGTCAATTCATACCTTTATTACAGTTGAAATGGTCGCCTAGAAGTTCATCACAGACTTGGAAAGAAGAATTCAGCCAAATACGTTCTGACCATACCCAATTGAGAACGCCTAGAACCCTTACAAGACTGATGCAAGAACACAGGGAAAATGAGCGGTACATGGCAAATTTTAGTTTTCATCCTTTACATTTCACGTTACTTTGGCAGTCAATGATTTACAGTTTAAAGTTAAACCTTTCATGAACGATTATCTCATTCTCGATACCTTGACGATATTATCCGAATTTTAAAATTCATGCTTGCAGCTTTGATTATTTGACACAATTTTAAAAACCGCACATTATCGCGCTAACCTTTTCTCAGTTTATGCGTAATCGAAGGTCTTCGTACTATGTTTTTTACGCGCGGATCTTGGGGGAGGGGAGGGCTAGGCCCTGAGGCACATGACCCCCAAACTTTCCACATCGAAATTTTAGAAAGTATAAATATCTAGCCTAATAAGTATATAGCCAAATATTTAACTTCAGTTGCTCCCATACATGGTACACTACAATTAATTATTTTGATATAATGGGATTCCACTGTACCTGTAGCCTGGATTAAATATTTCAAATTAAAATTAGTTAGGCCTACTCTCTATTGAAGCAACACTTTCAGAAAACACAGTAAAGTCAATTTCCTCAAGGATTATAGGGGCCTATGATACTGTCGTTCATTCTTTGCCGGCGTCAGTATCCATCACCGACCAGCTAACTACGTACATGTAGCGCGCTCTGCTTGTTTGCTACACTTCATCTTCAACATAGCCTCAGTGTATGTTGTTTTTACCTGTGTCTAACATTTGATTTATTCCAGAAGTTTTTTTTTAATTTTAAATAAAAAGTAGGGCTGTCATAGCTTAAATCACAGTTTTATTTCTAAATTAAAATTCTTAATTACAATGTTTATTTCTTGGTGGCGGGGAGGTGCTTAAGCCCCCGTCGCCTAACCCCCCATTGGCAATAAAGGTTTTCTTCTTCTTGTCGTTAATCTCACCTTCTCTATAGACATGTAGCCCGACCTTTCCTACCGACGCGGAAAATAGTTTAAGCAATATTTTTTACATCAAATTGGTCGCAAACATATACTGATTATCATGCTGGTCTGCCAGTCACAGGCATCAAGGGTTGAACGGATCAATACATGGCATATCGAAAAGAATTCCTGGTCTCGAAGAAGATGGAATAAATGAAACCAAGGTCAGTAAATGATGTACATGTATCATACCTGCGTCAATTGACTTCACTAGCTGCATCCACTCCATTGTAGTTTATTATGAATGTCAACTGGAAGTGGTCATGCAACAGTGTACAGCTTGAAAACCCATGACGAGCCTATACATAATGTTATTTAAATTAGATATTGGCAATTGTTTTCTATATTTATTTTGAATTATGTGAGTTTAGTTTTTGCTCCTCCCAAGCAAGGCCTTAAACTGGTTAAAAGCCTGGGCGATAATACTGATAACATGGTAATGTCTATAGCAGTAACGTTATTTCTTCATTATGCACCGCATTATAAAGAAGTAACGTTACTGCTATAGACATGGCCCATAAGCCGGACATCTGAAAAGTCTTGTATTCAACGTACACTCCTGATACAAATTAAATCCCATATCCGTGCTTCCTCC
This sequence comes from Flabesymbios commensalis, assembly GCA_964017125.1. NCBI lineage: Eukaryota > Metazoa > Annelida > Polychaeta > Terebellida > Flabelligeridae > Flabesymbios > Flabesymbios commensalis. The sequence continues at coordinate 74,751,449 of OZ024906.1, read as the reverse complement.
ATATAAAATGCACCCCCCCCCCCCCCCCCATATCTTCAATGTTATTGAGTGAGTGAAGGAAGTCAAACTATGACCTACTGTTATTGAATGACTTCAAGGGCTCTTTTATGGTGCATAGTAGCATGGACAGCACTGAGCACTCCAGTAAACCATACCTTTGAACAGTTTTGAGGGACTGTATACATATGCACAACCTTGATGGCAAACATCCGACCCGGGCGGGATTTGAGGCAGGGTTTCCAGCTACAACGGGACCAGATGAGTCATTGGGGGCGGCCTCAATGTTATGCATATTTATGACCAAGGCTGTGCATATAATTACTGCATTATATGGTTGCAATATCTGTATTTATGTCATGAGGAAAAATCTTTGTATTGGTATTGTTCCAACTGCATGTCATTTTCGTAATATTGTCATGCAACAGGATTTTTCAGGAATTTTTAGGACAAATTTGTTAATTTAACCCCATGTCTCGCTTATTTCGACAGTTGACTATACCTTTAATGGCAAATCCACCTTTCAATCTTTGCAGAGAAAACACAGCTTTTATTCTGCACTGTAAACACCTGATCTGCATGACAGTTGGTTGTACCACCCATACTCTATATAATGGAGTGTTCCACTGATGACATGGAAACTTGATCCAGTTTACATCCGATGAAATGAAGTATTCTGAGCTGGCACTTTGCCATCTAGCACTTTAAAAAACCTTATGATATAAAAAAGTACGACACTGTAAAATAGCGTAGATTTCATTTACTTTATAGATAAGCTGTGAAAGTATGAAATACAAGAGTTCTCTGGTTTTTGATAAAATGTTGCACTTCTGTTGCATTCAAATTTATCCATGAGCCTGAAAACGGTTTTATAAAGTTAGTGCTGAAGCACTAACGTAACAATCCCCAAATGAAAACTTAAAAAAAGAAATGTGGCCTTAATTAACAGGAAAAAATAGACAAATGGTTGGTTGATTCATAGGCTGATATGATTTAACTCGGCTTGGCTTATCCAGCACTGTTTGGTCTGAATAAACACTGTAACAGTGTCAAGATTCTCCAAGCCACCTACTGAGGCGTTCGAAACAATTAAAAACATCTCTCATTTAGTCTCTCTTGAATTACCATTAATGATAATTTTTTTGAAATTCTTTATTTTCTGTTGTACATAAAAAATATGATGTAGATCTACATACGTATCTGCTAGTAGCAAAAATTTCACCTTCTACATGTTGCCACTAAAATGCTGCCAAATGCACAGCTCATGTTGACCGGGTAACTCAAATGAATCCTTCAATACCACGGTGGTCATATTTTGTATTGGTACTGGCCACCCTAACGAAATATTAAAACACTGAATATTATTGTCTATTTGTAAATGCATTGGAACAAAATCATGAGTTACTATCAGAGTGTGAGTCAATGGTACTTGAAATGTTGTAACAGATCGACAAGCTACAAAAGATTATCAGCTACATTTGTCACTTGGAGAGCCATATCCAGATGCTCTGCACGGAGCTCAACGTTGGACTTGAATTCAAAAAATTGTTTCTTTCTCCACATATTTGCTCTGGTCAAGGTAAGCTACAGATTCATTACAAATATGTATTTATCAAACACCATAGCTTATGTATTGTTACTTATACACATATATATGTGTGTGTGTGATTTTGCTTTCTATTTCCCCAGATGTAGAAGATAGAAAAAATGTGGCAAACACAGGAACACCCCCATTCCATTTGATAAATGACAACACTACCGACAATCTTCAGGACCCAACGTGTACAAGTACACCGGAAGATGGATTTTCTGACCTCACGTCTAAAACTCAAATGTCCACACGGTCTAATCTAAATTATAATTTCATCAAGGTTTGTTATCACTTACTGATTTAAAATCACGTTTGGTGTATATGTTTAAGTCTGTCCAGTAGGAAGGTAGGTAGGTAGGTAGGTAGGTAGGTAGGTAGGTAGGTAGGTAGGTAGGTAGGTAGGTAGGTAGGTAGGTAGGTAGGTAGGTAGGTAGGTAGGTAGGTACATGTAGGTAGGCGTAGGGTACGTAGGTAGCTATGGATAGGTTGGTAGGCAGTTTGGCAGGCAGGCAGTTACATAAATTGTGTAAATCAACATTGCGTTAGAAACAAGCCCGCAATCAATCACAGATAGAGCAGCTTGTTTATTATTTATATTAATTCAACATCTGGCTCTCTATTTGAATCTAAGCAGGATTATTATATTAGTTACACAATTTACAGGAAGAAGAAGCGGAACTAAAAATTTCATCTCCAACTATAGATTCTACGACACTACCATTCAATGACTTACAAGGGATATACAAAAAGGATTACAGTGATTCAAGTAACACAAGCTTTGACATAATGTGTGAAAATAAAGAAAAGGAATTTTGTGATCCAACGAAATTCAATGATTACCACGGTAATGTGCATGCAGGTATGTCGATTTTGTCCTCATGCAACTGATTCAGCGTATTGTAACATTACGTAATAGGCCTAGTAATTAAAAAATACGGAATATTCAATTCTAGTCATGAATAAATCAGACTCATTATTGAACTTGATTCATCTCATTATAAAATGCATTATTACGGTGTTGTTACGACCTGACATTACCCCTCGACCTGGAGCTATATTCTCGTACAAGTTATGATATATCGTAGGCTTCTGATTGGATGAGATGGCCATCTCGACCAATTAGAAGCATACGATATATCGTAACTTGTACGAGAATACGGCTCCAGGTTTTGTTGTCTGTCCGAAACCTGGCAACATAGACGTCACACTGCATCACAGAAAGCTATGCACCGCTACACGCACATTAGATTTGGATGGAGATACACTGGGAATGTGATCCAGAGGCTATAGCCAATTATCGGACGGTCTAGAAATAAGTTCTGATAAACTTGTCACTTGTTACTAGTATAGCTTCATTTGTTGAAAAGTCATATTTGACCTTGTAGCCATAAAGTCATTTGACCTTGTGGCTTAAAAAATGTTTTTCCCAAATGGACAACTACCTGAATTTGACTCACTGGAGCATATGGGATGAGATAACTATAGTCGTTTGCTTTTAACCATTCAGTTTATCAGAAGTCATTCATGATTATGGCCTCTAGTCTAATTATGTATATCTCACGGTGGTCAACGCGAGATAGTCTACGATGACATATTCTAGAACCATGGAGCCTGGTACAGTGCCGAATTAAGGCGCCGTGTTTTTAGACCACGAAACAATTTAATGAGGAGGGGACAAAATACATTTTAAAGTCAGTGTATCATAGTTTTTTTCATTTAAAATATGTTTTGATATTTTTACAGATTTAAAGTATATTTTAAAATAATTGCCAACAAAAATATGCGCACTATGTTGTCCAAAACCCCTTGATTACGAGGTTTAAAATGCGCTCTGACATGATATTTTACAACACCATGCTTGACGACATAATTATGGTGGCTATTTTATTAGCTACACTGTAGTCAGTGTTGTTTTATTTAAGGTTATATTTTGATTTTATAACACTACACAAATCTAGTCCAAATGTTGCAGAGCCTGCCAAGGAAATAACAAAATGGTTAGAAGGGCAAACTGGGCTCTACGATCCGCTAGAATTTGATCCACTGTCTTATGCATACTCTGCATCTGCTACCACCACTCCAACTGTGAATTTTACAGATTTCAAACCTATCGTTGATGAAAATTTGAAATACAAAACAAATGATATTGATGCAATTCCCCCAATACATACCCCAGTATTTTCAAATGAATTCACGTCGGGATCAACCTGTCCTCAACTAGACGAGGAAAACAAACATGAATTTCAAGATCAATCATATTACAGCTCATTATCCGAGAATAAAAGATTCTGCAGAGACGTTGGTTCGCATTCGTTGAAGTGTACCCCATCTGGCAACACGGTTCTTATCACATCTGGGGCAGACTCTGCTTTCTCTGAAATAACACCTCCACCCATGCAACATCACAGCGCAGAGACAAGCACAGATGTACTAAAGGTATTTGCAACATATCAATGCTGTCTCTTTCAACTAGTGAATATTAGAGTCCGGATAATAACGGTGTGGCACTGAATTTGCCCCGTCCGATCGTCCGATAAAACCAACAACTGGGAAGGACGATTTCAGTTTCACTGAGCTTGTCCTACCGGACATGTAGGCTACCCCTGCTTGACAATTATTAGGAAGGACAAGTTATATTTTTGGGGAGAACTAGTCGATTTTTTTAGTTTGGTCCTATTTCGAGCCCTGAAAAAATATCAAAATTCATTTTTTTTTTTTTTTAGTTCTGCGACAGCAGCCTTGACTCAAGTAATTCAACTGATGGAAACTGTAACACGACTGAAGACAATGTGTACTCGCTGCATTCATATGCAAAACCAGGCATTAATCTTTCACATCCTGAGGACATACAAGAATCAAACCAATCATCCCACGCTAGCATTATCCCACAAAAGGTATTACAAAATCTGTTCATTTTTTGCAGCTTGACACGTTTTGTAACTCAGATAAGGTATCCGATGACGTCGTATCATATTCAATCATGTACAAAATTTACGGAGGTGATTGTGGAACTTGAGGAAATTAAAACAGATTTGTTGAAGTATCTGTTTTAACAATATCGTTTGCAGTTTTATACTCATCAGGAAACTGTCACATTGACATTACGAAGTGTAATGTCTAGTACCGTATTATCTACATGTATAAGAATTATTTGTAGAAAATGTAAATTTCACGTAATATTAGTTGTTATGAGGGAGTAACTCAAAAGTATAAGCATAAATAAATTGTATTTGATATATAGTTATGAGTGAAGGATATCTATTAAGCTGGTGCAATGCATTTGGTCTGGTGTTGTTTAACAACTATCCACCAATAATGGCCTCTTTCATTCCACAATTTATTAGGGCTAACCAGGTAACCATTAATCGTTGTGTAGGGTTTTAAGCAGCCGGGTCGTTTCGCTTCACTGAACCATAATATTTACATTGAGGCGCATGCTGGTCATTGTATTGTGCGCTCACAATGATTACTTAGACAATCATGATGACATACATACTCACCCAATTGTCTATGACCACATCATACCCAGCAAAATGGGTTGAATTAGAAATAAAAGGAATGAGCGAAAATAGTGCAATTGTGAAAAACGCTCTCTTTACAATAAACACAAGAATACTCTTCCACCTAATATAAGTTATACAAGGCGTAAGATATATCTCTGGTTACGTCGCTTAGTGTGTCAACCATGAAGGTGATTGATGGAATACATTTGAGGAACAATGTGTAAAGTAAACTTTTTTTGCCAGCCTGGCAGTTTTTTCTTTCTAAAAAATGCTTTTTTACTACTACGATGAGGTTTTTTAATTTCACTATAACAATAATGTTTTGAAACTCTTCTATTTCAAAAGGCATTTAACATATTGAATTTTGCATGTGTCTTGTGCTGCTGTGCCTTATTAGGTATGTGACTTATATTAATTAGGCAGCGTTGGTTGTAGGCTACATGCAGAATCCTTGGGCGATGCTATCAAGGTTCGTTCCTGTAGGTTGTCTCATTTTTTATAAATTACATTATAATGATATTACATAATATTGCCGTGTAGTGATTATATTATTATTTGCCATTTAGCGAGTCATTTCACCTGCTTTCGTGGGGGGGGGGGGGAGGGGGGGGGCATGCATGTAGTTGTGGTTACCGCTATAATATCCCCTTTTCTGGGAGCGTTCTGGGTTCGTGTCCAGCTTTTGTGACTGAGACGTAGCGTGCTCGCTAGGGCTAAATGTTTGAAGCCTATGTCTAGAGGGTTATATCTGATTATCATCTCCAGGAGGCTCTCTTGGCCCTCTTGTAGTTTGTATGACTACAAACCATGCCGTCCTCTTTCATTCCTCCTATCATTCTTCCACGCATTCATTTCCATAGACTGATACATGTAGTCATCTCAAACATACAAATTAATACATCTTTGAAGTGATTTATATATTTTAAGGATGAGACCACAGAGAAGAAATCGAAAGTACGAACTACAACTATCCGGATATACAGAAAGAAAATAAAAGTTAATAACCTTAACTCCGTTCACAGTTCACCCTTGCTGAATAATGGAAGCGAAACACCTACATCCACTACATTTTATATAAAGAGACCGCCTTCATCGTGTAAGGAGGGAGTTTTTCGAATTGGGCCGCCACCTGAAGAAGTGTATGTAAAACAAGAATCTTTAGATCTCCCTCAACCCACAAGAACTGAGAAAACATATTACAAGAGGCACACTCGCTCTCCAGTATTAACATTATCTAACATCCTACAAGAAGTCGAAAAATCATCAAAGGGTAAGTAATTACCAATTTATGAGTACTGGCAGACTGACAGCCTGCATCGTCTAGTAATTTACAATTAGGCCTACGATTGTATAGGCACGATCCAGTTTGTTTTAGTGGGGAAGGGAGCTATTTCCGGTATAAATATCATGCATTTGGCTACTGTTATGTATTGATTGTAATTATGTTAATGAGGGGTATCTAGTTAGGAAAATATCTTTGAAAAAAATATTATGATATAGAAATAAATACTATTCTAAAGCAATGCTCGTATCATTTTTGAGTCGTCGACTTTGCATTTGAAGTAGAATTGTTTTAATGTAAACAGATTGACAGATCGTCGTCAATATTCATGATTTATTGAAGCTCGTCGGCGCGATGAGCCGATGACTCTTTCAGTTTAGCTGTTGACTCGTAGCCTGGATGTACTTGAGTTTTGATTTCGCCAGGGTCTCCTTATGCATGTTTTGCTTGTTGTATGTTTATATTTTGGCACAGAGTTAGGTCCATGCTGTGTTGTTGTGAATTGGCCACTCACAGTAATATACCTAAATTTTTCAGCAACTAAAATATATAGAAAACTGTGAATTTATCGAGAATAATAGCCATTCAAATAAGGGAGACTCTCTTAGGCGTAAACAACCTATTCACAACAAAAACTATTGCCTGAATCTGTTTGTGTTTTGACAACAAGGTTGTTATACAAAACATTCTATATTATATATCCATATTTTTACAGCCAGTACTGACTATCTTTATCATCGTAGGTGTTGATACAATTATTATATGAACCGTTAGTGCTGATCTGAACACTGAGACTGGTTTGGCCCACTCATTATACCCCGCACCACCCGATTTGAATCAGAACTACACCAGTTTAAAATACATATAAAATATCAACGTGAAAGTCGCACTTTGGATATATAAAAACACTGTACTACCCTTTTATTACATGTTTACCCTGGTTATCCCCTGGTATAATTTTTGCGCTGTTTTTAAATTAAATCAGTACAGTCTTGTCTTGTTTACCAGTACACCATTGAAAATATGGTTGCCTTTAGTAGTTTTGAAGAACAATTAGTAAAATATGTCGGTTTTGGAAGTACGCAGAAAATATTCATTTTGCAAACATGCATATTATCTTATAAAATATCTGTGATGTGTGGTAGAGAATGAATTTTTTTTCTGTATATATATGTAGAAAAGAAGAATGTGTGAAGGGCCCTTCACAATTTTTTATTTTTTTAGTGTTTCTTCCATGGTAAAAACATAATTTAAAATTTGGTTTCGGACCTACATTTTTGGGTTTCGGATGTACGCGTCTGAATTTAATGCTTAAATATAACAGTCATGGTATCACTCTTGATCTAGATTTAATTTGTTGTCCACCACATGCATGATAAAGCAATAAAAAAGTTTTAAAAAGGTGATTTATAGCTTGTTATGAAATGCCTAAACCTTTTTAGAAAGCTCTTCTTGTATGGTTTCCGACCTTTGTTGAAAATATCCCCTGCCCACATTGTAGGCATTGTGTCACCACAATGTCTGGCCGTGCGGCTGTGCGTCCGTGTTTGCAGACGATATCTCGGAAAATGTTAGCCAGATTGTCTTCATATAGCATACACACATCCCTTAGGGGGTGTAGATGTGCCTTTTTGAGGTTATGACCTTTGACCTAATTGTTGACCTTTGATTTTGAGGCGATTATTGACCTTTTATTGATGGCAGTTGAGAAGATCAGTTTCCGGACGATATATCGGAAAGAGTTTGCTCGATTGTTTTCATATTGCACACACACATCCCTCAGGGGGTGTAGATGTGTCTATATAATAAAAATCGAAATGTCATCCTGCATGACAGTTAGGTGTGAAACAGATCGGATTGTTTTTTGGTAAATATTACTTTCTGTGTTCTCACGTTGGTATTATACTATTGATAAGAAAAATGATCTGTTGCTCTAAAAAATCTAAATAACTATATAAACATATTACTTTCTATGTCCGGCTAATAACGAGAGATGTACCAAGACAGGCTATTGATATCTTGCTGCACGAAGTATATTATTGCTTGGTGAAACAAATAAAATAAATAGAAACGTCTTCCAACTAGATCAATCATTTTCAGCATGCGTTATAGATAAGGAAATATTGCAGGAACAAAATTAAAGCATGAAGAATGGAATCCAAATTCTAATTGGTGCCCTGGTGTGCATTCTATCCAGGGAAAGGAGAGGAAAGTGCACACGCGAAAGGCAGTGTGGTCCCAGGTAAGATAATCTCGAAAAAATAAACCTAGCGGACACTTCATCCGAGGCTGGTTCATGGTTAGGCCAGCGGCGCCGATGGTGGGCCAGCAATGAACCAACCTTGTGTGAAAGTCTTGCGTTTGCTGGGGAATGCGTGCAGCGCTGCTTGCTACCAACCATAGCAATAACAAGGTTCTTGCAGTAGCAAACAGTGTTTTCGCAACTATCGACCATACCCAGTGAGATATATTATGATACTCCCAGCAAACACGAGACGATGACCAATATGGGTAAATGCTAGGCTGACGACGTAAATAGTAGCCCAGCATTTATTCAATTTTGGGACAATACTATCGTGTTTGAAGCGCCAGCAAATATTTTCTTACAACATTTGGAAAATTACGCCCCTACATAATATATAATGTGAATCCACGATGACGATGCAATCGGTACTGTGCTGGTTGATTTGCAATCACTCAGACAGTTTTTGTGCCTAATGTAATAAAGCTATATAATATTTTTGTATTCATCCGTGTACAATTTTTCGAGCTTTATCGTTATTTTCAAATTTCAATAATTGTATAATAATGTTTTATATTCTTTTTTTTTTGAGGCTTCGCGAATATACGCAACTAATTTCCATTGAATTATCGCATGTTTTTGGCATTAAATCATATGTCAGCCCATTACATGTGACCTGTGATGTACAGATGACGGCGGGGATTTACAAATTTGATTCGAATTGCAATTAAACAACACTCGTAATTTTTAAAGATAAGTTTTATTTGTAGTCGCACAAAGTAGGCCTCCTATATATTGAAACAAGAGATATTCACAGTAATAGACTTGTGATAGATAAAGTTAAGCAACGTCGCGCCCGGTTCATAATTGGGTGGGTGACCCCCTGGTAATGCCAGGTGCATACATACACTAGACAGTGACGTCGTGTCGTGGGGCTCAGAGAACCACGTAAATCAGATGGCTCGTCTCGACTTTGAGTTGGACGTAAAAGAACCTCAATCGAATTAGGCGCAGTTTCCATCTGACGAGACCCCAGAAAAGCCACAATGTGGAGTACTTGGCATGCACATAAGGTTATGAATTATATCATGAATGATAACAGATCGTCACCTTGCTACATGTAAGTTACTCTCGTGGCGCGATAGCACAATAGTGCGTACTGACACGTAATATACAGATACAGATGAAAAGTTGTATATCAGTTGGTTAAGGCAGGCTGTCTGGCTGACTAGGTTTTATAGAACTATTATATGTTGTGTACACGCGAAAGTGATATAATATAGCGATTTCATGTAGGAATATTTCTTCAAAAAATATGCATATCAGAACACTTTGTGTGACACTGGAACTGTCAACCTGACAGTGTCATTTATAGGGTAAGTGAGAACCTGCTTCTCATCCCTCAATAATAAGGTGCCGAAATGACATGTTTATACAGACAGGCATATTCAATTATTTCCTAAAAAATTATGCATAGCCCACATAGCATAAAATGCATTTACATATGGTAGACTAGGCAGACTCCTTGTAAGACATGGGTATGTCGCTATCTAAGGAGCCATCCATGATAATCATAATGATTTGATGAATACTTGATTATCTCAGTCAGCAGACGACAGATGTAACTGTGGAATGTACATGTACATCTTTAAGACATTAGGGTCTATTATATATTTCAAACGCAAACGTCACAGGTAAGTCAAATTTCAAGTTTTAATTATAATAATACCATTATAATTTCAAGAAAGCACCTAATTTTACATCAACTCTCTGTCGGTACACAGAAGTGGACATTATTAAAAACACGACCTCGATAGCTGATCTCTTGATCGCCTATGATGATCTAATCCTCTATTGATATTATTGTCTCTTTGGGGGAGTCACTGACGTTGAATGAATGATACCCTACGATTAATGAACATTATTAAGTATTTATTAATTTTATTATTTGGTGAATAATAGCTAGATTCGTTGATTGATTGATTTTAAGTGAATAATTTTAGCACGTCTCGCCAACGTTCGACTCAGAAAATGATAGGGGCAACTTCGCTCCACAACCTCACATTGTAGAAGCAGAGTTGTAAGTATTGTTTAGACAATATACAAATGTTCAAATTGTTTTATAATTTTGATTTTTTTTTCTGTTTTAGTAAATTGCTTTTTTTTCAGATTATGTAAGCAGATGAATGTATTGAAAATTACGGCATATTTTGCATTTCAAATGCATGCTCATATAACATACTACCCCGTTATCTCTGCCATAACTGTGTGTATTGTTAATAGGGTAATGAATAAATGGGGATTTAGGCCACCTTTGTGGATATATAGGCTAAACTAGGCCAGGAGAAACTCTGAGGATAGTGAGATGTATCAGGCGACTCCGCCCTCCAGACACTGGATTCGAAATTCGAGCCTTGGCGGTCTGAGGCCTAGCACGCTACATCTTGGTCACAGAGGCTCTTCAAGGATCTTACTAGTGAGCAGATAAGAAACATTTGTTTCTTTGAAACCTGAATGCCAGAGCGGGGACGAACTCGCGAGCCCTGTCTGTCCAGGCAGGCAGCTTTAACCACTACACCAGGGCCCCCGTTGACAGGGCGAGCATTATCTGCATGTGTTTACTATCGATTTTTTTTTTTTTAAATACTGCTAAGCATACTAGAAGAATATAAAGTTATTTATGTATTTTTTTTTTATGAAAATGATCAGTGGAGTATTTTCAACCACCAACTTGTGTGCGCAATCACCTTGAATCCAGAATGTACTACACTACAAATATCTGCGGGCCAATCCATCAACTTCCAACAAAAGCACCATCTGACCCGAGTGTGACCTTATGCACTGAGATGATGGGACTAACTGCTGACCCAACAAAAGCGCAATCTTACCCGAGTGTGACCTTATGCATTGAGATTACGGAACTGCTGACCCAACTAAAGCGCATTCTGACCCGAGTGTGACTTTATTGCACTGACACTACGGAGCTGCTGCCCCAACAAAAGCGCAATTTGACCCGAGTGTAACCTTATGCATTGAGACTACGCAACTGCTGACCCAACAAAAGCGCATTCTGACCCGAGTGTGACTTTATTACACTGACACTACGGAGCTGCTGCCCCAACAAAAGCGCAATCTGACCCGAGTGCGACCTTATGCATTGAGACTACGCAACTGCTGACCCAACAAAAGCGCAATCTGACCCGAGTGTGACTTTATTGCACTGAGACTATGGAACTGCTGACGTTATTCACTGCAGCTGGTTAATATTCATGTTATCAGTACCCTCTCTCATCTACATGTCTGGCATGCACGTGTTGCCAAGGCCAATACTTCGGTTTACGAGGGTGTATACTTGGCTGGACAGGATGAGTATTTTATGCATTATGTATAATTACCTGGTACAATAATATAATTACTGGTAGTTTGATCACCATGTGTTATATTACATACCAATGGGTAACATCTCGCAGGAGAAATGAATTGGCATGTATAACACGGGGTATACCACGTTTGCTGTGTGGACATATAATACATTGTAACTCCACCAGTAATTCTGGTGCAAAAATGGACAATACAATACCTAATTTCAAATCATGGTAAGTTGAATATAATTGAGTACAAATTCATAGAACAATGATGAGTATTTGCATATATTACAAAATAAGACTACCCGGAAAGGCGAAAAAACCACCATAATTCATCATAATTACTGGCACATTTTGTCTGCTGTCATTTCTCGACGTGAAACCATCACACATTTGTTACCAACCACTTTTCTCGATAAACAATGTATTTTGTAATTCACAAATGGTAACATGTCGTTTGGCAATTGATAGCATCCCTTTTTATTCTGAAGTCATTGACAAATTAAAGAAAAGGGTATAGTTAGTGGTTATATTACTAATACTTTACAGACAAATCACCAGGGTGAGGGTGTGGGTTGATATATTATTATCACACCATTGTTACATATATATGTAATATACCTCGACAAATTTATTAGTAAATACTTTTTCGGCAAATTTCAAAATATTTATATCATTTCTGTCTACAACGACAGAATATATGTCCAATATATGTCCAGGTAGGGCCTATATCATTTCCTGTGACATGACAAGCTCCATGTCATGTCAATATGGAACAGCGTGGGAATGGTATTGCCAAGGGCAGCGTATACAAATACTCCATTACCGCTATAGAATTAAGACAAAATATGTGCTCTATTAGTATAACTATGGATATCCCGTTTACACAACTTCTGGTGTGGATCTGTGTATTTAAGGAATATTACAAAACTGATGGTGTTGAATACTGTTGGTCACTTTATACATCGGTAGTACTGATTCAGTACATCCTGTACACCATATGCCACCAAACTAAAACTTCGGTCACAATGACCCGTAAAACGCAGTACCAACGATACTGAGAACAATTCTTGTGGGTTTCTCATCGCCTTACATACACCCTAAGACCTACTAAAAACGCTGTAAGTGAGTGAATATTGCTTTGCCTCGCTTTCTGCACACCTCTGTAATATAAGAACAGCTTGATGAGTCATTATTGGGCATTGGCATAGACAAATCTGCACAATTAGTGTAGTTCTTAAGGTGTTCCCAAAGCCATTGTACGATATACGTAGATTTTTTCACAAAGCTCTTTTTATTATTGCGTAGTTGGTACTGTTACCGTTTATTTCACAGGAGCAGCTTATGTTTTTTGTATGGATGCCGCACTAATGTTTACAAACGCCAAAACATGTGCGAACTGAATAAGGCGTTTGTACAAGCACTGAAAGACCTCTGTGAGAACAACATAAAATTGTACATAGTTCTTAGGGTTTGCCCCATGGGGGTTTTCTAAGAGTTCTTAGACATGTCCAAGACCTAGCTTCTAGCTTAAGAATGGAATAAGAATTATCTTTTTCTTACCACTGCCTAGAGATGACGTTCCTACGGCCATAGTGAAGAGGCTTTTACAGGATAGAACTACTGAACCCTATAGTTGCACCATTATACCTACGTTGATCGTTATTATGTCGCAATGATTCATCAAGTTCTTATTACAGGCCTTTTTTTACGCTTGTATGAACGCCATACGACTGTTGACAGTCATGTGACACTCATACCAACACCTCCAGGTGTGAGTAAGGTGGTCATGAAGAAACATTTTTTGTTTCTTTTAAACCGCCGGGACCGGGAACCGAGCCCCGGACTCTGGCGTGAAAGGCAGCGGTGCTAACCACTACCCTAGGGCCCCCGCCCAAGGAGCGACGAAGTGGCATTAAAGTGCAATAAAGAGGCTTTAGCGGTCGACAAAGAGGCGTTAACGAGTGTCGAAAAGGTGTTAAAGGGCGATGGGGAGGTGTTAAAGGTGATGGAGATGTGTTAAAGGGTGATGATAAGGCCGTGAAGGCTGACGAGGGAGTGTTAAGGGGCCCACATAAAAACCCTATGGTAGACACTAAAAGCATAAATCTGCTTCTATTCTGACAAAAAATATATCAATTTATTGTTTGACCTTGCACAAATGGCCGCCATCCTGGAATTTACCCACAATGTACTGTCTAAAGTACTTTCTGGCCACACCAAGATGTCGGGCATACGTGATGATAGACACCAAAATCACGAATCTGCTTCTATTCTGTCGGAATATCTTGAATATTGCCGCCATATTGAACATTTTAAATGGCACATTTTCCTAAAAACCTGTTATTTGAAGAATATATGTAAAATTATCTTTTAATGGACGTATATGTAGATAAAAATTATGTAATATGTAGAAATTTTGGACACAAATTTGTACTGTTTTTTTAATCCTGCGTAAAGCAATAATAATATTTTAACGGATTTACCATATTTTAAAGAAGTCAACACTATGACACAATTTAATATTATTATTTAATCCTCGCTACATTTGTATATAGGCCTAATGCCTATTTAAAAAAATCAAGATCCTAAATATTCAATTGATTACTATGTTTGTATTATGTGTATGCACATGTCTGTAAGATATATTTCTAATGTAAACATGAACATTTTTATACATCAGCACTGTCTTCACTGTATTATAAATCTGTCCTTATTAGCCCACCTTTTAATTTTAGAAAGGCGTCAGCGTTTACTTTTGGGCACGATTAATTGCACTAAGTTTTTCAATAACCAATTAGGCTGAAAAAATCACAATCGCCGATTCATGTATCCAGCACAAATTTGTTCGGCATGCTGCTAATAACCAGTTATTAAACAAGGTCAATAATGGCGGAAAAAAATCAAAATGGCCGATTTATCACATTTTGGTCAATTAATTTACCTTGTGAAAAAAGTTCTTAATGTATCTGCCTCAAATTTGTGCTGTATGTATAACTAGTTTTCGGACAAGTTTAATAATGGTGGCGAGCTTTATAATTATCGAGTGTGATTTGACTTGAATTAATGGTGATCTCCATTTTGCCAGTCGTCTGCAGATATATATCAGTAGCGGATTCAGGATTTGATTGATATGACGTGGGAAGCCCGAGTTTTAAATAAAAGTTGGACACCACAGCTAGTCCATGCTCTAATCTTAGGCTTCGGATGGTGCATACTTTTTGGCCCAAATATATATATTTTTATTTTTTTTGGAACACTGAAGGTGTCCCCATTGGATCTCCTACAGTATACTCCAAATGAGTATACCCCCAGCATTTGGTTAAAAAATAGTTTATATGAAATAAACGCCCGTCCGCCAATTTAGGCCGATATCACCTAACTGTTATCACTAAAACTTTGTAAGTGTCGAACATACTTTTTGTCCAGTATTTAATTATGGCACGTTAAAAAAGCAACAGCTAAACCGTCAATATTAGATTAATCCTGTTAATGGGAGCAATAACTGATTAGTTTCGGATTTCATCTTCCAATTTAAAAAAAAATATATTTACCATCAGTAAGTGCCAACAAAAATATGTTATTTTTCAGCTGCGATTTGGAAAACTTTTCATCAGCAATGAAGAATAATCGAGTTGACCACCGTAAAACATCATGGATGAATGGATTTATGATGTACAGCAGGATGTACCGGCGTAGATACATTGAGTATGTGTCACGTAGCGGCAATGTTTGATTTTGACTAACAATTTTAAGTTTGTACTAATTCTTAACTGCCTACAATAACTAATATAATCTAATAATCTACACGTCCAACTTCATACTTATTCAAATCTAGTACTTCTCATCCCCCGCCCGTAGGGGAAGTAAAGGGGGATTTTTGTCGGGTCACGTTTTCTTGTCGGCATAAAAACGCAAAAACTACTGGTCAATTTTTTTTGAAAGATTCTACCGAAATTCAATTTGGCCGCCAGTGGTCAACACCAAAATTTATTGTGGGCGCGAAAACTGAAATTCAGAATTTATTCAAATTTTACTATCACATTCCTCACGATATGGAGTTACATGTGCAGGTGATATTTTCAAGGTTTTACTGAAATTCTCCACGATATGGGGATATGCAGGAGATTTTTTAAGGTTTTGCTCAAAATGGCCGCCACGGATCAACTTCATTTTTTGTGGGCGCAAAAACTCTAAAATTAAAGTCGGAAATAATTCACATTTTACAATCACACTACCCATTATCTGGAAATGTGCAGGTGATTTTACTGAAATTTCAATTTGACACCACAAGTCGAGTTTTTTAAATAATTGTGACCGTAAAAACTCTAACCTAATTTATGGCGGGGGATGATATAGGACTTCAGGCCTCTTGTTGTCATTTATGATAGTGAATTTCAAGCAAGGTACGGGTGCATTCAAAGTATTTTTGTTTCATGCACTCAGTCACACCTTACATAGATGCTGAGGTTGACCAGATTATACTAGAAGGAGGCTAAGAATTTTACCCACTAAGCAAATTATTTTGACTTTGTGTGTGTGCAGCAAATGCTGTCGCCAATTTTCGGCTGCTAAACAAAAACAAATTATTATCAATAATATTTATAACTAGACTGTCAGTCAGAGACTGGAAACCTCCGCCGAAATTAATTATTGTAATCCGGGTCATCCCAAAATTTAATGGATAGTAGACGGTGTAGTGTTTTAGTTCCAGAAGGGGGACCAGCCTCGACGTGTAGAGGCTGGTTCGCAGCAATCTCCACCACCGCAAAGTCAAAGACGCCCTTATACATATTCACAAGACATATGCTTCTGTTGTATCAGACTCTCGTTAACCACAGTGTGTGTATTCTGCTCCTTTTCTCCAAAACAAACTGTTAATGAGAGACAAAATGAGTAAATGGCCTGTCCAACCGCTTCAAATGATCACACCTCAACATGCACTCAGTCAGAGCTTGGCCGACACTTAGTGTCGGCCAAGCTCTGTTAGCAACAGCATTGCAGCAGGCAGGCATGACACAGACAATATGGAGAATATCACAGACAATAATATCACTGTGCACATTTGTGACAATTCAATTTGTAATATAACTCCTGATATTTCTGATCAATCAAAGTCTGGTCACCCCCTTCAATTGGAACAATATTTTTCCATCGTCCATAAAAATGTGAGCAGACTATACAATGAATTAGATGAAAATAAATTATATCCTAAAGGTTCCTAATTGAAGTATATTCTGGTATAGAGTTTCCAAAACATGACTTTCAGTTTAATTATGTTACAAAATGCCGTGTATATGTGGCCATACTGCATCATTCAGGACTCTCATATAAGATGTTTTAATGATTGTATGGCCAAATGATATGCAAACTGTCGCCATTTGAATTTTGTGTAAACAATATACATATGGCATAAAGCATGTAAGTTGGTGCACTTTGTTTCACCAACATTGACAAAACAGCCCAAAATCAACTTTATCTTAGAAAATTAAAAATGTTTGTATCATTTACTGTGTCATTTCTAAAAAATGACGCAAAAAACCGCAAGGCTTAAACATTTATAGTTTTTTTCCAATGAAACACTGAATTTAGCATGTAAAGGGTGTAAATGTGTGGCTTTAAGGTGTATTTTCCTATACAAACATGATATAAAGTACAAAACAGAAGATAAACACTGTTCCAAACAATATATTATATGATTAACACTATTAAAGTAATTAGAAAAAAATCATTTTCAGTTTATAATATGCAAGTGGTAAGTGTAAGGAGTGAAAATATGCGAGGTGGGAGAAAATCAAATGACCAATTATTAAATTTTTGGGAAATTTTATGAAAAGGATAACCACAATTGTGCATGAAGAGTACCCTATTTCAAGGGCTTCAAGCTCGGCTTCTAGTGCTGTGGCAGCAACAAGGATTTTTTGATAGGTAATGCAAATATTTAAAAGAAACGAAAATTGTTAGAATTGAATAAATTTAGCAAAAACAGACATTTCTAAGTCTGCACCCAGATTCAGTTTGTTATCCGATATATTTGGGTCAAGTGTACAGTAACTCATAATAAATAAACAAATAAAATCACATAAACTATCATGAAATATCAGGTTACTGGTGACTATATAAGTAAGCCTACTGCAAGGTATTTGAAAATTATGATCTTGCTACCTATCAAAGTATATAAAAAATGTTGGGCTCAACATTATCTGAAACATAGAAAATCCTTTGTGTGAATTTTTTGGATTTTATGACCGGTATGCAAACTTTTTGCGAATGCCCATCAATATAAGGTTGTTACTGTTACTGTAGGCCAATCATACTAATGTAGTCTGCCTACAAATAATGGAACTGCTACTGTGCTACGACAAAATGTATGTGAATTTATATTGATCTAATAACTTCCTAGCACCATTTCAACATAAGTCTGTTGTGATTTAGGGCGGACTTCTTTATCTGTAGCCCACAATTCTATAGCCTGAGCAAAAATATATCTGTAAAATATTATGAATTACTGTCAATTTGTTTTTATCCCTCCCTAATAGTTCTGATCTATTTAAAAGCATTCCAATTATTGTTTAGAAGACATGAGGTAGGTAAATTAAATCTACGCTCGATATTTTCTCAGATTTTCAGCCTTTTCAAAAACGTGACGTACAGTCGGACAAAATATAAATAGCTATAATTTGTAAACAATTCGGATAAAATTCACAATTTTTCCAAATGACAAACCTTTTGACACGTTATTAAATATGTGAAATATCTGAGGCACTTGCTTCATCATAACTTTATAAAATTATCGAAAATGAAAGCGTGACGTACAGTCGGACAAAAAATCTGAAAATCATCATTATTCGCCGAAAACCATGTGCTCTACCAAGACAATGTACCATATCTTAACTGACAGGGTATAATCTTGGAAATGTATTTTTTGTTATTCATACCAGCTTGTCATTTAAAGATATGTCTGCAAACTTTAAATATCATTTTTACAAAAAAAATGTCAAAAAATGCTTTTTGCTTATTTATGGTCATATTTACGTATTTTTAAATTTTTCTGTAATGGGAAATCACTGAAATGAAATATCACCATACATTTTGCGCATTCAATTTTTTAAAATCTTAAAAAACAACATATCTTTTACTATGTTATTATGTCTTTATTTGCTCAAAATACCAGTGAAACAGGAAAAATGGTCTATTTTTACCTTTTCAAATGTTTGGTGGGCTATAGGACCAAAAATATTGAGCAAAATGCACTAAAATTGCACATTTTAAGCTTCTGCAAGGCTTCCTCTATAACTTAGTATCATTTATAATTCTCTTAGAGCATTCAAATTGATGTATGATAAAGCAGAATATGGGGATACGTTGAAATCATGGGCGGTACCAACTTACATGCTTTGTGCCATATGCTAATTTTGGTCACGTGAATGTGGCGTACGCAAACCAAGAGAGTTCAGTTGTAAACACATCAACCACATCATGCTGTCACCAGCGCCACACCCACGAGCCTGTAAACTGTTATAGTTATATTCATTCTGTGAGAAAGGCGTGAGATAGCCTTTCTCACAGAAAGGTGTATGGTGGTATATGTGTATGAAAAATACGCGCCAAAACACGCCCAGCAAACACGAGGCATTCACCCAATGCTGTTTTAACGGTGGCTCACTGTCTTCGACGCTGGCCCAACATTAAAACAGCATCGGGTGAATGCCTCGTGTTGTTCGGCAGGGTCGTCCTCGCCCGGTGCGCGCTACCGTCAGTCTGTGCCGCAAGGCGGGAATCTGCCAACAGTCATGACAGTAGGCCTAGGCCTACCCAGCTGCAGATAACCCCACAGGTAGGCCTATACTATAGCCTACCGACCCCACATCGGCCTTCTGAAACTATAGATATGTTAACATCTCAGTTCAAGTAAGACACAATTATCATCTAACCGTAATAACCCTGTCTAGTGTAGGCCAATTTTAACTTGAAAAACTGCTCAGCCATTCCATTGCTCGTTTGTTTGCTGAACTGTCAGAAATAGACACGGCCACATCACCAGTGATCACATGATTGGCACATGACATGCATGATTCTATTGTTGATTGATAATGCCCCGCAACTTGTGGGTCACATTGGAGAATTGTTGAATGACAATACTGCATTTTTAAGTCGTTTTGGCGGCGATCTTTATCAAAATAAATATAAATAATAGGAAAATCAGGCCCTATAGCCAATTTTATAGTCTGATTACTTCGAAGTGTGTATCTTTAAAATACACTATTCTGTTACCATCCACTGCTGTAGTAAAACATTTTTAAATGATAATATACTGATCACCAAATTACTATTGACGGATATAGGCCTAATATCATTAGAAGAGAATTAGAAAATTCTAAGGAAGGAGGTGGCCTAATAATATATTTGAAGAATGACATAGAATGTAGGCTAGTTGTCGGAGAGACCTAGAGCATAATATTGTTGAAGCTATCTTAGTGGTAGTAAATCATTGCTTTACGTCATTTTTCGGCACAAATGGTCTTTTAAGTGACATTTTAATACGCTAAAAACGTTGTAGTCAATTGAAAGCTGCATTGACACTGCAGTTAAGCGGAGAAACCAGGGTACGCCACTGGCCAGATACGAGGAGGCTGCAGGCTTCCCTTGGATGATTGCTGTAGACCAGTGCTTCCGTACCATGCCGCAAAGCATGCAACTGACGGAACAGATCCCTAATAACCCTCCCCGGATAGGGGCGAAAAGTACTACTACTACTAGCAATCATCCCAGTACACCAGAAATTACTTTCAAACATAAAAAGATTTTATTAGCTGTTATTTACAGACCACCATATGAGCATACCGTACACAACAGTTCTGAGACTATGACGTCATAAAGTAACCTTCAATACAGGTAGGTCAAATGTACTTTAGCACCAATCCATGATGTCGGGATCGTAATCCGGATCCTGTATCCGTATCGTAATCCGGATGATCCCGAAAATATAATCGATTGTTCCTTGGCTCGAAACACACATCTGGTAAAAGTTTCATGTAAATAAGTTCTTTAATTTTTAAGTAAAAAGACAGACAGACCAAAAACATAACCTTCCTGGCGAAGGTAAAAATACATGTGCCAAATTAAATGATTATATTGATACATGAAATAAAAAATTGCAGATTGTTTTTGCTCATTGTCTCAAGAACTTTCTAGTTTGCACGATAGCGCTTGAGCATTAATATAAAATATAATGTCCTGCAGGCCTATCTAGACCGGTAGATAGGCCCCCTATATGAAAATAACCACTCGAACCCAAAAAAAATAAAACAAAAGGTTTCTCGACGGTTTTCTATCCTATTGGATATAGTCAATGACCAAAAAAAGTCTATCAAAATCTGACTCATAAAAGCCCGGAAATCCAAGGTGGCCGCCATAAGGACGTAAAAATCGGTAAAACCATTCTAATTTGCCTACAATTTTACACTTAAACCACGAATCCAAGGTTAAAGGTTAATTAAAAGATAAAATCGGATTTTTCAACAACTAAAAGTAAGAACAAATGTGATACCTTTTTTCATGTAATTTTGATTAGAAAATACATATTATTTTCATGATTCAAGGTCATCTTCAAGGTCAACTTCAAGGTCAAGTACCATAATCGAAAATTCGATTTTTGCCAAATAAAGTTAAGAACATGTGTAATACCTCATTTTCATGTGATTTTGACTGGTAAATCATTTCATGGTATCATATTTGTGATCAAGGTGACCTTCAAGGTCAAAAGGTCAAATTCCCGAAAGTATTATTTTTAACAAAAATACGAATTAGTTGTGGCTATAAGGTTAATAAGCTATTTTTGACTGGATACAATGTTCTTGTTCTTCCCCATTGTTTCTTGAACGTTTTACCATCGCTATGGAACGACACCAGATGCTCTCTAAGTCTTCCAATCGCCCTTCCACACTTTTCCAACGCCATTTAACCCCTCTCCGTCACCCCTTAACACTTACTCATTGCATTTTGACGCCTCTCCATCGCATTTTAACACCTTAACGCCTTTGTTGTCACGCTTCAGCACCGCATCGTCGTTCTTTAACGCCTCTCTGTTGCATTTTAGCGACTCCCTGTTGCCCTTAGATGCCTGATGCCCTTCGATGCTTCCTTGTCGCTCTTTAGCACGTCCACATTACGCCTTTTTTCTTACTTATCACCTTTTAAGGCACCCACATCGCACTTTAACATCGGTTCGTCGCCCTTTATGCATCTGTGTCGGCCTTTGACTCCTCTTCATTGTAAATGAAGGCCTTTCCATCACCCTTTAGCGCCTCTCTGTTACCCTTTAACACATCTTCATCGCCCTCTAACGTCACCCCATTGCCCTTAAACGCGCCCGTCACACTTGAACGAATCTTAGTCGTCCTTTTATGCCTCCCAATTACCTTTAACCATTAGAATGGTCAAACCCGATATATCGGTGTGAACGTATTTGGGTCTGAACCGTTTCACAAATACCGATTTGCTTTTTATATGCAGGGCATTGAAATACTTTCAATAATCAATATTTATCGACTAAGAACCCATATGACGTGTCCAATATGTTGTTAAAATGATATTAAAAAAATATATAAGCAATTTGTTGAGATAATAAACAACAATTTGGAATAGGATAAATAATAATGTTGCCTCGCTGCTAGCTAAACTGTTGCCGTCTGTGGGGCCGGACTTGCAGCGCTACAGCCCATCTATGCCTACCATCTCTTTTTAGCGCCTTCGGTCGAATTTAACAAGTGTAACAAAATGGCGACGGCCAGGCCGAAACACAACATAGGCCTACATAAAGACGCCCTGGTTAGGTCCCTGAGGGAATAACAGATATAATGGACAGTATGACTAGAATTTTAGGTCTGGGTCAAAAAGTGGCTATATTCATGATTGCAGCATGTTTTATGCTGTGATGCCTGGTAACTAATTTAGCTTTAACTGCAATATATGTCTAGATACAGTATACAGGGCCCGCCCTACCCGTTTGTGATTTCGCCATTGGCGGATCCAGGATTTGAAAAAGGGGGGATTTGGGGCAAGATTTTTTGACATATTTCGGCCAATTTAGGGGGCTTTTTAACGAAATTGGCACAAAAAGGGGTGGACGTGCGCCCCCCCCCCCTCTGGATCCGCCCCTGATTGAATATAAAAGAAAAAATTTGGTGATAAGATATTAATACTGCCGAAAATTATGGCGACAATGTTTTTTGCTGATGCCGATATGACACAGAAAGTCGAAAAATGACTGATTCGACGAAACGGGTGGGCGGTGTGTACATCGCGATATCTCGATCGTTTATTAAATAATTCCGCTGACAATTTGTAGAGCCTTTTGACTAATATAGATTGCCCACTGCCCAAGTTTTTAGAAAGATAGATTGAGAAATGAGCTAACCACGACCTGATTAAAATAGACAATTAAATGCCAATTTCTTAATCGAAAATTACGATGTCGGCGCAACAGACGTCGCTTTGTCGATTACGATATCTCGGCCGTTTTTTATCAATGATAAAGCCCTTCTACGACTACCGGATGCCCTAGCTGGTTGCCCTTTTTGCAAATAATTACCAACACATTTTTTTCATCGCATAGGGCCTCGGCCAAAAAGTTATAGATTTGGCTAAAGGATTTGTTATTTGGCTAATTACTTGGCTAATAATTTCTATGAGCTTCATTATATCATTGATTCTGTAGTCTAACGTTAGCTACACGTCAATGATTATATATATGCCTACACCGGCATACTCCTGTGCAAAACAAAAGGCAGTATCTGCTTACTTGTAAAGTAAGCATACTGTCTTTTGGCTTTGCAGATTAACATATGTAGGCCTACACGATATAATTGTTATTTTGTAACAATAAAATAAACTAGTAGTCTCTACATTGACAAGTAGGCCTACATGTACTGTCATCCTATAGGCCTATGTCTTTTTCTAGACGCTAGTTCCCAGACGGTACAAATGGCCTTATCGTGACATTAGACTTGCGCATGCCTACTGCCGGGGCCTACTGCCAGCGTGGTACAGTAGGCCCGCGCCCCATGGTAGGCCTACTCTACGAAGTGGGAATATCAGATTGTTCACTTGTTCTTATTTATTAATTATACATTAATCTTGACAATATCTTGGATATTGTCACCAAGTAGCAATGTATAAGCCTCCTGAGGCAAGCCCTACAATATGTTATTACAATTAAAAGGTCTATATCATTACTGTTATATAGCCTCTTATTTTATAACTATAGTCTGGGGGGGGGGGGGGGGTAATAATTTGAACTAAAAGGCAAAGTAGAATCGTGGAGATAGTGAAAAATACCCGCATTCTATAAATAGAACTATGCCTACAAATTTGTCATGCATATATGAGCATGTATTATGAACACTCAGGCCTATATATCAGTATAGGCCTATAATTAAGCTTAGAGAACTAACATATTTATCAACATAAGGGACCTAAATTCACAAATGCGCCTTTGTTCATGATGTTACACAATGTTGAAGTAGGTCTACTGAATGCCCTCATTATCGTTATTGTACCACATATTAAGATATATTATCTATGCCGTAAGAGGGATCTGGGAACTATCATTATGGTAGCACATACTACTGGTATGCCTACTTAGCGCCCCCATGGAACTCTCACTAACACATGTATATTATGACATAAATACTCAGTGACCTGTCGGAATTATCACTAGGGCCTACCACATTGTCACAACATAAATAGGCAGTGCCCTCATCTGATTTGACCTTACTGTGACCTTCATATGATCTGGCCATGACCTTAGAGTAGCACCCATATAAAGTCCAGCCATAACCCGTCACATTGTTTAGTTGGGTTGAGCTTCATCAGATGTAGTTAAAGTAGGTCTGTGGGAATGTTAAGTGGGTCCACCGGTAGGGTGAACGGCGAGACCCGCCTATCATTCACCATCTTATTATTAACTTCATTCTTTCCCCGTCAGGTCGACGGTTCCGATTGACTTCACAAAACTCTTCTTCAGTTCATTGTATTTATTGGTCTAGACACAAAACATTGGCAATGCACAACCCCGCGCACGACATGTCCCTAGGCTAACTCCAAGCGGACGACCTGCAACACGTCTGCAGTCGTCAAGAGCTAGACTACAAGTGCGGGAAAAAGCTACGACTGCATGGCAATCAGATTTATGCACACGGCACTGGAGTACTAAAACGAGGCAGTCATCCCACTGTCTCTCCGCGTCCGGGGAGACCGGGGGCGACTGTCATGGTAATCGAGCGAGGCAGGGATCCTACAGGTCTACTGGTCATTGGTCAAATCATAGCTATCAAATGTTGTTTTTTATCCATTTCTGACATAGGGGTCTATCAGACTTTTAAAAGGGTGATTTGATTGGGGTAAAACCCCTCCAACCCTTACATTACCCCCTGTAACCTCTTGTGGCGTTTCGACATAGCTCCTTGCTGGGGTTTAGGCCTTGGCCATTAACATCTGAAGTGAACGGAATTGTAAAAAACAAGCTAGTTTTACCCGTTTTGAGCTGATTTGACCTTGCTGTAACTTTCAAATGACCTTCAGATGACCTTGCCATGACCTTAGGTGACACCCCTATGAAGCCCAACCCATGCCACCATGTTTACGTGGGCTGGGCTTTATCAGATGTATTTAAAGTAGGCATGCTGGCCATTGGTCAAAATATAATAATCAGTGTGTTATTAGGTCCATTTCTGCCATGCCAGACAGAGGTGACATAATGGTGATATAATGGGGTATGACCCTTACAATCCACTTATTACCCATAAATCCTTTTGAGGCGTGTCCTGGTATAGGTCTGTGCTGCGGTCCAGGTGGCTTTCAATCATAAGTGACTTCTCAGGTGAACCTGTGAACAGCATCATAGAAAAAACAACAAAAACGAGCTATTTTTACTTGTTTTGAGCTGATTTGACCTTGCTGTGACCTTGGGATGACTTTGGCATGACCTCCGGGTAACACCCATGTGATGGCTATCCCAAGGCTAACCCATGTGACCATGTTTACTTAGGTTGGGCTTTATCAGATGTAATTAATGTATACTGGCCATTGGTCAAAACATAACAATCAGTGTCTTAGGCCTTTTTGGTCCAATTCTGCCATATCGGACAGGGGTGACCAAAGGGTGATTTGATTGGGGTAAAAACCCTCCAACTCTTATATTACCCCCATAACTTGGTATAGGTTGTTTTGGTATAGGTCGGTGTTGGAGTGTGGGTAGGTTTCAAGCCACCATAGACATCATGCACATAATTGTAGCAAAAATAACCAGAATAAGCTATTTTCAACCATTTTCAGCTGATTTGACCTTGCTGTGACCTTGAGATGACCTTACCATGAACTTGGAGTAACTCCCCTATGAAACCCAGCCCAAACCCATGTCACCATGTTTGCTTTGAGGTCAGGTCGATTTATTGAAAGTAGGGCCTACTGGCCATTGGTCCAAATACCAGCATACATCTATTTTTAATTTTTGTTGGAACTGCCATATTAGACTGGGGTCAGTGGGGTGACACGAGGGTGATTTGAGGAGGGGTTGGGGTAAAAACCCTCAAACCCTTATATTACCCCTATAACCTCTTGGGGTGTTTTGATATAGGTCCGTGTTGAGGTCTAGGTCAGTTTCAAGCCATCATAGGCATCTTAAGTGAACATAATTGTAGCAAAAAACAACAAAATAAGCTATTTTCAACGGTTTTGCGCTCATTTGACCTTGCTGTGACCTTGAGATGACCTTCATATGACGTTGGGGTAACTCCACCATAAAGACTAATCCCAACCCATGTCACCATGTGTACTTGGATTGGTTTCCGGCGGATTTATTGGAAGTGCTGGCCATCGGTACAAATATATATTTTGAAATATTTTTGAACTATTTCTGCCGGAGCAGACACAAGTGACACAAGGGTGATTTGATGGGGGTAAAAACCCTCCAACCCTTATATCACCCCTGTAACTTCTCTGGGTGTTTTGGTATAGGTCCGTGTTGAAGTCAGCTAGGTTGGTTTCAAGCCATCATAGACATCTCAAGGAAACATAATTGTAGGAAAAACAACAATATGAAGCTATTTTCAACCGTTTTGAGCTGATTTGACTGGCCATTGGTCCAAATACCGGCATACATCTATTTTTAATTTTTGTTGAAACTGCCATATTAGACTGGGGTCAGTGGGGTGACACGAGGGTGATTTGAGGAGGGGTTGGGGTAAAAACCCGCAAACCCTTATATTACCCCTATAACCTCTCCAGGTGTTTTGATATAGGTCCGTGTTGAGGTCTAGGTCAGTTTCAAGCCATCATAGGCATCTTAAGTGAACATAATTGTAGCAAAAAACAACAAAATAAGCTATTTTCAACGGTTTTGCGCTCATTTGACCTTGCTGTGACCTTGAGATGACCTTCATATGACGTTGGGGTAACTCCACCATAAAGACTAATCCCAACCCATGTCACCATGTGTACTTGGGTTGGTTTCCGGCGGATTTATTGGAAGTGCTGGCCATCGGTACAAATATATATTTTGAAATATTTTTGAACTATTTCTGCCGGAACAGACACAAGTGACACAAGGGTGATTTGATGGGGGTAAAAACCCTCCAACCCTTATATCACCCCTGTAACTTCTCTGGGTGTTTTGGTATAGGTCCGTGTTGAAGTCAGCTAGGTTGGTTTCAAGCCATCATAGACATCTCAAGGAAACATAATTGTAGGAAAAACAACAATATGAAGCTATTTTCAACCGTTTTGAGCTGATTTGACCTTGTCGTGACCTTGAGCTGACCTTGGCATGATCTTGGGGTAACTCCACCATGAAGCCTGACCCCAACCCATGTCACGATGTTACTTGGGTTGGGTTCCGGACGATTTATTGTAAGTGCTGGACATTGGTCCATATATATATTTTCAAACTATTTCTGCTAGATCAGAGAGGGGTGACACAAGGGTGATTTGATGGGGGTAAAAACCCTCGAACCCTTATATTACCTCTATAAACTATTGTTTTGGTATAGGTCCGTGTTGAAGTCTAGGTAGGTTTCAAGCCATCATAGACATTTCAAGTAAACATAATTGTAGAAAAACTACAAAAATAAGCTATTTTCGACCGTTTCGAGCTGATGTGACCTTGCTGTGACCTTGAGATGACCTTACCATGACCTTGGGGTAACTCCCATATGAAGCCCAACCTCAACCCATGTCACCATGTGTATTTGTTAGAAGTGTTGGGCATTAGTCAAAATGTCTATTTTTTGGACAAAACCCCTCGCCACTCACAGTGTATAAATGCCACATTTTGATACCACTCTAAGGGTTAAACGCCTCTTCATCGCTCTTTAACGCTTTTCAATCGCCATTCACGGCATCTGCGTCACCCTTTAACGCTTCCTTGTCGCCCTTGCACACCTTTACATCGTCATTTAACGCTTCCTCGTTCCCTTCAATGCCTTCCCATTGCCACATAAGGCTTCTGACCTCCCACTTGTAAAGCCTTGTTATTTTCTAAAAATGACGTTTTTGAAAAAGTAATTTGCTTTTGACACCTTGAGCATGCTTAATCATCACCAGAATTAGATTATCCAGTAAATATCACACATGAACGAGGTACTATTTGTTCTCTAATTTATGGCAATATATATGTTGTGTACCTCCCCGAAAATTTAGAGAGGTGGAGTGTACACCAAGAGCTTAGCATTCAAGGTTATTTTTATGTCGTGAGAGGGGAGTGTACACTGTACACACATGCTTTAGCTTGATAAAATATCTAAATATAAATGATGTAAGCACAATGTACATGTATCCCTTGAATGTCCCTGCTTATTCATGATATATCTCCCAGTGAATGGATATTCGACACTGTTTCCGTGACACAGTCAATGTGGCATGTATGGTCTGAAATATATATTTAAGAAGGGCAAACATATTGCTTTTAGAAAATATCATCAAGACAATTGAAACAATATGGACCAACTGCTGTTTTTTGTGATGAGTCACAAGTATTCGAGTGAATTATATTTAAAAAGGTCGGAATAACTGTTGTAGGCTATATCCAAGAACGTTGTACAAGTTATATCTACATTACCATACAAATACATGCAACTCGTAGTAGGTTATTATTCGGACATCAGGACATTGTGCCAGTGAATATTACGACATTTAATACTTTGAGTGAACATATAACAGCAGTTATATACACTACATTATTCATAGCAATTTCCTTCTGGTCATTGGCGGTCATTTTGGATTAAACACCTTTCTGGTAGTCAGATTTTGATAACACTTTTTTTCCTGCTATAAAGTACATCCCATAGGTGACAAAACCACTGGATGTTTGCATCAATTGATCAGCCTATACCAGAAATGGATTTCCAGTAGGCTAGGCTGGGTAGGTTAAAAATAGGTATTACAATTGTTATTACTTATTAAAAATCATGTGTTAGTCTCCTAACCTTAAAATTGACGTTTTGACATAAAACACAGGTCTTTAATCTTCAAAAAATGATAATTTTTACATTTCGACTTTGGATTTTTTTTTTATCTTGAAGGTGTCATTGAATCACCAAATAATACCATAAATGGATTTTACAGTAAAAATCAGATCAAAAAGAGGTATTACACATGATGTTTGTTGATACAATGTATTTGAACTTGTTGAAAAAAATATTTTCAGGAATTGAAACTCAAAATTGACCTTTTGATCATGAAGGCACGTACCTTGAATAACAAACATTATATCCATAGAATGATTTACCAGTCAAAATCCCATAAAAATGAGGTATTACACATGATCTTGGCTTTATTTGGTAAAAATCAAAGTTTCAATTACTTGACCTTGAAGTTGACCTTTTGACATTGAATATGATCTTGAATCATGTAAAAAAATATAAGGAATGGATTTTCTAGTGAAAATTACACAAAGATAAGGTATTACACTTGTTCCTACCTTTATTTTTTGAAAAATCCTATTTCACCCTCAAATTTCCAGTTCCAGTTTTTCAGATGACGATTGTCATCTGGAAAACTGTTATATCTGTAGTAGGCAATAGTATAATATAACGCCTTCACTATATTTACAAAAGTTGTTATCATTTATAATAAGTGTTATTTTTATGTTTTTATAAATTAATCCACAATATAATTTAAAGCACATCTATTCATTGATACATGTTTTCTATGTAAACTATTTTTGCCATTGTTGTTGATTTTGCCTGTAATATGTTTTTTTTATGTAACAATAATATGTACATTACAAGGTGGTCTCCATGCCAGCGATTGTTTCAATCTTAATGGAGATCTGCCTTTTCACTGTTTCTTTATTAATCATCGTGTTTGTAATTTTTATGGCGAATAAAACATTTTGACTGTCTGTCTGTCAATTGACCTTTGACCTTGGTTTCTGCCCTCTAGTCCCACCGCCATCATAGATTTTTGACAATTCCAGAATGTTATTGTAACTAAAAAGTTCCCCAACTCTTAAAAACATGGATTATAAACAAGAATCATGGTTTAAATGTAAAATTTTAGGCAAATTAGGATGGTTTTACCGATTTCCACGGCCAATGGCGGCCATCTTGGATTTCCGGAGTTTTATAAGTCAGATTTTGATAGATTTTTTTTAGTCATTGACTATATCCAGTAGGATAGAAACCGTTGAGAAACCTTTTGTTTTAATTTTTTCGGGGTCATGTGGTATATCGACCCGTCTAATCATACAAGTACACACGTAAACATTCACAACTAAAACATCTAAAGTAACTGACTGGCGGATGGGAAGCCTCTGGTGATAGCTAGAGCACATATATAAATGTATATATGCAGTTGCATATGTTGTGATATGAAATATTAATATTATTTGAAGGCCTACCCAATGTTGAGACGTAGCCTAATAATATGTACTGCTTGACAAATCGGCGAAAAACATGCGATACAAGTTAATCTGACGGCAGGTATAGTGTGATAAGTTGTACACTCCTCTGGCAGTGTTACTGTCCCAGCAAACAATGTTGGTTCAGAGTGGTAGACGGTGGGCGTTCTTAAACAACATTGGTTTTAACGTAGTGTGGTGTGCGTCAGGATTATTGACTTAATTTTCACCGTGTCAAGTACGTATTTTATTGTGTAAATAAGCTATAGTTATCAATATAATTGATTTTTTTTTATATCTATATTGCAAGATAAGTTAAATTAAAAGTTAGATGTACTTTATTTTTAAATATGTATTATTTCAGAGAAAATCCCGGAGTACCTACATCTCACATAAGTAAGCTAATGGGACAACATTGGCGCAACCTGCGTCCATCTGAACAGCAGCCATACAGGTATCGAAAATATTATTTCCATCTATTAAAAGTATTAGTCTCAGTGTCACAGGGTGAGGTTGAAACAATGTTACATGATCTACTACAACAGCTAAATATTACTGATTTCTACAAAGAGAAACCGTTGGTTTATATAAACGGGAAATAGCATAAGGCCTCTAACGCGAGGTAAATCATACATATGCTAACGTCACTTTTTGTCTTGCTTATTGATTGATTTGTTGAGTTGTGAGTGCTGGATTTTACTAAATCACGCACTGGCAGTTACATGGAAGTAACCTCAACCAAATGAGCATATAATATAATGCTAACGTTTGCTAGGACAGACATAATGTACTTGTTTTTGTTATAAATAGGAATCGTTGATATTTGCACAAAGGCTATTTCATTCAATTAAGCATTACAAGAGCTACATGAAAAGCTTTCTTAGATTTTCGCTTGAAAACTTCTAATTTGAGAATAATTTTGAAAGATTGATAACGTCACCAGCAAATTGGCCTATTTGTTGTTGTCCCATCATGTTTTATAGAAAAAAGTAATGACATTTTAAAAGTTTAGTTATATTTAGAGCAACAATCTTCAGAACAGTAATATATAGCACTTAATATATAGTAATATATAGAGGAAACTGGTTCACAAATGTAGATAAATATCAAAGTGCTAAGATAGTTTATAATTGACAAATGGTCTTTGTCATCCGGTGTTTATATTTAAAAAAAATGTTTTATTTCGTTAATGAATATAGAAACATTATGTACGTTTATAAATAATGCATTTAAGGTTTTATTAACAGTTTACATGTCAACTTTGGAATAATTTTATTTTTTGTATGTTTTTTTTATGCGGCGCGAATCGGTTATACATTCGGTTGTCATTATCCCACGAATTTAAACAGTTTGGGTCACTCCATATGTGTACACCAAGTAAAAGATATCGCCCGCAGCGGGATTCGAACCCGGTACCCCCGGCTCAGTCAACCACGCTACCAGTGAGCTATCCTGGCGCCAAGTAACTACTGAAAGTTACCATGATTTTAAAGGTGAAGTTGTCTTTACAACGCAGATCCTATCAGTCAGGTTGAATTTTAGACACACCTGAAAAAAAGGACCTAGTTGAGATTATTACAATTTGGAGTTCGTAATTTTGATCCGCTAGTTGATATTTCCGGAGTGTGTCCACAAATTCAGCCGCCTTCTTGGGGAGAGGGTTAATTAGGATAATTATGGTAATTAGCACTATAAATTAGATGATTATCGAACTATTTTGTCATTTAACACAAAAAGTCGCGCAATACCTCATTTTTGGATGTGTTTTGTCACTTAGATGTCTTATACAGGGTTTTTGATATAACAAATTCAAAATATCAATTTCGAGACAAGAGAAATGCCAGCCGGATTTGAAATTCGGCATAATTTCTGTTCCTATTTTGACAGAACCTTGGCAATTAACATCAGGTGATGCTAATTGTCCCGTCACAATATTTAGAAGTCGACAATCAGGGTGAGATTCTGGGTTCAAGGGGCTAATTGTTAGTGCTAAACTTTGACGGATGCTGGCCCGATCTTTGTGGTCAAACTGTATCCTTGCTTCAACCTCTTCGTACTAAGGGGTGTTTTGAAACGTTCACAATGTCCCAATATACGAGCATTTGCATTTCTCATAAACGTGAATTTGCAACAATAAGCCAAATCTACTATTATAATCAACAGAATCACAAAAGTACAATCAACATTTGTTTTTGTGGAGATCTCTAATGTCCCAGCCATTCGTATTGGGCGTAAAGATGGGTGATCAAATCCAGCTATTTTTTCCTTTGGCGAGAACCATGTTTCCGTGAAAATGAAAAAAAATAAAAAATATTATTTACTCACATGTACGCAGAACATAAACTGTGTCATTCCTTTGTACATGATAATCTGATACATGACACACTCAGATACACCATTAATTTTAACACATTTTGTTTTGTACTTTTTTTCAGAGACAAAGCTCGTGTATATGCAAGGACGTATCTCTCACCCAGTCAAGATATAGAACACTATTACTGACATGACATTATAGCAGAAAAGTACAACCAGAGGGAAGATTGTTAAATTCTTTCTTTTTCTAATTTCCATCCTACAAAATAGGATTCATTTATTTGAGTTACGGTAGTTCATTTGTTAGTAGTTAGCGTCTTGAATGGTTTGCATGTTAAATATTTACCTGTTTCTTTTAAAAAATCATGCTCTGAATATGAAAAAGAAAAAAGTGAATTAGTAGATCACTTTCATTTTAAATATTCAGTTTTCGCTTCATGGATCAAAGATTTGTATACATATTGTCAATTTATATACATTTTAAATACAGCCATTTGTTATTAAATCTATGTAAAAAGTGAAAGCAGTAGGCATAGTACTTGCGATTTGCGATAATAGAACTAATTCCGCTTTAAATAGCTTATCAATTAAGTATCAGGAAGGAGAATATTTCTGTATGAATGAAACTTTCTATTACAAGGTTTTTATACTCGTACATGTATTGTAACATTCTATGTAATAATGAGATAAATTAAAACGAATTTAATTACTCTCGAAATACAATTATGTAAATATTTTAATAGCCTGGCAATAAAATGGGCCTGATAGATCTACAGTTTGTTTTATTATGTATATCCACCAGCATGCATGTATGTTTCACGTCTGCAAACTAAAGTATCGTAATCCATGAACAGTATGACACAGTAACACGTAGATAATATTGTATTGGTTTGAGTCGATCACAACCTATATCAATATTAAATAGTGAACGAACTAATGCTGACATGTATAGAGTTTAGATGAGGGGTCACTTTTACGTGTCAGTCCAGAGTGGGGAAACATTCTGTCTATAAATTATTTCGCTACTTTATTCAATTCAAAATGCAGATATTGGCCGGACAAACGAAGATTAAAACACACCATAACATTGTTTGCTTTGTCCGACCCGGGGTCGGACCACTACATTCTAAGCCGGGAAGGGAGAGTTATTGTTGACCAGGTACAGACCAATTATTATGGTAGTCATATGGTATTATAATCAGTCAGGTGTGACCGAGCTGTTGATTATGATGGATCCCCATTATGGTCGGATATGTTTTAATTCATCATTTAAAACCCTCGGAGCTCTACATTCTTAGCTGTAAGAAAGGCTGCGGCCTCGACCCTTTTCACAGCTAAAAATGTAGAGCTCCTCGGGCTTTATCCTATACATAATCAGTCGGGTGTGACCGAGCTATTGATTATGAGGGATCCTCATTATGGTCGGATGTGTTTTAAAACCCTCGAAGCTCTGCATTCTTAGCTGTGGAAAAAGCCTCGGCCTTTTTCACAGTTCCTCGGGCTTTATCCTATACATAATACATGAAAAATACAGAATGTTATTATGTCCATAAGGACAGAACACCCACAGGTGTTATGTGCCCTCAAAATACGTCCAAGAAATAGAATTATATTGTTTAAAAATGCAGAAAACATCAGTGCAAACAATTGTGAAAAAAAAACCCAGCTAAGTGCTAACTAGCTAAGAAATTTCTTAATCTTATATAATAGAAAACCATTAGCAACAATGTGTTCTTTTAAACTATGTTTATATGATGACAAACTAATATTCGTTTTCAATTTAGAGTACATGAAATTCCATAACATAGCTCCTGTAAATCTGATAGTTTGTTGTGACAATCTACTTTTCCAAGCCGATACATGGATATTATTGCCTGTTATTATGGTTGTGCATTGAACTGTTTTGCATGAACATATCATTAAAGATTGAAGATAATAAGTTGAAGCTTTCAGCAGACGCCTTGCGTTACATAGTACAGCTATACCTCTAAATACTGTCTTTTTATTAGACGAAATATGAGTGGACCAACTTAATTTTAAATCTGTTATAACACCGAGGAATTTTATATTTTCAATTTTTTTCTCAAAAAAATGTTGTTTATAGTGACTGATTTATCCATGTCTCTGTTGTTTTCATTGCTAAAAAATCATATATTGCGTTGTATTCTCATTAAGACAAAATTTATATAAATGTAGCTATTCTATAATTTTATTTAGTTCTTTAATCATAATATCACTTAAGTATAAACATTAGTTCCTGTTAAAAATGAATATGGAGTCAGTAACAAAATTAATCACCACTCAAGCTATTCCCTAAAAAGGAATGGCCTTTTTGAATAATCATTTTAAGTTTTATTTTGCATTTAACCGCATTCTTTCAGTAGTAATGTGCGTGAGATCCCTTTCTTAGCTCTTGTTACAAGTTGCAACGCTGAATATTGCAAATTTTTCATTGTTACTTTTTCATGTTTAAAACAATTATCAAAAATGATGTAGGCCTACCGGTATGTGTTTTCTAAAAAGGGCCATACAGAAGAAAGATAGGATTAGACTGGAGGCCATTGTCATAAAGCTTTCAACCATTCAGTTTATCAGAACTGATTTCCAGAGAAATAATTGGATATCGCCTCTAGTGTAGATAGGAAAAGGGATTTATTTGCTCGTGCAACAGCTGAAGGTGCTTAATTGTTGTGTTCGTTGTTATTGTTTGCTAGACGTAGAAAGTAAATTTTCAGACCATGACACCTTTTAATTAGCATAAAGCTAAGATGATACCCCCGTCACACGGGCACAGTTGAATTCGGGTTAAATTCGGTATAGACTCGGATTATTTACCACGGGTTTATCCCGCAATATGTAACTCGGGTTAGTCCACATTTTCTGGTCAAACAAACAGATTTTGTAGCGGGTTAATCCTGGTACAGACACGGATTAGTTCTGGTCACACACATTACATGTTTTGGGGATAAACTCGGGATAAAATAGTACTGGTGTGGTTAAGGCCCTGTGTTCAATTTTGTTTTCAGAATGTCCTAACGGGTATGTTCAGAAGGTCCTTTGTTCGGAAGGTCCAACGTTCAAAAGGTCCCATGTTCAGAAGGTCCTATGTTCATAAGGTCCTATGTTCATAAGGTCCTATGTTCAGAAGGTCCTATGTTTAAAAGGTCCTATGTCCAGAAGGTCATATGTTCAGAAGGTCATATGCTCAGAAGGTCATATGCTCAGAAGGTCATATGTTCAGAAGGTCATATGATCAGAAGTTCATATGTTCAGAAGGTCATATGCTCAGAAGGTCATATGCTCAGAAAGTTTTTGTCCAGAAGATTTTATGTTCAGTAGCTTCTATGCTCAGAAGGTCCTATATTCAGTAGCCTCTGTGTTCAAATCGTACTATGTTCAGAAGCTCCCATGTTCAGAAGCTCCTATATTCAGAAGCTCATACATGTTCAGAATGTCCTTTATTAAAAAAAGACAAACAGCGCCACAAGAAGAGACGCAAGGCGCGGAACGATGAACAAAAAGCAAAGAGCAGCTGCACATGAAAAGGTGATTGAATGAGGAGTAGGGGACTACGTAAATCAAGACGCAGCGCAAGACGCTCCCTAAGACACAGAGAAATAAGCGGCACAAGACACGGCACAAAGACGCATAGTGTAGGGTCTTATGTAATTCCGTGGGAATCTCGTGTTAATTCTTGTCACGTAACTTTTGTTTGTTCAGAATTTTACGCTGATCCAAAAAAATAGGTTGTCATTTTTTTTAGGTCACCTTAAGGTCATTTTTCGAACCCCTAGAGGTCATGACCCCTAGATCTCATTTTTTTTTCAAACACATGTCTTACTAGTCGTGTAACACATCAAAATTCAAGGTAAACTATTGCAATGTTTTCAAATATACATATTAGTCCATGGATCGGTCACCATGCACCCCCCCCCCCCCTCCCCAACTTACTCACCCCACCAACTTTTTTTAAGCTTTGATATGTCAACAACATGAGATGAAATGTTACCAGTAAAAAAAGGGACGAACTTTATATTTTGACCACTTTTATGGGGGTACCCCCAAACCTGTCTGAAATTAGGGGGTAGGTTTACGTAAACGTATGTCGTTGGTGTTCTTATTAACCAATCTGCACATGCAATATACCATATAACAGATAATTAAATACCCGTTATAATAATACATTGCAGTAGAGTAAATAGTTGACTCTCCACATACGCTCGAACATGTTATTTATATTTAATATTTTTTTATTGAAATAATATTGCAGCCTTTTATGACAATAAGTCTAGTTAGCCTGGGCTGAAATCTGAAGCATGCAACTTTGCTCGGGATTTTAGTGTAAGCCTATACTTTTGTAGTCACTTTTTTTTACATAATTTGCGTGTGCTGAATGTGAATCTGCCAGATAATGTTCTATATTTGAGACCTTTACCTTCAAATTAGCAAAACACAAAATGGTTATCAAAATGTTAAGAAAACCTCATATTTTCTATAGTTTGTCGCAGATAAACGCACAATTTGTGGTTTCTGCAAGATATTTAATTGTTAATTTTTTCTTGTGTCTTTGGAAAGAAATTACCTTTATTTGACCTTTAGATCCAAGACATCCGCCGTTTTTTATGTATTTACTGTTACTATAGGTACTGCTAAACATGTTGACAATAATATGATGTTTTTGTGGTAACATAGTGGATTAGGACTAAACGTTACTGACGAGTAAATGTGAAAGAAAAAAGCCAAAATGGCCGCGAAATTTACCTTCATATGAACAAGAAACAAAATGGCTATCAAAATGTAAATTTAACCTCTTTTTCTCGGAATTGCTCAATTTATTGATTTTGTGTCACTTGGGGGCTGAAACAAGCATTTCTGGCGTTTATTGTTTATCGTCTGACCTAAAGTTTTTCGCAAAATCCAAGATGGACGTCATTTTGCATATTTACTATTAAAATAATAATGTAATTCTCAATACTAAGCACATCAAAGCATGTTAGAATATACTGTATTTAAACACAGTTTCGAATACTTAATCTAGCGTAATACGTAGTCTACTATTTAGATTTCCAAAAAACACTTTTATTTGTCTGTAGGCGGTAACCATTTTGAATTTGAAGGTCAAATAAAGGTAATTTTAATCGAAAAACAGGAGACATAAATTTGTCAACTCAAAATCATACAGAAGCCAGAAATCGTGCAATAATTTATAACAAAAATATAGAAAAAAATTGGTTTTGGCGGCCATTTTTTGTTTTGCATATTTACAGGTGAAGGACACCAAATATATAATTTTATCCGACAGATTCGATTTCAGCACACACCAATTATGTAAAAATAAGCGGGACGAAAAATATAGTCTTATTTGCAGAGCAAAGTTCAATGTTTCATATAAATTTCAATCCAGGATAAATACACACATTTTTTTAAAAAAGTTAGCAAAATTCTTTCGTTTAAAAATATATAGGCAATGTGCAATGTACAAATCTAAATACCACTTAGTTTTAAGGATATACACATTTGGGTTTAGAATACATAGGTCAAATATATATATATATATATGGCCAATAATTATGTTTTATTAAGTCGTTTCTATTGACCATGTTTACTAGTTTGTTTTGCTGTCGATTTTGATTATTTGTATTTTAAAAAAATGTTCAAGCGTATGTGTAGAGATAACTGATTAATCCACTGCAGCATGCAATACATCAGTAGAACGGATATTTAGTTATCTTTTATATTGTATATATTGCATGTGTAGATTGGTCAGCTACAACTGCAACGACAGACGTTTGCGTAACACTAACCCCTAATTTTAGGTTTTGGGGTACCCTCACCTAAGCGTTCAAAATATATATTTCGTCCTTTTTTTTGCTGGTTACATCTCATTTCATGTTTATGACCTTCAAGAGACCGAAAATGACCCTTAGAGCTTCAGAATATTTGTTAATTATAAATGTTGACTATTTTGTGCCAATTTCTTTCAATTTGCTATAGGGCCTATTACACGACTATTGTACCTTGAAATACAAACTTTTAAAAAATCCGCGTGTGTTTTTAGGGTCATGTCCTTTAAGACCCCAGAAATGACCTTTAGAGCTTCAGAAAAAAATGACACCCTATTTTATTTTGTTCAGTATTAATTTTTCTTTAAATTGAACATAGGTGTCAAGAATTAACATGCAATTCCCACGGAACCACATTCACTGACATAAGACCCTACACTAGCAGTGCAAGAAGAGACGAGGGGCGAATCACAGCGCAATATATAACGCAAGACGCAGCACAATAAATTACAATTTTAATGCAGAAGTGTGGTCAGATATTATTGTAAAAAAACTTAAATAATAGTCAATTACAAAAAAAGACGCAGCGCAAAAGCATATATGCATGACGACGCAGCTTCTGAACATCGGAACTCGGGTTCGTTCGGATTTCAAGGCTCTGGAAACTTAGGGAACTTCAAAGAACATCGGATCTTCGGAACTCATTCGCGTGTATCCCAAGAAGAAGTGGGTAATAAAATTATGAAGGAAATAAAAAAAAAAACGTGAAATGAACCGATATATAAAAAATGTTTCTATACCTGAAGCTGAAAGATGGAAATGTGTTCCAATATAAGACATTCTGAACAAAGATCTTCTGAATACAGGACCTTCTAAGGATATGACCTTCAAACATAGGACCTTCTGAATAAAAAACAATCCATAGGACCTTCTGGACAATTTTTCTCTGAACATAGGACCTTCTGAACATAGGACCTTCTGAATATAGGACCTTCTAGATATATAGGGCAATCATTTATAGAGAATACGACGTGCCCTGGTGCACTATTTTTCGAATGCAGATTCACACTGGAGGCAGTAAATTGTCTTAGAAGACAAATGCACAGATGTTCACTTTTATATGTATGATGTATGTCCTCATCAATACTACTGGTCTATATTCACAATATAAATGGTTCTTGAAGGTTCTTTGCTTTATGTAGAAATTTATAGAAAAGGGTTCCAAATACATACATGTATATACATTTTGGAACCCTTTTTTTTCAATAAAATGTGCTATTAAGTGGTCCGGATTCGAAGGAGTCTGTAGAGTATTTAATTATGACAAAACTTTTATTGTGTATTTAATTATGAAAAAAACCTTTAAATTAAGACAAAACTTTATCCGACTAATCACAACAAACATACATTCTGTTGCTTTATGTTGTTTAATACTGTATCTAACAAAGATATTTGATTCGTGTAGGGCCTACCCCATCTTCCTGGAACGCTATGCAAATTATCAGGTTAAACCACCCTGTAGAGACTTCAGTTGTAATCGTTCTCACTCTACCCCTGAATGCGATGAGGCCTTTTCCACCTATTTGAGCACCCCTCTCCTCTTCCACCCCAACTGTCGGCCCCTCCCCTAAATTTCAAACTCTGCCCAAAATCATGAAAGTGGTACATGTAGAACAAATATAGCTTTTATTGCAATAAATATGTTACCCATATATTTCTAATTCAAGTATGTCATAGCATACATATTTTACCATAAATAGAGACACATATAACGTTCTGAATTATTTACTTGAATTTATATGAGCACAATTAATCTAGAAATTATGTATTATTTTTCAAAATGAAACCACATATTTTGCGTGCATTTTCGTTCATAAGTAGATAATTAGGGGGATTATATCGACACAAAATCACAAGAATAAGAGTTTAGCCACTGTTTAAACTGTTTTTGATTTATTAGCTGATGTAATCCCCCGTTTTAGGCTCTAATTATTCAATTTGTAATCAGAGGTGGCAATATTTGACTGTATAATCCAGTTGTACACACTCTATAATTGTGTGATAGGCTGTACAAATAACATTTCGCAGATGGCAAGGACACAGTGTTGCCTCAACGTTGGGCCATTATCATCGACGCTATCACAATGTTGAAACAGCGTTGGCCAAGTTCTCGCATACTGTCACTTGGCTTGATGTTCCCAGGCCAGACGGTGCCGTCTGATTGCCGGCGCGTGGCGATTAGCTCTGATGTCTAAGCTTGGGGGGTGTCGCACGAGAGGCACGTGTGACCTCCTGGAGTGGGGTCTCAAATAGGTAGACACAGGCTCATATCTGGCAGGGTGTAGTGGGAAGACAAGTAGGCCTACACCCTGCACGCAGGATGGGTTAAACCCGTGTCTGACTCATCTTGTGGTCTATGGAACGCCAAAGTGGACTTTTCCTGCTACATTTATTTAGTTGGCCACATTTTCATTTGTTCATGCATACTTTTTTTTTTGGTTGTGTTATATTCCATTTGTTGGTGCTTATATTTATTTGTTCCTGTATAATTTACGTTTCCTTTGTGCAGTTTTTATTTGTTGGTGCAAACT
This sequence comes from Flabesymbios commensalis, assembly GCA_964017125.1. Lineage (NCBI taxonomy): Eukaryota > Metazoa > Annelida > Polychaeta > Terebellida > Flabelligeridae > Flabesymbios > Flabesymbios commensalis. Next base: position 74,709,884 of record OZ024906.1, on the reverse strand, counting down.
TTTTTTTATCCCTGCTAGTTTTCAGTTTGTCTATGCTTAGAATTATTTGCTTGGTGCCGTATTTCGTTCGTCGTGCTGTTTTCTGTTCGGCATGCTAGCGACATCTGGTGCTAATATTGTAAGCTTGAGCTGTCCTTTTGTTTAGCTTAGGTGCACCAAGTGAACGAGAGAGACTGTAACGTTATTGACTTTCGATCAGAAAATAAAGGATCCCAGCTACTAAAAATAGTTTTAAATACGGAAGCTACGTATGTCTACTCAGAATTAAACAATGTATTTTAAAAATTGTTTTGTACACACACTATATAATTCATCAAATTTAACACCTGACATAAGGCAGGCCTAACGTTATAATAAGAAAATATAAATCGACAGGGGCGGATTCAATATTTTTATAGGAGTGTATAGGCTGTATAGCATACATACTGCCATACACTCTAAACAACATAGGTTCTTTAAAAAGAACTCTTCAGTGCTATTACCATGCAACCATGCAACCCCAGGAGAACATTGCAAGGGGACCTATATTGTTTAGAGTGAATAACATGTGACTTAAGTAGGAGGTTCGTGGGCATTCTCTCAGTATTTTTTTTATTTCAGATGCTCTCTAGGCCTACTGCAATGAAACACGACAAGAAAATACACATGTATATGATTGTATAAAAAACATTGTGGCAAAATTTTAAACATAAAACACTGCAAAAGGGTGGATCCGAGCCACTAACATGTAGATCTATGTTAGTTTAAGAATCCAGACAAAAACTTAGACGTAGACGCGAAGTTAAACATTGAGACAACCCAGGTTCAACGTCTGCTGTTTCTGAAAACACATCGGTTTAACATGGCGATGCAGCATTGCTGTCATCACAGTGTCATCGCGTAGACATAAATTAGGGTGCATTGGGTGCATGTGCCAGGGACTATAGCTGTGTTGACACTGGGATTATGTTGCAGTAGGGCCTATACACACTCCCCAACAAACATGAGACATTTACCCAAAGTTGACTGACCAATTGATCCAACAATGGATCAATGTTCACTGAGGATCCCATCCTTTTACGTAGTGTTGGTTTAATGTTGTCCCATCGCATACGACGCTGATTATAAAAAAATAATATTCGCCCCCTATCGATTCATATAATTATCCATATTAGATAGCTAGGCTAATCGATAAATATAGTCCAGTAGAAATTGACATGGACCCGGGAATTTTCACAGCAGCCTTTTTTTGTTTTAGACCTAAATACACCTGCAGCAACAAAAAGCCCTCCAAATGACGAGTGTAGACCATGTGACCAGATCAGAAAAAATCAGTATGATTGAATAAAGTTCAAGGTCGACAGAATTCAAGATGTGGAATTATTATGACCCATGCCCAAAATTAATTAGGCACCTCTTTTTAAAACGTCCCCAATTTTTTAAAGAATAAAAAATCACTTAAATTGGTGTTTTCTTCCAGTGAAGTAGGCCCATATAAATGTGTTTTTTTTTAAACATTAGGGGTGATCAAATGTAATGTTTGTTCCATCAGAGCCAAATTCAATATCACTAACATAATATTAGTAAACATGCCACAAAATCCGAGAACCGAAATAATTTCATTTTTTTCTGGATTGTTGGAATTTTTCACATACCCTGTAGGCCTATAATGATGACCAACAGCATCATTTAAACACTCAAAAGAGAGTGCAGACCTTGTGATAAGGTGGACAAAAAATGATTGGATAAAGTTCAAGGTCACAAGAGGTCAAGATGTGGCATTACATGATCCCTGATTAATCCCTGATCAAATGTCCGCACCCCTGTGAATTGAAACAGCTGGGGCCTCCAATTTTCAGGGGACTTACAATTTACTCATTAAGTGTTTCATTCTATTAAAGTTTGTCTTATAATTTTTTTTTTACGAAACAATAGGGATGATCATATGTTTTGTTTGTATTATCACAGTCTTATTCAATATTAGTAATATTAGTGAACTGACCATAATTTCTAGAAAACCGTTATATTTTCACATTTTCACGAATTTGGAATATTTGATATTTAAAGATAATATTATATAACCCTAGAAACAGTAATTAACGTGGTACCACTGACATTGATCGACGTAGGCCTACTTGCGAATAGAGAATATATACAGTATTAATGAGATGGAACGAATCTAAGTAAAACAGTCAACACCGAGTTGTTGAATTCATAATTCATGATTATTTTACAGGCAACATATGACACATCTCCTCTCATCACAAGCAGTAAACAAATGAGACTGGTCTAATTGATTTAAATGTTATTTAATGTAGGCCTACACTATGAAATATTGTGACTGAACTGTTTGAACTTTGAACACGTCCGTCTGTAACCAGAACGTGAATTAAAGGCGCTCCACGAAGGCATGGTATATTCATTGTTTCCTTAATCCTTTCCATGCGGCTCCCAGACCCCAGCCGGATTATGTATAGTTACAGGTTAGGCCTATGACTGGTAATCACACTACTGACAAGGCCATGTGTGTGAATTTCCAGGAAACTGTACTGGGGAGCATTCAGATGTCATTTTGTAACCCATGTAGCCTATATAGAATGTACCCCTGCTTTACTATAGGGGGTGGGGGGTATTAACCCCTTAATAACCTCTTAAACGCTGTAATCCCGTCACCATCCTTTAATACTTGGGGATGGGGTACTTGTAATGCCTAATTAGCATTCAGATGTCATTTTATAACCCATGTATAATATAAAATGTACCCCTGCTTTACTATGTGGGTGGGGGGGGGGGGGGTTGGGGTATTAACCTCTTAACCTAGTAAACGCTGTAATGCCGTCACCACCCTTTAAAAACATGATCCATATGTCTAGTCGCAAATAATAACATGATCTGGGATTGTTATTTAACTAAGTAGCTCCTCAAGGTTACGTCAATACACCAAGCGTTTTGATATGTGATCAAAATTATTCTTCTGTCTGAGTTTGAGTCTGTCTTTGTATTTCATTTTCTGATACATGTGTTTACCAGTCGAATTACCAAAACAATTATATCACAATATAAATATTACAGACCTAATATAAAATTATTTATTCGATCATGATATTCCTATCAATCAGTTAAATTTGATAAAGCATTAAATTATGTCAATGAACTCTAATAACATGACAGGGGATACAAAGTGTTATTAAAGAGTAAAGAGGTGTGATGTAACAGAGAGCGGGGGGTATGGTTACGACACAGTTTTCTAGCTCTGACATACTGGTCAATACAACACCACCAATTTTAAAAATAAAATAACATGTAACTTGTTATTATCTGACAACACGCATAATCTATTTCCATGATTCACTGATGATTTTAGTATTTTTCATTCAATGTTAGTTCAGCTTTAATTTCGCGCGATACTTTATTGATTTATTTGTTTACGCTACAACAAATATACAAAGATTATACAAAATATCCAATGTAATGACCAAAAATTTAACACGAAGTCATGTTAAAATACATGTCACAATAATTAGTTTAGTTGATTCTGATTGATTTACTACTTATATAAAAATGTTTTCATATATAAAATGTGTTGTTTATTATTCTAACAGTAAAATAGTTTGTGCTATAATCAGATAAATTTATAGCATAATAAAAAAGTCCGGAATTAGGAAGGAATTTGAAATTAGGAATTGGAATGTGAATTGGAATTATAAAAAATGAAAATAAAGTAATTGGAATTAGCCTTGGAATTTAAAAAAAGGAATTGGATCAAGCATTGGAATTTAAAAAAATGGAATTGAACCCAGGTCTGTTCAATGGCAAACATTGAGCAAAATAACATTTTGTGCGATAGCAAGAAAATACTTTTGACCCCTCAAAACGAAAAAGTATTTTTAGTTTTTCATAATTTTTTTTGAAAAAAACCTTCGAACATGAAGTCAAGGGTAACGTTACTGATAAAGTGCTTCAACAATACGCAGCACAGAACGAAAACACATTTACTGTCAGAATTATGGGCACTGTTCTGACTAACCCCCGTGCGAACTAGCCCCGGTCTAAATTTCATTAATCCCGACACTTTCATCGTCTACTATATGTCGAACATTATCCTCCAATTATGCATCAGAAATATACTGATATCGTTTTCTTATGAAAGTGTTTATATCGCAGGTATGATGTTAATGTTCATGACTTATTTCTTTTTAGAAATAGAGCAGTGGATGTTTCATCCGTAATCTTTATCTAATGATTTTTATTTATCATTGACCGCTCTTATGGTACCGCCCTTATGCTGCACGGACTGCTTCAAACGTAACTTTCTTAACCCTCTCACTCCTGGCGGTAAATACCTTTTAGTACGATACATTAACAATTTACATGTAGGCCTATTTTATCAAATTATTATTAATAGTGTATCTCGTATATCACTGAATTGAATTGGCGTCTGTATTACGTCTTGCAATGTTAAAAAACTAATGCAAAATATTTTTTATGTTTCGCATTTAAATCATATTTTTTATTTTATTTTAAACACAATGCATATAGAGGACTGATCGACGTGGCCTATATGAAAAATGACATATGACAATTTTTTTATTTTACCTCTAATGGCCTACTCATACCATGGCCTATTTTAAAATTAAATTTATTGATATTGAATACAAAATTGTTTAATTCCGCCCAATAAGAAGGCTTCGGAATTGTTTAAAGGTATTATGGAAATGACAAAATCTATATTTTCATTTACATTGAGGTGTGAATTAATTTATTAAACACAACAATATAGCCTACATTTGAGTAAGTTGAATGATAATAAATTAAATGTCGTCGACTTTCATTTACTGTTAGCAGTGCACGCTGAGCTGAAATAGCAAGTTTAGGCCTACAAGCCAATCTTCACCAAAACGAAAAAGGGGAAATACTATCACGATGCATTGATAAGTCAGTTGTTGAGAAGTACGCTAATTGGAGCAAAATTGACATCTTTTTCCAAAAAGATATAGTATACCAATGCAAAATAAATTCAAATGTTTAATTAATATCTTATAAAGTTGTGCAAGGAACACAATAAGTTTATATACTAAAATACATTTATAGAATTATGGTAGCTTAGCAAACACATGCAGTTTTGCTGCCTACCTCAGAAATTGACACTGATGTAATGATTTATAGGCTAATTTCCTACTTTTATATCATCATGTACGGTTCATATTGTGATATAATATGTTCCATTACGTTTAGGCTATTCTATGTCACTGAGATAGTATGTGTCTGTTTAACAGTTTGTTAACTAGCTTTGTAGATAATAAACCTTTATAGGCCTACTGTTGTAAGATCATTGTGTTTTTGATAACCGTGTGGGAGCGCTGCACGTTGGTGACCCTGTGTTGTACACCTGACGTTAAGCTACGTTAGTCGGGACAGTCAGTGTCGGTCGTTACAACGTCTGACGTGGGTAATTAACGTATTCAGGACACATAGGCTTGCGGGTCATAGTGAACACGAGTAACTGACAAATGTAGGTCGATGTTGGCCCACCATTTACGTGGTTGGTCCAGCATTGAAACAACATCGGGTCAATGCTTTGCGTTTTCTAGGGTATTAGCGAAAAAAATATGTATGTTGTTATAAACGTGCAGCCATAGAATGCCCCCGAACCTCCTACTTAATTCTATACTCCTATAGAAATATTGAATCCGCCCCTATCCATTTATATAAAATTATTTTAAAGGGCTAGCCTATGTATAATATGTATAATAATTAGATACGATTCTTATTGTAATGTTAGGCCTGCCTTATAACAGGTATTGAATTTGATGAATTACATGGTGTGTGGACAAAACAATTTTAAAATGTATTGTTTAATTCTAAGTAGGCCTACGAAGCTTTAAAACTATTTTTTAGTAGCTGGGATCCTTTATTTTCTGACCGAAAGTCAATACAGTCTCTCTCGTTCACTTGGTGGCGCCTAAGCTAAACAAAAGGACAGCTCCAGCTTACAATATCGGCACCAGATGTCGCTAGCATGCCGAACAGAAAACAGCACCATGAACGAAATACGGCACCAAGCAAATAATTACAAACTGAAAACTAGCAGGGACAAAAAAAGTTTGCACCAACAAATGAAAACTGCACAAAGAAAACGTAAATTAGACAGGGACAAATAAATATACGCAACAACAAATGGAATATAACACAACCAGGAAAAAAGTATGCACCAACAAATGAAAATGTGCCCAACAAAATAAATGTAGCAGGAAAAGTCCATATTGGCGTTCCATAGTGGTCAGACGTACAATATATATCGGGATATAGTATCAGTTACACGCTTTATCCCGGGATAAAACATTTGCCCCACCTCCTGAGTAGGGGTGAGAATTTTTGAAACATTATCCCGTGTTATCTCATTTAACCCGAATCTGCTCCGCTTACCATGTGAACGATCCCGTGGTAAACCCGGGATATATTATTTATCCCGGATTCAATCCACGTTAAAGTGCTCGTGTGACTGGTGAATTTAATTAGGCATCCCCCTTTATGGTGGATGTTTTATTGTGACCTGATCTTTTCCTAAAATGGCCGTCAAAATTAAGTTATCGCCTTGATCAGTTTTGGTGTAACTCGGATAACAGAAAGAGTTCGAAATTGACTTTTTGATGTAAAAAAAATGTTATAACAGCTAAATTCAGTCATCCTTTGATACAGTCAAAACCGAATGACGGATTCCTTTCATTTTGGACTGAAATTGAAGGTGGGGGCCAGTTTTATTAGGCATCCCCCTTTAGTGTGGATGCGTACTGTTTTTGCATTGACCATCCACCGCCGTACGTGTGCGCCACCGCCACATTTTGTTTTTGCAACTGAGTCTAAACATATGTGCAGTTTGTTTGTAAATTTCACTAATGTAGGCCTACTGCATGTATATGCCTGGGGAATACTTTTGGTGAAAACATTTTGACCTCACCTGACCTGTCCGCCATTTTCCAAAATGGCCACCGAAATGCAGCTAATTATCCAATGATACCGTCCGAACCGATTGACGGATTTGTTTTATTTTAGGTCGTATAGGCCTAATTGAAGCTGTAGGCCTGTTTTTCTTGATTAGTAGTTGGTGTATATCGGATATAAGGATTTAAAAAATATTATTTTATTAAAAGGATTTAAAAAATGTTTGATCAGCTAAAATTCAGTTGTCCTATAATACAATTAAATGACGGATTTCTTTCATCCGCTGAAGTCGAAGCTGGGTGTCCGTCCTCGGATTCATAGGATATAAATACAACGAACTAATGACAAACATTGTTATGCTAAGCAATGTACCAAAATAAAATGTGTTTAAAAGATGTCAATGAACACAACTAAATAAGTATGTAAACATATTTATATTCCTTGGATTACCCAGGTAGCAGTTATAGCGCTAGTCAAGGCTCTCACCTGCAAGTAAAATTAAAACAGCTTTAGTGCAACAATAAAGTTACCAAAAACTAAGAAAACCTTCCGCCGAAAAACAAGATCAGTTATCATGTACCGTTGGAAAGCTGGACATTTCATGAATATGGCCAGGGGGGGGGGGGGGGGGAAACAACTTCAAGTGATAAATTTTGGACCAATTTGACACTTTGTGTACCACGGTCTAGCATATTAATATGTGACCTATATGATAGGATCTCATACCTTACAAAACGGACAGAATATTCATTAGCAGCATCCATATTAGCTTTTTAAGTCGCTGGGACAATATTCAATATTATGAGAAGCTAATAGAAAAAATATATAAAATAAATTTAAAGACCCTTCCTTTTCATAATCACATAATCATCAAACTGTTTGATGTTGAAAATGCTCAAAATTTATTCACATTGTAAATATGTTTAAATATGTTGTCAGAATCCTCACCATAATTTATCCCACCATAATTTATCTCGTTATAGAAATAACTAAGTTAAAAGGAAAACTAATAACCCTTTGTGTACCGCAGCACAGCTTATAAGGCCAATTTGCCTTTTCAAATAGGTTCCCATTCATTAGACACCATAGGAATATGCTTTAAGCCTCATCCATGATGTTATCTACTGGATAGCATAATTTATGAGAAGCTGGTCTTTATAAATAAATTAAATATAACTACCCTTCTCCTACAAAAGTACAAAAATATAAATGTTTCTATTTTAACAATTTCGTAATGTATAGACCATTGAATGCTCAAATAAGTAATACAAAGTCCCGATCAACTTTGCGCATCGAAATAATGTATCTTATTTAGAAAGAATATGAAAAAAACGGGAATCAATCTTTTCTGTACCGATTTCAACCATATATATTTATTTACAACGTACATAAAACATTTTAAGCAGCATTCAGAGCTGGTATTTTATATAATCTGATGTTATCGATATTTTGATCAGATAAGTTACATCAAATGTAAACAACCCTTTGTATTCAAAAGAAAACAAATGTGTTGTACAAATTGTATTAGATCTAATTTTGTCTAGGAAACATTTTTTTTTTATTTACTAGTATACATTTAAAATTCTATGGGGCATTCTATAAATATCTTAAAACAAATTTTGATAATAACAAATGATATTCGCGTTAAATAAACATTTTTAACAGAATCAGTTATTCATCTAAAACATCAAATTAGAGTGGTGGACAATGGCATAAAGGGAACTTTCAGTGTTCCTCCTACACTAGATAGATTGGAGTGGTGGAAGGTGGCATAGAGGGAACTTTCCGTGTTCCCCCTACACTAGATAGATCAGAGTGGTGGAAGGTGGCATAGGCTATAGGGAATTTTCCGTTTCCCCCCTACACTGGACGCAGATTAAAGTGGTGGACGAAGGCATAAAGGGAATGTTCCGGGCTCCTCCTACACTAGATGGATTGGAGTGGTTGAAAGTGGCATAGAGGGAACTTTCCGTGTTCCTCCTACACTAGATGCAGATTAGAGTGGTGGACGGTGGCATAAAGGGAACTTTCCATGTTCCACCTACACTAGATACATTAGAGTGGTGGAAGGTGGCATAGAGGAAACTTTTCGTGTTCCTCCTACACTAGACACATTAAAGTGGTGGAAGGTGGCATAGAGGGAACTTTCCGTGTTCCTCCTGCACTAGATAATATATTAGAGTGGTGGAAGATGGCACAAAGGGAATTTTTCGTGTTCCTTCTACGCTAGATAGTTATTGAGTGCTGTAGAAGATGGCATAAAGGGAACTTCTCATGCTCCTCCTACAGTGGATGCAGATTAGATTGGTGGATGATCGATGGCATAAAGGGAATGTTTCGTGCTCCTCCTACACTGGATAGATTAGAGTGGTGAAAGGTGGCATAGAGGGAACTTTCCATGTGCCTCCTACACTAGATAGATTAGAATGCTGGAAGATGGCATAGAAGCAACTTTCCGTGTTCCCCCTGTGTATATTATATAGATATTAGAGCAGTGGAAGATGGCACAAAGGGAACTTTTCGTGTTCTTTCTACCCTAGATAGAGATTGAGAGTGGTGCAAGATTACATAAAGGGAACTTTCAGTGTTCCTCCCACACTAGATAGGGATTGGAGTGGTGGAAGAGAACACAAAGGGAACTTTCCGTGTTCCTCGTATATATACTCTAGAAAGATATATTCGAGTGGTGGGAGAAGGCGTAAAGGGAACTTTCCGTGTTCCTAGCTCCTACGCTAGATAGCGATTGAGTCATGTAGAAGTTTATTTGTTCTCAATAAAATATAGAAATGTCCTGTGCGCAAAGAGTGTGCAAATGTATTGTATAATTTTATTATTTTCAAACACACATGAAATAGTAAAAAATATATCATATATTTCGCACCATATTCAGATAATTCTATAGGCCTTCAATCATCTCTTTTTTTCAGACACCACAGACTCTTTTTCAAAAGGCCTACTTTGGGTATCAAAATGTCTGTCTATATACGTATTTTCACAAACAATGTTGTCAAAGGGATGTATAAACATTACTTTATGGTCTTTAATAATTACTAACTGCATAATCGTGATGTCAACATTTTCACAATTTTAAGGAAATTACATGTTTTGCGTGTTTTCTGGCAGTGGAAGGGTGATTGAAATAATCAAATCATAAAATCATAATCTAGGTGCTGAGTTTTGTTGCATAATATTCCATGTAGGCCCTATATATCGATGACCATAGCAGAAAATAAATATTAACGAAATACGCCATGTTGGTTCACAAAGTGTTAATTTTTTCAAATTTGTCCGAATGTTCGTTTTTGTCATCCCCCTAGCGACAATCTCAAGATTTCAAACTTTCCAACGGCATATGATAACTGATTTCGTTTTTTCATGCAATTTGTAGGTTGCCATGCTTTTTGGTGGGTCTATTATTTAATTTTTAACTTAAAACAATTAACTATTTAGGTACCATAGTCCAATGTATAATGTAGCAAAATGCAAAAGCAAAAAACATGTACAGGTCTGTATGTGATATATTTATTCGATCTAGTATATATTCAACCAAATATAACCAAATCATTAAATCCAAGTAGAAACACGTGGCTGACTCCTTTTTATCCATTTGAATATTCATAAATTAAATCATTCCATTGGCGGATCTAGGATTTGACAAACGGAGGGGTGCCGAATTAAAAAAAAAATACACACCACAGTTGGCCGAGCCAGCCTCGTAATTGCTCTAGAGGTGTCGGGGAATGCTCCCTCGAAAACAATTATATCTAAGGCTTTCCAAATATAGGCCTAGTTGCTTTTTGTTTGTGGGTCCCTGAATGTGGGACCTCTGGATCCGTCAACTCGTATCCATAACCGATGGTTATTTTGTTATTTTGTAGTTATATCCACAACAAAAGAAGGTAGGCTATATAGGCCCACTGGCGGACCAAAAAAAGACAACAGGACAGAAATGTTATGTTCTTTGTCCGTGATGACATGAATTTACTGTCGTATCACACATGAGGCCTCAGTCTGCTCCGCAGAGCTACTAGCCATTGAAGCGCCTGTAGAGTATATATCGTAAAGTAGCAGAACTAAATTCATGATCATCACAGATTCGATTTTATCATTGCAGACTCTTAAAAGTAAAAAGCTTAACAACCCTATTGTATCAAATATCTTACATATATGTAGGTTACCATTACTTGCTTAGACGCAAGGGGATTGTTTTTGCTGGGTACAAAGCCATATAAAGATACATGGCAATGAGCGGGCTGATGTTCTGGCCAAGGCTGTCCTCTTATAAGACAAAACAGTTTTACTATATACCCTATTCACCTCTGTATACCTTGACGACATTTTGCAAGGTGAATGCAATATCAATGTCACCAGCAAAGTATTCGAGGTATGTACAACCAACCATTAAGCGGTCAAGATTTTACCCCAATTACATGTAGTAAGATGATGTCTTATGCAGTGCCAGGACCTTTGTTTGTTTATAAATGTCCAATATTACCATTTTTATGATTACAATTATTTTTTAATGTAAAAATAACACCAGGAATGCATTCTTCATACCATAGAACCCATAAAACCATGTATTACATGACTATGTTTGATGTCAGCATATTTACATTAGACGGAATTGGCAAAAAGGCGGCCATCTTGGATTTTTTCATTTTTATGATTACAATTATGTTTTAATGTAAAACTAACACCAAGAATGGATTCCTAATACCTTGGAACCCATAAAACCATGTATTACACGACTATGTTAGATGTTAGCATATTCACATTCGACGGAATTGGCGAAAAGGCGACCATCTTCTATTTTTCACTCACACGCATTTAGCACAACTGGGATCGCTAGGGATTTTTTGTGTGTGCACTCAGAACATATAAGAGAATCATCCCTGAAAAATTCGACTTCCTGCATTTTTTTCTACCTTCATACTAATGCTCCTGGGCTAGAATGGGAGTCCTGAGCGCTGTCGGCTCAGCTCAGCCCATCCTTATGTACATACGCTTGTTTGTCTTATATGACAGGGTAATTAAAAATAGCTTTAATAGGCTTACTTTTTCGATCACTCAACTCAATTACATAGCTTCATATTTAAAATTACTTGGGTAGTAGGCCTACCATTGTTACCTGTTTTAAATTACCCGGGTTGAAAAAATGAACTATTTGGCACAACACGAGAGTATTGCCATCAACACGTAGGCCTACCCATCATTTCAAGCAGTTCTACAGAACATTTCTGCACCCGCCATAATAATATCCAAATATATTTTCAAAGCACATAAACGTCTCAGATTTTCGTGTAAAGCGAACTTAAAAAGTAGCAGTCTTTTGTAATTTGGACGCAAAACTATTAGCTTTCACATTAGTTTCAACAAAATATGTGTAATGGTCAAAGCTTGTACAGCTCATGCTGGTATCTTTCTGTCCTCGCCATTGTGATGATCTTCAGTGACGTTATTAATGTGGGTATCCGGAATACAATTTTCCATCGACCATCGCCATAACAAACATTCATTTGTATATATCATCATATAAACATACCCGCATTTCGTAAATATGCTTTGTGAGTTTCAGAGAGACATCGGTGGAAAAGCAATAGGTAAGCTTATATTGGTACATGGCAGTGGGCATCTGGCCAAAATTTGTCACGCCAACATTAGGGCCTATATGGTTGCTAAATTAGGAAATATAGTGCTTAGCAACAATAATAACCATTGTGAAGTTACAACGTGAGTGATAGCCTATAGCCTGTCTTTTTTTGTGTGCTCTTCGAAATCATTGCACGTAATTGCTAGTATCGTTTCATGGCTAAAAACCCTTTTCAGATAATTGGAACTCCCCCCAATGTGTACTTTTTCAACAGGCTGCCAGAGAAGACGTTCTATTGTAACAAGGTTCGTTATCAGATTACTTTAGCTAATATGCTATGCTATAAAGAATATCATTATTGATAATATCTGATATTCTTAACTAAGCCTACTTGGAATAGAAGTAGACCACAATCAATTAATCAATTGATAACGCCTATATCCTCAGTGGACCTCAGAGGCGCACAAATCCTTAGCGTGATCATATGACATAATCGAGGCCAGAGCAGGTTCGTCAAAAGGGAGCTGGGCTACTAGGTAGCTAGGGTGGGAAAGCCAGATCAAATAGGTAAGATTTAAGTAATTTCCTGAATGTTAAAATTGTTTCCGCATTTCGTATTGGCACAGGCAGGGCGTTCCATAAGGCTGGGCCAGATATAGAAAAAGCACCTGACCCAGTCTTAGTTTTAGTACGAGAAACAACAAATCTATTTAAATTTGTGGAGCGTAGATATTTTGAGCATTTCGGACAAACAAGTAAGTCAGCCAGATTTGCAGGTTGGTTGTTTGGAAAGTTATTGTGCATATTTTAAAATGAATGCGAAACTTGACTGGAAGCCAATGTAATCGTTTCAGAATAGGAACGGAACGACTGAAACCTGGGGCCTTGGTTAGGCCACTCTTGCAAGGCAGTTCTGAACGCGTTGTAATCTAGCGATATTTTTTTCTGGCATATTGTAAAAAGTGAGTTACAATGATCTTGTTACAAGTGCCACTGCAATTTGCTTGGCAAGATCTAAGGACAGATTTTTTCGAATTTGACACAGGTCACGGATATGATAGAAGCATGCCCTACATGTTTGGGATATGTGTTTTTGGAAATTCAGTCTACTGTCGAATACTACATAACGATTTTTGGCTGATGCAGATGGATTTGTGTCTTGTCCTATAGAATTGTGCATGGGAAATTATTTAGGAATTTCTCACGCTGGAGTTTGTTACCAATGAGAAGAAATTATGTTTTACTGGAATTAAGCTTAAGCTTAGACCCTGTCATCCAGGCCGACATGGCCATGACACAGTGTTGCAAAAATAAAAAGAATCGGGTTTTAGGTCACTTTTGTGCACATACAGGCTAAATTTGGCCAGGAGAACCCCCTGAGGATGGTGAGAGGAGTGAGATGACACTGCCCTCCAGACACAGGATTCGAAATTCAAATCCTGGAGGTCTGAGGCAGAGCACGCTACCTCTCGGTCAAGGCGGCTCCCAACAATACTGAGTTTTACGAGTTGATGGGGAAGAAACATTTTTGTTTCTTTCAAACCACCGAGACCAGGAAACGAACCCCGAGCTCTAGCGTGAAAGGCAGCGGTGCCAACCACTACCCCAGGGCCCCCGCCCTACACAGTGTTGCAACTTCTCAAGAGATTCCTTCATATAGGTTATAATAGTAGCATAAAAATATACACTAGCGATGCTAAAAATAAAATATAAATGTATAAATTACAGACCTTAATACACGTGATACTATGCCTATAGGTTATTTTAGTAATATTCCTAAAGTGTTTTACCATGGTACGGAAAGGGCTAACTCACTAATTTTGTCCAAACTTAGCGCTTTGGCATCCCCAATATTCACATTCCTGAGATTCATACTTTTAATTTTGTATAGGATGCATCTTGTTACTACTTACTGAGTTTGGGTGGTGAAAATAAATCGCACAATGGCTGCAGCACTATTAGCGTTGGAAACAGATAGGCCTAAGAGATATGTAAATTTGAGTACCATCGGCATAAAGATATTGGTTCATGCCAAAACTGGAGATAATAGTGCTGAGTGGTGTAGTGAATAGGGCATAGAAAAGCACTGGTCCTAGCACATAGACCACATAGGCCCCTATAGCTGAAATCTTGACACAAATCATCATGTCTGTATTGTATAGCTGGCATGCTATCTATGTGCACTTTAGGTATTAGGCCGATATCTATAAGAATAAAGTACTGTAGGGTTTATTCTCCAGATATACCTACCTCGTGGTCTCATGATTATTTTGTTATATCGTTGCCTGAATTTGTTATCACTTTCATTGTAAACTTGTATTGTATCAAACTAGATAACATGTGTCTCACATTATGTTCGCTCCTCTAGAGCAGTACATGTGACCACTTGAAATTAAAGGGACTGGCCCAGGCTAAAATCATCAAAAAATCGGTGATTTTATTTTGGCTTCTTAATATGACCATATGATGTAAACATGTCCATAGACTAGAACTGCAAAAGTTTTTTAATTTTTGTGCTGCGCATTCACCAGTCAGGCTAGATATAGAGACGGAATTTCTGATTTCTAATTATTGACAACCATGTCAAAAATTAGAAATACGGGAATTTCGTCTCTATATCTAGACTAACTGGTGAATGCGCAGCACAAAAATTAAAAAACTTTTGCAGTTCTAGTCTATGGACATGTTTACATCATATGGTCATATTAAGAAGCCAAAATAAAATCACCGATTTTTTGATGATTTTAGCCAGGGCCAGTCCCTTTAATTGGCTATTATCACCCGTTGAGATGCTACCGACGTTGAGCCAGAATTAAACCAACATTGGTTCAGCGTCTTCCAGTAGGTTTTTTAAAATGTAAATGCCAATTGCATGGCCACATTCTCGGTCAAGGCCTATATGCCTGTGCAAAATAACTGTGGTCTGCATAAGTATGACATATATATACTGCCGTGCAAAGCCAAAAGGCAGCAACAGCTTGCTTCACAAATTAAAATTAATAGGCAGTTGTTTACTTTACAATTTAAACAGTTATTGCCATATAGCTTTGCAGAGCAGTAGGCCTATAGGCTACATACATGGGCCTACATGTTCCGTTCTTGTCGTATAATATACTATTAATATATCTGTAGGCTGAAGTGAGGTCGGGGCCTGATATTTTAAGTTATATATATGGTAGACTGAAGAAAGATGGTCTACAGGGGACTATTAGTGACTAAGACAAAGGGGGAGTTACAGAACGACCACATAGCAATAGGGGGATTTGGGGACAGTTTCTGCAGAAAATTGAAAAAAACAAGACTCTAAATGATGCATTCTGGTGCATATATATCTAGAAGTAAAATTGACTTATTTTAATGGCATTTTTGGTATAGCCTACATGTAAAGGTAAAGGTGCAGGTTTTTTATAGTTTGATATAAAGTCTGAAGACCTATCATCGGACTTTACATTTTACCCACCTGTTTATTCGTGTGCCATTTCAACTCCCCGGGGAGCATACAGTCCTGCAGCCGTTTTGGCGCATTGAACTTATCGTACACATTGCCATCTCTGTCTTTCCAGGTACTTATTTTCACCTGAGTCAAGTGAAGCATTTGAGAGTGAAGTGTCTTGCCCAAGGACACAACATCTTAACAATGTCCCAATATTGAGAGGGGAGAACCATGATATTTCTCTGAAAATCCTGCGCCAAGCGGGATTCGAAACCGCACGGCAGGCAGCGACATTGCAAAGCTCCGCGCTCTAACCACTGCGCCATGTCCCTCTCTAAATGTGATACAACACATTTTGGGGATATGCAGGGGGGCTACAAACACCCAACCCGAACCCCCTGGATACCGCCATGGTGTGGTCTGCGTAACCTTGACATATATATATATATATACTGCCATGCAAAGCCAAAAAGCAGTAACAGCTTACTTCACAAGTACGGTAGGTAGTTGCTTACTTTACAAGTAGTTACCTATAGGCCTACTACACATTTTGGCTTTGAGAGCAGTAGGCCTATGCATAACATGTTCCGTGTTGTAGTACCGGCATAGGCCTAATTAGGGCAGTGCTATGTAACATTAACAAACTAATATAACATAAATAACACGAACTTTCTTATGCTTAGATTATATAATCATGGCTTTATGTAGTTGATGGAAAATAATTTCAACTTGGTAGGCCACCCAGCAAACATGAGAGGGTGGACCAACATTAAACCAACGATGGGCTAACGTCCCATGTTTGCTGGGGATATGGCATGTAGCTGCACTCCTCATACATGTATATAATTGTAGGCATACTATCCTATGATAGGCCTATATGTCTCGCCTAAACTATAAAAAAGTAGGCTTACAATATTATTGTTGCATATAAATATACACATAGATTGTATTACTATAGAACGCTGCTGGATTGAACACGTATTTTAATAATAAATCTCGTCTTTAATACAAATTGACTATACGCGTAATCGAAAGTGTTAACAGTTTATGACAGCTTGAATGGTCATTTTTAAATATTTACATTACAGATATTTTGCTTCTGTCGCTTCTGTCGCCACATGTGGCGATGTGGCGACCACTTGCCCACCTACATGTATGAGCTGTCAATCCCGTGACTGTGATCATGAGCTGTCGTATTAAATTTATTACCGTAAACTGGTGTGACCTGGGGGTGATTTTGGCCTAAATTAAAAAAGAGTTATTCTATGAACTCACAATATAACCATCTATGACAGTTGTATTGTTCTGTTGCTGTTGGTATATGGGTAAAACCAAAAATTGGGGTAATTTTGTAGCAAAAATGGCAGTGAGGTGACCATCAAAGAGGAGGAAAACTACTTTATAGGTTCGGTGCTCCCAATAGAGCATAAAAAAGTCACTGGCTGCGCTAGAAATTTTTTTTTGCTTTACAAACGTCATTTTAAAAAAATGCAGCATTCCACTTACTACTCCGTTACCAAATTACAAACAATTTAAAAAATTATGTTACTTTGTTTAGCTTGACATCACACTTTTAAACGTGATATCCTTATTAAAGCAGATTACTAAACAATCGTACCTCAAAACTGCTAAAAAATTAAGAAAATTTGATGGGATAAACAAAAATCCTTATTTCAACTCCGTTACCAAGCTAAAAAATACTCAACTCCGTTACCAAA
The DNA here is from genome assembly GCA_964017125.1 of Flabesymbios commensalis. Classification (NCBI taxonomy): domain Eukaryota; kingdom Metazoa; phylum Annelida; class Polychaeta; order Terebellida; family Flabelligeridae; genus Flabesymbios; species Flabesymbios commensalis. The sequence goes on along the minus strand of OZ024906.1, from coordinate 74,692,222 downwards.
TGTTTGGCTCGACATAAATATAAACTGTATATTTTCTTATCATAACATCGATCATAAATGGGTGCTCTATTTATATGGGGACAACGAGCCATGTTTTAAAAAACTATATCATTAATCATTATGACTGTAAAACCCATACAATTTGACAATTCACCACTCCGTTCCCTTTTCTTGGTAACGGAGTAGAGTGAAACGGAGTAGTAAAATTAAAAGTTTTCTCGGGATTAATGAAAATATATGGGCAATAATTCAAAGATATATCATACGGGTGGAACTAGTCCCCATAGCAACTGTTCTAGGCATGCAAGCATTAAACCAAACTCGTTTTTATACCCACAAGGCTAGGAACGGAGTAGTAAAACAAAAACATATTTTCTAACTTTTTGGTAATACCTGTTTCGAATAACTTGTCACTCAACAATATTAATTCTTTCAAGGCGAAAAACTTGTATAAGGCCCTTCAGTGGGTCAAACTACATTTGATATAATTTTAGTTCATGATTATTCACTTGATGGGGCATGCTACAATGATGGTAACGGAGTAGAGTGCAAATGTGGGGACATGTATATTTATCAAAATTATATATATCAATATCAATTTTAAGTCGAACTTTGATCATTGATTAGTTTAAGTGAACAATGTCTAGCCATGAAATGTAATTGTTAGAATTATATTGTGATTATGTATCCTACAGTGAAGTTTCAAATAGTGGAATTTTCTCTGGGGACATGGCATTTTCCACATTTCCATGACAGAGAGCTCTTATAAAACCATAGATATATTTATTTTTTTTACAAATCATTTAAACATTATTAAGTAGTAATGCTTAAACGTGAAGTTGCACCATTTATTTTGTATATTATTATATTTAAATCAAAATGCGGACCTTTTAAGTCCTGGGGACACTAATTTTCTGTAAAATTACCCCAATTTTTTTATTTTACCCATATAAATATGTTTGTGTGTGCACCATACCCTTTTCTTCCTGGCTACTTGTAGCGTACAGAGGTAGGCAACGCCAAGAAGGTCACCAAGTAAAAACACGTGTTTTATAGACCTGCAAAAATTACACTGGTTCATGTAGTTCTGCAGACACAATGATCTAGGCCTGCGTATCTATAATGACATCTCATGTCCGCAGCATTCTTGGTCACATTTTTTCCAAGTCAACAACTATTTCAGTAAATTTTCTAAACAGAAAATAAAAAAAGGCGTATTTATGGGGTGACTTTGTCCCGATATAAAAAAAATTGGACTACTTTGGCTCGAAATGCTTGAGAACATTTAAATTTCCTGAGATTAACCTATTTAAATTTCAAAACCTTTACTCAGATGGTTTTAAGTTCTTTTTTTAGCATTAGGGCCTATATCTCTTTTTAAAATCACCGTCTAATATTTTGGGCCAAATTAAGTCACCCCAGGTTAATTATTTTTTGGGCCAAAGCTTGGGATCACAAACTCTCCAGAACCCCGGGGCACGTTTGCACCCTGCAGGTAACTCAGAATTGAGGGCCACCAGGTGAATTAAAAATATAATTCATGGTGTAGGCCTACCCGGTAGGCCTACCTAATTTCCTTTAAGACACTGTTTCTTCCAAAATTCATCAGCTACGGTTTTTTTGTTTATCTCGATCCCGATTCCTATAGGCCCTATGTGATTTTCGTGTCGTTTTATGTTATTTTGGTTATTTTTTCTAAATACTGTTCGAACTACGGTGCTAGTAGGTAAGTAACCATTTGTTGTTCTATAAATAGAACACGTACAGAGGTGAACAGCATAGGGCCTACAGGGAAAGTCTTTTTCAAGCATCACAAGGGGTACGGGCAATAGGCCTACTTGGGGTTGAAGCTGAAATGGCATTACGCATTTACGCGGCACGTTCAAACGCGTTCGAATATGCCCCGGAAAGGGTGTGAACATGCCCCGAATGTGCCCCAGAACCAATGGTCATAATTGCAACATAGTTTATCTTACTTACACATGTTCACACTCACCCATACATGCTGGCACTCCCTCAGCCACACATGACCACACTTTTTCATACAATACATGCCGGTTTGTCTGGTGACCCGGCGGCTGGTGGATAACCGTGATTGATGCCGCCAGTGGCGCGCCGGTGGCCTGATGGACAAACTGCCATTGCCCACTGCTCGCAACGTTATGGGAGACTGACAATGTGCTGCTACCTTGTGAAGGGCTACATCACACTGTTGCCATTTTAGTATATGCCCTTATGTATTTTCGTGCAAAATGTTTGTTAAAAGTGATTTTTTTGTTTATTCCCATTTGGAACATAGTAGTGATGAGAAAAAAAAGGATTGCATTTTTTTCTAACTCTTTAAATCTATGAAAATTGACTAAATCCAAAATGGCCGCCATGTTTCCAAGATATTATCCATTTCAACATAACTTTTGAAATAATGAACACAAAAACATGTATAGTATATCGATTTGTATAGTTTTCAAGACGAGAAAACAGATAACACCATTATATTTTAAAAATAAACAGTTTAAACTTGATTTTTTTTCAATTTTAACCAACAAAATGTACCATAAGTTATCTGCTACGTGTCCGAGAGGCTGTGTGCTAGGCCTTGAACTAAATTTAGGATACTGTGTGGAGGGCAGTGCCAATTAAGATACATCTTACAATGCTCAGGAGGTTATCCCCCTATAGGGGGTGGTGCACTCGGTGAAAATTTAGGTTCGGTGTGCAGACAGGATAGTCAAACCCTTAGGCTTGAATATACATTTTTAGCCAAAAATATACCTTTGAATATACAATTTTTGTGGAAAATAACAAGTCCCTATACAATTTCTAGCGTAAGCATACCATTTATCAGGCCTATACAGATTTGGACAATAACACACCCTTTCTTAATAGACACAATGCTCGGGATAGCCTAAAAGTTTTAACAAACTATCTGTCACTGTCTAAAAACATGAAAACCCTCTTTTTGGCGCAGCGCACTCATCTAGGCCTAATGTTCGAGACACAAAGCAGCCTTTGAATATGCACATGGTGCAGCTTGGTTATTTTATTGATCCTTGAATATGCAGTACGTGTCATTTTCATACCCTTAGATATACCACAATTGTCACCTCTTGGAAATACAGAAATCAGTACAGCTCTAATACACCATGTAGGGGAGGACGGGGCATGTTCGAACACCGGGGCACATTCGCCCCCTGCTGGTAACTCAGAATTGAGGGCCACCTGGTGAATTAAAAATATAAATCATGATGTACCTCTCCCCTAAGTCACTCTTTCTCCCAGAATTCATCAGCTACAGTTTTTTTGTTTTGCTGTCGATTCAATTACGTGATTTTCGTCTTATTTTATGTTATTTAGGTTAATTTTCCTAAATACTGTGTGAACTACAGTTTTAGTAGTTAAGTAACGATTTGTTGTTCTAGAAATAGAACACAGAGGTATACAACATACAGGGAAAGTATTTTTGAACCATCACAAGGGGTACGGGCAATACTTGGGGTTGAAGCTGAAATGGCATTACGGGGCACGTTCAAACGCGTTCGGATATGCCCCGGAAAGGGTTTGAACATGCCCCGAACTAGCCTCTCAACCAATGGTCATAATTGAAACATAGTTTATCTTATTCACACATATCCACACTCACCCATACATGCTGGCACTCACTCAGCCACACATTACCACACTTTTTCATACAACACATGCTGTTTTGTCTGGTAACCCGGCAGTTGGTGGATAACTGTGATAAATAATGACGCCAGTGGTGCGCCGGTGGCCTGATGGACGAACTGCCACTGCCCACTGCTGACAACGTTATGGGAGACTGACAATGTGCTGCTACCTTGTGAAGGGCAACATCACACTGTTGCTATTCATGCAAAATGCAATAATAAAATACAAAGGATTGCCAATTATTGTCATTGTTGTATTGCACTTTAATAACCGGGGCATGTTCGAACGGTACTGGTCGGACATGCCCCAGAGGCGGGGCATGTCCGACCAGTCTGGTTGTAATCACATTTTGCGCTATATTTTTTAAAATATACAAGACAACTAACTATAAATTTTAGGGGGGGCATCATACATGTGGAAGCACTATATGTATGCAATAATGAGTGATTTGAGTAAATAGCTAGTGAACAGGTATGCATTATGTCTTACGGGTTCGAACATGCCCCGTCCTCCCCTACACGGAACGTTATCCTGGTTCAGTTTAGTCATAATTTATATGTGTAAAAAATGTCCGAATACCCCAGTCATTCGTTCACTTATTCGCCCATTTTATTTTCACCTCCCTCCCCCCCCCCCCCTCCGATGATATATATTATCAAAGCATTTCTGAAATATGATTCAATTAATAAACATTTTTTAAATATTACATAAACATTATCTTCAATGCAAGGAAATACCGAAGGCATTTTCTAAAATTACATTCTGGCAAAAGTAAACTTCAGTTTGCAAAATTAATGTGTTTTTAATGACAATATATAACGATAGTGTGGAAGTTCAAAAAATCTGTGATTCAAACTTCAATATCACATTTTTGAACCTCCACTCGAGTCGGGACCTCAAACATGTCGAGCATGAAGTTATATAATTATATTATTAAGAATGCTGCCACAAAAACACGTGAAGGTTACAATTTTTTTTAATTTTAGCAGTCAAATAAGTAACTTGATTTACTTTATGTCACTAGCATCATTATATGTGCATAGATTCATGCAATGATTGAATAATCAGTGATTTATGATTATAATCACATCTGCCAGATTCACATACTTCATTTATCTGATATTACAATACCAGTCATAATTTTTAGTATATTGCTGCTTATATTTTCGGAACTATCCTTTCTCTAAATGTATATCGAGAAAGAAGATAATTAAAAACAAAGTATGTTTAGAGTGTTTCTGAGAGTGGTTCTCTGGCTCAACTCTTAAAAAAAGGCTTCTAATCTGTACGTACTTTGGATTCACGTTTCACACACGTTTCGCCATTACATATTATAACTGCATCACTATATCTATCGTGTATTGTTTGTTGGTGTAATATTGAGGTATCATTGAATTAAATGTACCGATAACAGTTTTCATAAGGTTTTTGACATAATTACGTATATCACATAATTATAAGATAAAATATAAATTTAAGGATAATGACTTTACACAATCATGATCATAGCTATAAAAGCTCTTTAGATAATAATTGTCTTTCTTTTCAGATTAATTTGCTTTTATTTCAGATTAACTCATTTAATTCTCATTCAAATTGTATAATGTACCGTACATTTATTTATTATGAATAATATTCCGCAATAAATTATTATGATTTATCGTAGTAGGGCAGTAACTCTAACGCTAAGTAACTCAAGGCCAGACCCATACACGGTTAAGGTCATCTTAACTTAAAACACACTAAATGTTGAATAAATTTTTCAGACATACGTGCCACAAGGATACATTAGGCCTGCTCTTAACTTACATTCCGGGAATTTTACAACAGCAATGCAAGATCCAAATAGTGCTGCCGCCTTTTGTCATCACCATTATATTATGACCAATGTTAGTTTCAACTCTCCCAAATTGGAAGAAAAATATAGGCCTAGCTGCAAGAATGAATTTGATGCAACAAATTAATAAAATATCTTTTGTGGAGGATAGTTTAGATCGTATGACAACTAAATGCCAGAAATGCGTAATAATTTTTGTATGTACGAAGAGCTATTATCGAACTTTGCAATGACCTTAGGTTGTCCTTGGTATGATATTTGTTTGTTACTGTAAAGGCCAACCCTGCAATCTTTATTTTCTTTAGCATACTCTTTTCCATTAATAAGTAAAACATTACTTTTTTGCGTCAAATTGTGCAAGTGAACTGCTTGAGGACGGGTGTGAAAAAAACAGTATGGTATGACCTTGTTCTGTCAGACCTTTTGCAAATAATTTATATATAGCATATATATAGAGTTATTATCACCTATAGGCATATGTTGACCTGTGTAAATATCTAAATATGGCAAATACTTACGTTATTTTTCCACTTTTCTAATTTAGTATGTAACATGACATCATTTAGCATTGTTGACTTCAAGAAGTGTTAGTTGCGCATTTGACGTCTTGCAATTAAGAATTATGCATATATACCAGATTGAAATTAATTACAAGATTTTCTATGATTTGACATTGAAATTACATTGTAAAGCATCTATCGGGAAAGGGACCCTCAGTATATCTGAACAATTACGCTTGGTTCATATTCTAACCTATCATGCAGTTAGTTATGTTTATGGGTGATGTATAGGCTTACTACTAACTACTAGTAAATCATTGCTTTACGTCACTTTTAGGCACAAATGTTCTTTTAAGTGAAAATTGTAATACGATAAAAACGTTGTAGTCAATTGATGAGATCAATGATGTACAGATGATGATGATGTGAGGGTGGAGGTGATAGGGCATGGTGGGTTTTTGGTGTTTTCCTTCGCTCGCACAGTAATGGGTTCTGGGCATGTCTAGGGGATTTACCCCCAGACGGTAATGGGTAAGCTTACTACACACATATAATGAATATATGTGCCGGTATGTAATTTACTTAGGAATATATATAATAAAGCTTATCGTAGCATTTTAGGCAATATAAGGATGTCGAATGATGGTAGGATTTGTTTTATTGTAGTTCCTGATAAAAAATATTATGGAAAATATAACTTCAGTGATTTCCTGGCAGCCATATTGATTTTCATGTTTTACAAAACATCCACAAGGATGAGAGCTCCACATCCGACCAGATATCACCATAGGGGAACCAACCAAGCATAATCAAAACAGAAAAAAAACTATCAGCAAAAACAATGTTAGCCGCTCTTTCACTGCGATATCCGGTTGTTTTTGCTTATATTTGCATAAATATAGACTTTACAATATTTTTTTCTAAAAACAAATAAAAGAATTGGCTTTCTCATACCTGAAAACATAAGAATAGACTTATTATTTATGTCTCTAGCGTATGTTGTTGCAAAATTATTCGTAAATATGTTTATTTGTATATACTTTGGCGGCCATCTTGGATTTCGCCATTATAGACCTTTTCTCGGCCTATAAAAAAATGCAATCCCTTTTTTTCTTGATCTTCATGATATTTTGAGTCAGAATCAAGTTAGAAATCAATTTCAACAGGCAAATCGCACGAAAGTGTTATATGTGACATATGAGCCTAGACTATTTATGCAAAATGCAATAATAAAATAGAAAGGATTGCCAATTATTGTCATTGTTGTATTGCACTTTTATAACCGGGGCATGTTCAAACGGTCAGAGTCAGACGTGCTCCAGAGGCGGGGCATGTCCGACCAGTCTGGTTGTAATCACATTTTGTGCTATAGATCTATTTTTTTAAATATACAAGTCAACTAGAATAGAATAGAATAGAATCTCATCGACCCGCTGCGAGCTAATTCCGCAGCTGTCTGTGGTGACCTGCTCCGCAGGGCTAAATATAAAAAAGGCGGACCTTAGAAATGTAGGCCTACTGGGTCTATCATCGAGGCTGACTGATTTATTGATTAAAGCAGGTGCTTGCAGTGTGTTTTGTTTACAATAGCAACAGGATCGGTCACGTCAGATGTCATTATGATTATCACAGGAGTCATGGTATTTAATGTCATGTTGTAGTAATAATTGATCAAACTAGGCATCGATTGTGTGGTCTTAATTTGTTTAAAACTCAAACGTTACTGTTGTTAGGGCTAGGTCGGCTGGGGAAGTTTAACATTTTGTTTTTGGGCTATTATCGCCCACTCCTATTTGTGTAAACAACGGCCGGTGTCGTATTCTGATTGTTCCCCGTGCTGAGACTTCCCCTTCCGCCCATCTGCGCATGAGCGGAACGGCTGGTATCTGTCACTCATATTCCGATACTCTCCCCCCCCCCCCCCTGACTCATTGTTCCCCAGGCCCAGCTGTCATGCATTGCTGTGCTGAGACGCTGACGCAGCTGAGACTAGTGTTCACACCTCCCCCATACCGTAACCATGCGACGCTTTCAGCTGTGTTAGTATTATTTCCATTGACAAAATGTTAAATTTGTCACATTACAATGGCAGTGAATCAGTGGTAAAACAACGTGGAATGCTGACTGTTTAGTCAGTCAACAGGTGTCACGGCGCCAAAGGGCTGCCGTGCAAAGGCAAACAGCAGTAACTGCGTACGCCCAGTACTGTGAAAGTATGTTGTTACTGCTGTTTGCCGAAATAGTCCGGGGGCCTATGTAGCAGATCAAGCTCCCATGGGAACCAAATCTTTATTTTATGCCATGTGTAAAAATCAATTGTTGATAGTATGGGTGATAAAAAAAACTTGGTACCAATCTTTTCTAGCAAAAAAAAATATTTTTTACCAAATATTAAAACATAGTCCATTATGACTAAAAATGTGATATTTCTCGGGTGTTAGATAGCGAGGGAAATAGTACAGCAGTATGGAGAACAAAATATACTAAAGTGCATTATATACCAAATGGAATGTGAGAATATCAGGAATATGGATATAGCTGAGGCATTTGTTATATTTTTGCACGAATTTGACAGATAAACCCTTTGTGAACAAGGGGTCTGATAATATAGAACCATCCACAACAACAGATTTATCACAATGTTTTGCAATAAACTTCAGACTTCCAATATATAGGATTACCATTTTATGGATAAACTAATGTTGAGATTTCTTTATGCTATGTAAATATATATTTATATATACGTTATATATACACTGTTTTAACCATTTACGTGCCGAAATCATATAAATACAGTATATACATTTGATGATTTCTATGATACCCCATTCTAGTGCTATATGATGTATCTAAAATCAGCAAAACACCTGATATACTGATGTCTTTAATTGATGTAATAGTTGTAGAAAATAAATTATTGACCATTTAGGTCCCCAAATCATATAAATACAACAAACTATAATGGCTTACATTGTAATGTTAACCCTTTAACCGCCGGTGCCGGATAAATTAGGTTTTTCACTCAATTATTACCACATCCAGTACGACCTTTTAAGCATGTTAAAACCATAATGTGATATTAATCAGCACGTTTTGAAAAGAGTTAACCTCCATTTTGTCAAATCTGAATAGTTTTAACTCACTTGAAGTTGTGGATCGCGTCAGCAATATCCTAGATCTCAATGTCATATGACCTTAAGGACCCCCCACATGATCTCCTGAAAGTTAAAGCCACAAATGCAAAGAGTTGCCTGGCAGTTGTAACATTCTCCATTTTCTACACTGTACGTCAATTTTACACTCCTTATTAATATTGAGGTGTCCCGCTACAGTGCATAGCCAAATGTGTATGATATATAATGGGTTTAATAACAATTAATATGGCATATTTTAGTAAGTTAAGAAGCCTTTTGATCTTAGCCAAGAAAAGTAGCCGACGTTTGTTATGCGAAAGTCGGTTTGGGGAGGGGCTGATCCAGGATCTGATAAAAGGGGGCACTGATGGTTTGGGCCCCAATAATTTATTGACAAATTTAGCCCAATTTAGGCGACTTCTTAAAGCATTTTTTTTAATATGGTGCGCATCCCTTGGATCCGCCACTGACTTGCAACGTTTCTAATGGCTTCTTCAGTCAATTTATAGCTGTGGGTGAATAACCAAGTCAAGACAGTTAAAATTAGACATACTAGTCAGTGTATGCTAGAGATTACTAGGCAGCTGTAGAGATCAAAGCCCCAGTCTCGAGTCAGATACTCCCACAATTTGCTTCACATATATAAATCTAGTAATACTAGTCAATGACTTTCCATTTACCCACAAGCTGAAAACTCATATTATGCCACACTAGCAGGTAAAACGTTAGCGGTGCTGATATATGCAGCACTAGCAGATAAAGGGTTAGCCATGCTGATATAGGCCTCGGCACTAGCAGTTTAAGGTTAGATGTGCTGATATAGACTGCACTAGTAGGTATTAAACTGTTAGCTGTTCTGATATAGGCAGCACTAGCAGGCTAACTGTTAGCTGTGCCGATATAGGTGGCACTAGCAGATAAACGGTTAGATATGCTGATATTGGCAGCATTAAATGAAATGAAATGAATCGGGCTTTAGGCTACCTTTGTGCACATATAGGTTAAGCTGGGCCAGGAGAACCTCCTGAGGATGGCAAGATGAATGAGATGACACTGTCCTCCAAACACAGGATTCGAAATTCGAGCCCTGGCGGTTTGAGGCTGAGCCCGCTACCTCTCGGTCACGGAGGCTCCCCACAATACTGAGTTTTACACGTGGATGGGGAAAAAACATTTTTTGTTTCTTTCAAACCGCCGAGACCGGGAACCGAACCCCAAACTCTGGCGTGAAAGGCAGCAATGCTAACCACCACCCTAGGGCCCCCGCCCTTAGGCAGCATTAGCAGGTAAAGAGTTAGCTGTGCTGATAATACATAGGAGGCACTAGAAGGTAAACTGTTAGTTGTGCCGGTAATAGATAGGCGCCACTAGGAGGTGAAGGGTTAGCTCTGCTGATATAAACTGCACTATAGTAGGTAAAGGGTTAGCTGTGCTGATAATTATAGATGACACTAGCAGGTGAAAAGTATAGCTGTGTTGATATAAGCGGTACTAGCAGGTAAAGGGTTAGCTGTGCTGATATATGCGGCACTAGTAGGTTAGCTGTGCTGATATAATTATAAAGATTCACCAACAGGTCAAGGGTTATAGCTGTGCTAATACCTAGCAAACACAAAAACATTAATAAAAAATATTAACTAAAAATATTATGCAAAAACATCGTTAAAAACATTTAAAAATATTTTTATAAAATTTACATAATAATGATAAAAAAAAACATTTTGAAAAACGTTTTTTCAATGAATAGTTTGCATGATATTTTTATTTAATGTTTTATAACCCGACGTTTTTTTTTAAAAATGTTTTATGACCCGACGTTTTAATATTGTAAAGCATTTTCATGTAACCTTTTAAAAATGTTTGAAAAATGTTTTGTGTTTGCTGGGTATAGGCGACGCCATCAGGTAAAGGGGTAGCTGTGCTGATAATCATAGATGGCACTAGCAAGTGAAAGTTAGCTGTGTTGATATAAGCGGCACTAGCAGGTGAAGGGTTAGTTGTGCTGATATATAAAGAGACACTAGCAGGTAAAGGGTTAGCCGTGCTGATATAGGCGGCACAAGCAGGTAAAGGGTTAGCTGTGCTTTATATAGGCGGCACTAGCAGGTGAAGATTTAGCTGTGCTGATCTAGGCGGCACTAGCAGGTGAATGGTTAGCTGTGCTGATATAAGCGGCACAAGCAGGTGAAGGGTTAGCTGTGCTAATATAGGCGGCACTAGCAGGTGAAGGGTTAGCTGTGCTGATATAAGCGGCATCAGCAGTTAAAGGGTTAGCTGTGCTAATATAGGCGGCACTAGCAGGTGAAGGGTTAGCTGTACTGATATAGGCAGTACAAGTGGGTGAAGGGTTAGCTTTGCTGATATAGGTGGCACTAGCAGGTGAAGATTTTAGCTGTACTGATATAAGCGGCACTAGCAGGTGAAGAGTTAGCACTAGCAGGTGAAGGGTTAGCTGTGCTGATATAAGCAGCACTAGCAGACGAAGGGTCAGCTGTGCTGATATATGCGGCACTAGCAGGTAAAGGGTTAGCTGTGCTGATATAGGCGGCACTAGCAGGTAAAGGGTTAGCTGTGCTGATTTAGGCGGCACTAGCAGGTAAAGGGTTAGCTCTGCTGATCTAGGCGGCACTAGCAGGTGAATGGTTAGCTGTGCTGATGTAGGTGGCACAATAGCGGGTGAAGGGTCAGCTCTGCTGATATAGGCGGCACTAGCAGGTAAAGGGTTAGCTGTGCTGATATAAGCGGCATCAGCAGTTAAAGGGTTAGCTGTGCTAATATAGGCGGCACTAGCAGGTGAAGGGTTAGCTGTACTGATATAGGCAGTACAAGTGGGTGAAGGGTTAGCTTTGCTGATATAGGTGGCACTAGCAGGTGAAGATTTTAGCTGTACTGATATAAGCGGCACTAGCAGGTGAAGAGTTAGCACTAGCAGGTGAAGGGTTAGCTGTGCTGATATAAGCAGCACTAGCAGACGAAGGGTCAGCTGTGCTGATATATGCGGCACTAGCAGGTGAAGGGTTAGCTGTGCTGATATAGGCGGCACTAGCAGGTAAAGGGTTAGCTGTGCTGATTTAGGCGGCACTAGCAGGTAAAGGGTTAGCTCTGCTGATTTAGGCGGCACTAGCAGATGAAGGGTTAGCTGTGCTGATATATGCGGCACTAGCAGGTAAAGGGTTAGCTGTGCTGATAATCATAGGTGGCACTAGTGAGGAAGTAAGTAATCTTTATTCAAGTAATATAAGGCCTAGAGGCTTATCATACACAGCATATATTATCAAAAACATAGTATGTTTGTGTGTACATAGCACATTTCATATGATGGTAATTGCATTAAAAAGAACATTTCATACAACAGCAGGTGTGTTTTTGAGCTCGAAACTATAATATACATAATATCCGAGATCTTGTATCAAGTCAACATTTTTAGCGGTCAAAATCTCTATAAAATTTGAGTAGCTAATAACATTATATAGCACCAGATGGTTTTTTTAGATATTTTTCCCTAATAGTATTATAACGCGGACAAGGCAATAAAAATGATATTCGTCTTCAATAACTACAATTCAATTATTTTCACAAAAGGCACATAACCTGTCTTCTAATAAGATACCATTTCGCCTGCCCATTTCAATATTTAAAACATGACTTGAACAGCAAAATCGTGTCAATGCTGCCCGAACTTTACTCATTTTAATAATACCGGTATTTAAATATACTTCCCATTCCAATGAGTTTTTAAATGTTGAATAAATGGACAGTTTACTAGAGTTTTCAATCCCATGCCTCCATTTATTATAATACAATAACCCTGCTGCTGAGACGCAACGTCGAGGGAAATTGTCAAACAATCCTCTGTCACAAGGCCGCCCTCCTTTTATGGTTACGCTCCGAAAAAGTCAATAACTTTAACAACTCCCATCTCCTGTTAGGCCAGAGCTCACTGATCAATGACAGACAAATATTATTTATTATAATCATCTAATAAGACAACAGAGAAATATTTCACAACAATATCTATTACATCAATCATGTTTTCGATCTACATACAAATGTCAAATCTAACTTGGTACGAAAACATATAAAGAATATATCACTGCGTGTTATATTGCATGTCATGAGGCATCATCGAGTTAAATTAGTGATATATTACTGTTTTCAGTGGCATTCTGCAATTATAAGCACCGAAATCTGTGGGGGACAACGCCACAGTGTTCAGCTCTGCAAGAGGTGGACACCCCCCACCGATTTAGTACAGCATGTCTCACATGTAGAAAACTAATTTAAGTTTGAAATACTATATATTCACCCCCAGCATACTTTAAAGTTTAAACATCACAAATCCTACATATCACACAGTAATAAACACCACTTGTTATTGCTTTAAGTGTACTTGATTACATCTCGAACCTAAAATAATTGGTCGCAGTCACAACTGGCCGACCACTAGCATAACGGCTCGCGACAGTGGATAATAACAATGTAAAAATAGACAAGGTTGTCCTAAACTGACGAAATACTACAAAAGTTAAATCAGTCAAGAAAATGATACAAAACTCAGTTCCACTTCTTTGCTCGCTAGAGTACTGTATCCACTTTTTCCCCATATGTGCTGCCCCTCAGCCTTGCAGACCCAGTCACAACTGACGGCCTTTAACACCGAAGGGCACCACACTAGTGATAAGTGAACAGGCATAATAACTATATGAGGAGCCCCCAACTACTAATGTGTTTTGACTATCAAAGTTAACCATCAGAGATCCAATATGTCTTTACCTTCCCAATCACAAACCAGGCTGGCTGGACAATACAAACCCAGTCACAACTGACGATCTGTTTGCCTAGCCTCCCTCCCCATGAAAACTAACTTTATTTGATGGAAGTCTTCAATTTTGGGATTCTAATTTAACGCTGAAAAGCATTTGATTTCCAACGACCTAATCTCTGAATCTCTGAATCTGCCATATCCGCCTCAGCAGCTGTTGTTGCTGCCCCTATCCGAAAAGAATGTCCTTTATACCGCTTGACATCTAACCCTGCTGCTGAGACGCAACGCCGAAGGAAATTGTCAAACAATCCTCTGTCACAAGGCCGCCCTCCTTCTAATATAAAAGCTGGTCCCTCTTTATCACCCCTCAGGGACAAATATTTAGCGATTTCGTGTACCGGGCAAAATTTTTGGTCAGGTGAAGCTTTAATGCATAAAGTGATACCGCCCCCCGCATAATGCTTTTTCCATTTTTCTAGATCTATTTCCAAAGAAACTAATTTTTTTGTTTTTGAGAGTGAATGTTAACTGTCTTAATTTCAATGTCTCTGAAGAGTCAGCGGTTTTGTAGCGCACTACAATTTTACCAATTCTCAAAAAAGCATGAGAAGCGAGCAAAAACATTGCTCTGAAAAGTGCTACCTGATAAGTAGATGAGGTGCAGAATGAAGTAGTTTAACCAAAATGTCTGAAGTTATTGGAAGACGCTTATCAACTGAGTGACCCTTCTTTTGCACCCCAGGAATCATTTTCTTAACTAAAAATGAAGCAGTTGGGTCAGGTAAACCTGCAAGCTTATGCATGGATGCTAAAGCCGAAATGTACGTTAAAATTGTGGCGGGCGCTAACGTTTTTGAATACAAATATGTTACAAAACTGGATATAATACCAGGGGAGGCTGGCCAGGCAGTTGCTCTCGGGGAGCATTCTTGTTGAAAAGCGGTGAGGAGATGAAACACCCTTTTATACTGACATTTAGTTGATGTCGACATTTCACCAGAAAGTAGATTCGCCATAATACTGGCTATGTTGGTAACAGGTGTCGTGGGATATCTACCGGTCCGATAAGCGCCCATGGCGTGACTTCTTTGAACTTCTGTACCTGTCCACGAGATAATAAATCACTTTGTATATTCACAGTTCCGGGTATATGTACAACGTTAGTTAGAATATTAAATTTCATGCATAATAGGACAAAACGTCTTACTAGGGTCATGAGTTGTGGATCTTTTGAGGTATTATTGTTCACAATATAAACTATGGACTCGTTGTCACAGTGAAGCACAATGCAATGATCTTTAAGTCTAGTGCAAAACTCTTAAGCCCAAAACTGAAGCAAAAAATCCTTTCCTGGTAATGTGAGAATCAGCCCATGAGACAGGCCAGTAGCCATGAAACCACTCGTTTCCGCAAATCCCCCCAAAACCTAAGTCACTTGCATCACTAAACAAATGAAACACTTCATTTGTGACCCACCGATCTTCTAATATCAGAGATTTTCCATTGAACTCTGAAGCGAATTGATACCAAGCATGACTGTCAGCTTTTGCATCTGCTGTGAGACGTCTGCAGTGGTGGGTTTTTGTATGCCCCGGGTCAAGTCAAATAATCGCCGCAAAAAAGCCCTTCCCGGTCGTACAACAGCAGTGAAGCCCCAGCAGTGACTGCAGGTCTCTCAAAGTAACTTCCAATCATACTTTTTAATGCTGCCTTAATTTTATTCAATTTATCTTCCCGTAAGCGGGCTTCCATCAGAACACTTGTCAATTTCGATACCCAAAAATGTAATGCAAGTGCAAGGTAATACTATTTTCTCCTCTTTCAATGGAACTCCAATGTCATTGCACAAAAATTGAGAGGATTTAAGAAAAAAAATACATTGATTGTGATTTGGTGGTCCAAAGAAGAGAAAATCATCTGAAACCTTGACAGTCTGAGCAATAAAATTTGTATTGACTATCCATTGCAGAGCATCAGAAAAGGATTTAAATAATTGGCAGCTACAACGCGCCCCCATAGGCAAGGATTTGTCATAATATAAAAGACCTTGCCACTCAAACCCTAACAAATTGTAATCCTCAGGATGCACCGGCAACAACCGAAATGCGTTCTGAATGTCAGTTTTTGCCATTAAAGCTCCATGCCCAATTTTCCTAATAATTTTGAAAGCATCATCCAAAGTTTGATAGGTAACAGAAGAAAGATGGTCAGGAATGAAATCATTGACTGACTGTCCTGTTGGTTTTGACAGATTATGAATGAACCTTTGACCCCCGTCCGACTTTGGAACTGTGAAAAGTGGAGAAGCATCTAAATTTTTAAATGGTGGGTATGTAAAAGGACCTGAAATTCTGCCTGCTTTTATCTCACTGGCTATTTTATCTGAAACTAATTTTGAATTTTCTAACGAAATATTTTTTCTTCAACTGCTATTACCCTAATCTAAAACCATTAAGAAATCCATTTAAAATTAGTGTTCTGGATACAGGGTCATAATTTTTTAAATACATAGCAAGCCTATCAGCGCAGACTGGGGTAAGCAAATGACCAGCGTCTGCCTCTTGCTCCCCCTCGTGGAGGGAGTTCTCTACCTGCCCCTGGGTTTCCCTGATGCTGTGGGTGACTGTAAGTGTATTGTGGCTTGTTAAATTGGGGGGGGGGGGGATTGCCTTCGACTGTAGCAGCCTGATGCTGGGTGGTTTCCTTTACAATGGTTGCACCTGTGCTCAAACTGGCAACTCCTTCGGCTACAAAATCCTCGTTGGTTAAAATAGTGGCAGGTCCCCTGTTTTCCCGGAAAGCTACGAAAATTCCCCATACCAGTATTTGCAAAACTTCCCACGAATGGACCTGTCCCGCTCCCAGTCATGGCTGAAGCCATGGCTCTGAGCCATAACTCTCCATGTAGGACCCCCCAGTCTAACAACTGATTCTCCTCATATTGTTGACGGAAAGTTTGGTCATACAACCTCCACTCAAAGCCACCCTGCTTTGCTAAATCCCTCACAATTTCCATATATTTAAGCAATGCTGGCCCTTGAGTTGGCGATTGCTGCAGAATGACTGCAGCAAATATATGGAAAGCCAAAGTCCACTGATCGATATTCGCCACAGGCTTAATTCGTGTGGCTGGCTGAATTCCGATCAGTGAATCGCCTTCCCTACTATTACGGAAACCCAGGGTATATTCATCCTGCCGAGGTGCTGTGTTCAACAACTGGCCAAGATGGATATACTCATTGTTCCAAATTTTTTCCTTCAATTTTTTTGGAACTCCACTAGCTAAAGGAGTGTCCGACATTAGAGGTACGACTTTATCAGGAAACTGACCAGGTATAATGAAATTGGTGTTAGTACGTCATTCAGAATTTTTCCTGTGACGCCTCTTTCAACGTCTGCTGGGGAGGCAAGTGTGTGGGAGTTATTCAGGATCTTGGCTAAATGTTCACCTGGTAAACGCCGAGTGTCTCTTTCTCGCTTTCGGCGGCCTTCTCAGATTTCCCCCCGTACTTGCTCATCAGGATCACTGTCCTTATAATTTGATGTTGACAGCTCTGATGATGTAGGCGAGGGCGTTCTTTTTCATGCAGCATTCTTTCCCTTGCCTGTGGATTGTCTTACACGCATCCGCTTTGAGGGCCTAGTGCGAACACGATTATCAAACGAGCATTTCGAATCCAAGTCCGTTTCATCTCCTGACAAATTTGCTCGTTTAGAGGGTTGTGTTTTCCTCCTTACTGCTTATAATTGTCTTTTAGCCCGAATCGGTCTTGCCAAATGGGGAGAACTGTCAGAGAATTCTTCGGTCTCTTCTCTTGCTGGTTGACGCCTGGCTGTCTTGGCCAATTTTTCGACCCCTTGCATTTGAGGCTCTGGCCGTCTCCTTGCTCGTCCCGGCACCATCATCTCGCAGCTTGGCAGGGAGCTTTCTGGTTCTGGACACCTCCTCAGTGGCCCTTTTCTTTTTTCCAGCCATCTATAACAAAAAATTTCCAGCAGCGAAAATGTGATCCGATGTTATGTTTAGCATGTTAACCACCCCTATGGGCTATATGACTGTCCACCTCTCCCTGTTGGCACATATTTCACCACTTTCCGAAAATATGTTAACATAATTATTCTTTTATGACATTTAAATCATACATATATTTTCAACAATTGAAGCCTGACATATTCAGCTATGAACTATTATTTATAAACATCTTCAGTAAGTTTGATTGTTTTAAATTCCATCTGTATTTCATGATGCTAGTGATTTCATTGATATAATATTCAGCTAAATCTTTCGGCTATTCACATCAGTATTTCTCGACATTTTAAGTCGGAGTCCATCGGCACAATTAGCCGGAATTCACAACACTTTAGTGAAATTTATTTGTTTTCTTTTAACAACGCTAAAGGTTTTATTAGCATATAATCAGCCGAAACTTTTAACTAGTATTCCTTGACATTTTAAGTCAGAGTCCATCGGCACCATAAGCCGGGATTCTTAACAAATCAGTGAAATTGTATTGTTTTTAATTAATGATGTTTGAAATTTAAAAATTATCAGACAAATACTTCAGATATTTAATATAGTATTTCTCGACATTTTAAGTCAGAGTCCATCGGCACCATACGCCGGAATTCTCAACAAATCAGTAAAATTGTTTGTTTTTAATCAATGATAATAAAAATAAAATAAGTATCAGACAAATACTTCAGATATTTAATATAGTATTTCTCGACATTTTAAGTCGGAGTCCATCGGCATCATAAGCCGGAATTCTCAACCAATCAGTGAAATTGTACTGTTTTTAATTAATGATGTTAAAAATTTAATAATTATCGGGATATATTTCATATAGTATTTCCCGACATTTTAAGTCGTAGTCCATCAGCACAAATCATTGAAAATAATTATCTGACAAACACTCTGGATTGCATTAATACAATCCGCTGTCAGGCTTTATTTATTAACATATAGCTCGCCCTTTTAAATTGTAGCCCATCATCACTACGAGCTGGCATTCACCACAATACAGTGGAATTTATCTGTTTATAAAACAATTTTATCTTAATTTTAACCATATTTCTCGACAATTCCTGACTTGTCCGATTCAAATCAAAAACGATTTGAAATTGAGTAAAACTATTTCCCGTATTTCTTGACATTTTAAACTAATGTACTGGGTACCCATAATTTTTTCAATTCTTACATTTAGCATTCTCATCAAATAAAGTTATATGGAACCTTCCTTTCCTTCTTTAAAAGTCAGGAAAATCAATATAATTACTAGTTATCAAACTTCGTTACTGTCAAATTTGATATAAATATGACTGTAGAGCTAAACTTCACAATCTTTAACCAAGGAGCTTCGATCTTGCCAGCTCAGATTTTCATTTGACAGCAATGCATTATAGGCGCTCAAAATCTCATGCTTCACACTGTTAGCATTTTTTTCAATATTTGCTGGGTGACAGCCATCTGCTGCATATGCTTCCTCATTCCAGAAGCCCCGGAATTTGCACAAAGAGAAAACATTGCATGTTTTTGATATCAAAATGGCTAGATGGCTGTTGACTTCGCAAATAAAGCTGGTATAAGCATCTAAAGATAAATCAGAGTTGAAATATTTTGAGTGGCGTTTGAACCGTGGCAATAACTGGCCAATAATTACGTGTCTTGCAAACTTTAGCACAATTAAATATCGAGCTAATGCAAAAATGGAAAAAGCTAATTCACTTGCTGATTGGACCCCAGAGCAAGCATAGTTACTCCCAATTACTAAAAAACCCACATCTGGGCCAGTTTGACTAGCTGAGTCACACTGAACTTGTTCAGCTAAGAGTGTCCTGATCATACCAATATCTGCCCCACTTTTACCTACAAATATACCATTTTCTGTAGCATCATTGCAGTTCTGCAGCCTGAGAAATAGCTCATGATTTTCGAAATCGCGCAGGCGAGAAACAAATGAATGGCCCACAATTACTACCTTAGCCATTATAATTATCAATCCGATCAAATTCGTCTAGATTTAAAAATAAAATCTAAGTCCAATACGCCAACGTCTATAAGATAATTATTTTCGTGAGTTGTAATGACATCTAGTCTAGCCTCTACTCTGCTTTATAATAATTAATAGTGTGTGGGCCTATGATAACCTAAGTAAATCTAACATGTGCAGCAAATCACATTGTCATGATTGTGGGCAAGATGAAAACAAAATGGCGTATCCACGCTTCCTGAACTCAGATCCCGGGGCGAAGGAAAAATGGCGGACACGGATCACAAACAAGTGAAAATTCATATCTCCTAAAATCACTATGAAATCAGTCATAGTGTACTAGAATAAACCCATTTAGAAACTCACATCATCAATCAAACACTTGTATAAGTTGTATCAAATTTGCTGCGATAAATAACCATAAAAATATAACTTTTTCTGGAGCGATAAAAATAGCGTTTAGTTTTCTAGTCAGCTTAATCTGAAAAGGAAACACCACGCTATCCAGAAGCGTGACGTCATGCGATTGTTGACACACATCTTAGCAATGCGCTAAAACCAATCCGAGTGAGTGCGCGCTACTCACTCACCATAAAATTACTTATGACAAGCAAAAGTCGCATTTACCCTTGACTGAAATATTTCTAAAAATAATTGGTCGTTCTCTACGCCTTGTTGTAACCACACATACTTAAAACGAAGTTCTTTTAATAAAAACCTTATTTGGGAGACCCAATTTTCCCCCCGACTCCATCTAATTTATTTAACATTATATACACTTGCTTTACTATCCTGTTCTCAGACATCTTAACTATTTTTAACCAATAAGACATTTGACTAAACAATACACACTGAGTGGATAACGCCCCACTTCGCCTATAACAGCTTCATCAGATGTTGTGATTAAAACTTTTAAAATTATTTTAAGAAACTTAATATGAACTCTTTCTATCGATGCTATTTGTTCAGTCCCCCACATCTCACTGACATAGGAAAGAATTGGTAAAACCATACAATCAAATAATTTACATGCTATATTTATAGGAATCCCTCCACATACATGGCTTAATTTATAGATAAATACAAGTACTTTGTTGGCTTGGGGACACTAAGTATTTTGAGCTGAATGCCAGGTCAGTCTAGAAGAAAAGAGAAGCCCTAGATATTTATAATATGTTACATAATTCAGTTTTTTACCTTGAAAATACCATTTCTAAATATGTTTTACAATGCCACCATTTCTAAATATTATATTTTTTGTCTTGCTTATGTTTACAGCAAGTCCCCATTTCTTACAAAATTCAAATAAAGTATTTAGTAATTCCTGAAGTCTTTTCACGCTGTCAGCAAACAATGTTATGTCATCAGCGTAAAGCAATATATTCAAATGTGATAATTCTTCAGTAATAAATATACCATAATTGTTTTTCAACATATCAACCAACTCTTCCATGTATAAAGCAAATAAGAAAGGACTGAGCATGCAACCCTGCCGTGTACCCACTGAACAATCAAAATAATGTGTTAGTCCACCTTGTGTTCGCACACACGACCTCAAGTTTTCATACATACTTTGCATCACTCTCATAGACTTTCCATGTATTCCACTTTTCATCATTTGATACCAAAGTAAAGAATGCGGTATGCTATCGAAGGCTTCAAATGCTAAAATCAACAAAGCATACATACATTCGCCCCTTTTTCTTAGAGATATATTTTGAAACAACTGCATATATTATAAAAATTGATCAATTGTTGAAAAACCTTTCCGATAACCTGCTTGTGCATCTTTATTTATGTCATTGTTATCTGCCCATGTTTGAAAACGAGTATTAAGATCCTTTGTAAAAATCTTACCAAGAACACAAAGTAAAGAAATACCTCTATAATTCTGTGGATCATGTATTGTCCCTTTTTTATGTAATGGCCATATAATAGCCTGCCTCCATTGCTGTGGGTAATTTCCACTGTGCAATATAGTATTAAATGGCCCACAATTACTACCTTAGCCATTATAATTATCAATCCGATCAAATTCGTCTAGATTTAAAAATAAAATCTAAGTCCAATACGCCAACGTCTATAAGATAATTATTTTCGTGAGTTGTAATGACATCTAGTCTAGCCTCTACTCTGCTCTACTCGCCACAGGCTTAATTCGTGTGGCTGGCTGAATTCCGATCAGTGAATCGCCTTCCCTACTATTACGGAAACCCAGGGTATATTCATCCTGCCGAGGTGCTGTGTTCAACAACTGGCCAAGATGGATATACTCATTGTTCCAAATTTTTTCCTTCAATTTTTTTGGAACTCCACTAGCTAAAGGAGTGTCCGACATTAGAGGTACGACTTTATCAGGAAACTGACCAGGTATAATGAAATTGGTGTTAGTACGTCATTCAGAATTTTTCCTGTGACGCCTCTTTCAACGTCTGCTGGGGAGGCAAGTGTGTGGGAGTTATTCAGGATCTTGGCTAAATGTTCACCTGGTAAACGCCGAGTGTCTCTTTCTCGCTTTCGGCGGCCTTCTCAGATTTCCCCCCGTACTTGCTCATCAGGATCACTGTCCTTATAA
Source organism: Flabesymbios commensalis (assembly GCA_964017125.1). Classification (NCBI taxonomy): domain Eukaryota; kingdom Metazoa; phylum Annelida; class Polychaeta; order Terebellida; family Flabelligeridae; genus Flabesymbios; species Flabesymbios commensalis. Next base: position 74,669,755 of record OZ024906.1, on the reverse strand, counting down.
TTTGATGTTGACAGCTCTGATGATGTAGGCGAGGGCGTTCTTTTTCATGCAGCATTCTTTCCCTTGCCTGTGGATTGTCTTACACGCATCCGCTTTGAGGGCCTAGTGCGAACACGATTATCAAACGAGCATTTCGAATCCAAGTCCGTTTCATCTCCTGACAAATTTGCTCGTTTAGAGGGTTGTGTTTTCCTCCTTACTGCTTATAATTGTCTTTTAGCCCGAATCGGTCTTGCCAAATGGGGAGAACTGTCAGAGAATTCTTCGGTCTCTTCTCTTGCTGGTTGACGCCTGGCTGTCTTGGCCAATTTTTCGACCCCTTGCATTTGAGGCTCTGGCCGTCTCCTTGCTCGTCCCGGCACCATCATCTCGCAGCTTGGCAGGGAGCTTTCTGGTTCTGGACACCTCCTCAGTGGCCCTTTTCTTTTTTCCAGCCATCTATAACAAAAAATTTCCAGCAGCGAAAATGTGATCCGATGTTATGTTTAGCATGTTAACCACCCCTATGGGCTATATGACTGTCCACCTCTCCCTGTTGGCACATATTTCACCACTTTCCGAAAATATGTTAACATAATTATTCTTTTATGACATTTAAATCATACATATATTTTCAACAATTGAAGCCTGACATATTCAGCTATGAACTATTATTTATAAACATCTTCAGTAAGTTTGATTGTTTTAAATTCCATCTGTATTTCATGATGCTAGTGATTTCATTGATATAATATTCAGCTAAATCTTTCGGCTATTCACATCAGTATTTCTCGACATTTTAAGTCGGAGTCCATCGGCACAATTAGCCGGAATTCACAACACTTTAGTGAAATTTATTTGTTTTCTTTTAACAACGCTAAAGGTTTTATTAGCATATAATCAGCCGAAACTTTTAACTAGTATTCCTTGACATTTTAAGTCAGAGTCCATCGGCACCATAAGCCGGGATTCTTAACAAATCAGTGAAATTGTATTGTTTTTAATTAATGATGTTTGAAATTTAAAAATTATCAGACAAATACTTCAGATATTTAATATAGTATTTCTCGACATTTTAAGTCAGAGTCCATCGGCACCATACGCCGGAATTCTCAACAAATCAGTAAAATTGTTTGTTTTTAATCAATGATAATAAAAATAAAATAAGTATCAGACAAATACTTCAGATATTTAATATAGTATTTCTCGACATTTTAAGTCGGAGTCCATCGGCATCATAAGCCGGAATTCTCAACCAATCAGTGAAATTGTACTGTTTTTAATTAATGATGTTAAAAATTTAATAATTATCGGGATATATTTCATATAGTATTTCCCGACATTTTAAGTCGTAGTCCATCAGCACAAATCATTGAAAATAATTATCTGACAAACACTCTGGATTGCATTAATACAATCCGCTGTCAGGCTTTATTTATTAACATATAGCTCGCCCTTTTAAATTGTAGCCCATCATCACTACGAGCTGGCATTCACCACAATACAGTGGAATTTATCTGTTTATAAAACAATTTTATCTTAATTTTAACCATATTTCTCGACAATTCCTGACTTGTCCGATTCAAATCAAAAACGATTTGAAATTGAGTAAAACTATTTCCCGTATTTCTTGACATTTTAAACTAATGTACTGGGTACCCATAATTTTTTCAATTCTTACATTTAGCATTCTCATCAAATAAAGTTATATGGAACCTTCCTTTCCTTCTTTAAAAGTCAGGAAAATCAATATAATTACTAGTTATCAAACTTCGTTACTGTCAAATTTGATATAAATATGACTGTAGAGCTAAACTTCACAATCTTTAACCAAGGAGCTTCGATCTTGCCAGCTCAGATTTTCATTTGACAGCAATGCATTATAGGCGCTCAAAATCTCATGCTTCACACTGTTAGCATTTTTTTCAATATTTGCTGGGTGACAGCCATCTGCTGCATATGCTTCCTCATTCCAGAAGCCCCGGAATTTGCACAAAGAGAAAACATTGCATGTTTTTGATATCAAAATGGCTAGATGGCTGTTGACTTCGCAAATAAAGCTGGTATAAGCATCTAAAGATAAATCAGAGTTGAAATATTTTGAGTGGCGTTTGAACCGTGGCAATAACTGGCCAATAATTACGTGTCTTGCAAACTTTAGCACAATTAAATATCGAGCTAATGCAAAAATGGAAAAAGCTAATTCACTTGCTGATTGGACCCCAGAGCAAGCATAGTTACTCCCAATTACTAAAAAACCCACATCTGGGCCAGTTTGACTAGCTGAGTCACACTGAACTTGTTCAGCTAAGAGTGTCCTGATCATACCAATATCTGCCCCACTTTTACCTACAAATATACCATTTTCTGTAGCATCATTGCAGTTCTGCAGCCTGAGAAATAGCTCATGATTTTCGAAATCGCGCAGGCGAGAAACAAATGAATGGCCCACAATTACTACCTTAGCCATTATAATTATCAATCCGATCAAATTCGTCTAGATTTAAAAATAAAATCTAAGTCCAATACGCCAACGTCTATAAGATAATTATTTTCGTGAGTTGTAATGACATCTAGTCTAGCCTCTACTCTGCTTTATAATAATTAATAGTGTGTGGGCCTATGATAACCTAAGTAAATCTAACATGTGCAGCAAATCACATTGTCATGATTGTGGGCAAGATGAAAACAAAATGGCGTATCCACGCTTCCTGAACTCAGATCCCGGGGCGAAGGAAAAATGGCGGACACGGATCACAAACAAGTGAAAATTCATATCTCCTAAAATCACTATGAAATCAGTCATAGTGTACTAGAATAAACCCATTTAGAAACTCACATCATCAATCAAACACTTGTATAAGTTGTATCAAATTTGCTGCGATAAATAACCATAAAAATATAACTTTTTCTGGAGCGATAAAAATAGCGTTTAGTTTTCTAGTCAGCTTAATCTGAAAAGGAAACACCACGCTATCCAGAAGCGTGACGTCATGCGATTGTTGACACACATCTTAGCAATGCGCTAAAACCAATCCGAGTGAGTGCGCGCTACTCACTCACCATAAAATTACTTATGACAAGCAAAAGTCGCATTTACCCTTGACTGAAATATTTCTAAAAATAATTGGTCGTTCTCTACGCCTTGTTGTAACCACACATACTTAAAACGAAGTTCTTTTAATAAAAACCTTATTTGGGAGACCCAATTTTCCCCCCGACTCCATCTAATTTATTTAACATTATATACACTTGCTTTACTATCCTGTTCTCAGACATCTTAACTATTTTTAACCAATAAGACATTTGACTAAACAATACACACTGAGTGGATAACGCCCCACTTCGCCTATAACAGCTTCATCAGATGTTGTGATTAAAACTTTTAAAATTATTTTAAGAAACTTAATATGAACTCTTTCTATCGATGCTATTTGTTCAGTCCCCCACATCTCACTGACATAGGAAAGAATTGGTAAAACCATACAATCAAATAATTTACATGCTATATTTATAGGAATCCCTCCACATACATGGCTTAATTTATAGATAAATACAAGTACTTTGTTGGCTTGGGGACACTAAGTATTTTGAGCTGAATGCCAGGTCAGTCTAGAAGAAAAGAGAAGCCCTAGATATTTATAATATGTTACATAATTCAGTTTTTTACCTTGAAAATACCATTTCTAAATATGTTTTACAATGCCACCATTTCTAAATATTATATTTTTTGTCTTGCTTATGTTTACAGCAAGTCCCCATTTCTTACAAAATTCAAATAAAGTATTTAGTAATTCCTGAAGTCTTTTCACGCTGTCAGCAAACAATGTTATGTCATCAGCGTAAAGCAATATATTCAAATGTGATAATTCTTCAGTAATAAATATACCATAATTGTTTTTCAACATATCAACCAACTCTTCCATGTATAAAGCAAATAAGAAAGGACTGAGCATGCAACCCTGCCGTGTACCCACTGAACAATCAAAATAATGTGTTAGTCCACCTTGTGTTCGCACACACGACCTCAAGTTTTCATACATACTTTGCATCACTCTCATAGACTTTCCATGTATTCCACTTTTCATCATTTGATACCAAAGTAAAGAATGCGGTATGCTATCGAAGGCTTCAAATGCTAAAATCAACAAAGCATACATACATTCGCCCCTTTTTCTTAGAGATATATTTTGAAACAACTGCATATATTATAAAAATTGATCAATTGTTGAAAAACCTTTCCGATAACCTGCTTGTGCATCTTTATTTATGTCATTGTTATCTGCCCATGTTTGAAAACGAGTATTAAGATCCTTTGTAAAAATCTTACCAAGAACACAAAGTAAAGAAATACCTCTATAATTCTGTGGATCATGTATTGTCCCTTTTTTATGTAATGGCCATATAATAGCCTGCCTCCATTGCTGTGGGTAATTTCCACTGTGCAATATAGTATTAAATGGCCCACAATTACTACCTTAGCCATTATAATTATCAATCCGATCAAATTCGTCTAGATTTAAAAATAAAATCTAAGTCCAATACGCCAACGTCTATAAGATAATTATTTTCGTGAGTTGTAATGACATCTAGTCTAGCCTCTACTCTGCTTTATAATAATTAATAGTGTGTGGGCCTATGATAACCTAAGTAAATCTAACATGTGCAGCAAATCACATTGTCATGATTGTGGGCAAGATGAAAACAAAATGGCGTATCCACGCTTCCTGAACTCAGATCCCGGGGCGAAGGAAAAATGGCGGACACGGATCACAAACAAGTGAAAATTCATATCTCCTAAAATCACTATGAAATCAGTCATAGTGTACTAGAATAAACCCATTTAGAAACTCACATCATCAATCAAACACTTGTATAAGTTGTATCAAATTTGCTGCGATAAATAACCATAAAAATATAACTTTTTCTGGAGCGATAAAAATAGCGTTTAGTTTTCTAGTCAGCTTAATCTGAAAAGGAAACACCACGCTATCCAGAAGCGTGACGTCATGCGATTGTTGACACACATCTTAGCAATGCGCTAAAACCAATCCGAGTGAGTGCGCGCTACTCACTCACCATAAAATTACTTATGACAAGCATAAGTCGCATTTACCCTTGACTGAAATATTTCTAAAAATAATTGGTCGTTCTCTACGCCTTGTTGTAACCACACATACTCAAAACGAAGTTCTTTTAATAAAAACCTTATTTGGGAGACCCAATTTTCCCCCCGACTCCATCTAATTTATTTAACATTATATACACTTGCTTTACTATCCTGTTCTCAGACATCTTAACTATTTTTAACCAATAAGACATTTGACTAAACAATACACACTGAGTGGATAACGCCCCACTTCGCCTATAACAGCTTCATCAGATGTTGTGATTAAAACTTTTAAAATTATTTTAAGAAACTTAATATGAACTCTTTCTATCGATGCTATTTGTTCAGTCCCCCACATCTCACTGACATAGGAAAGAATTGGTAAAACCATACAATCAAATAATTTACATGCTATATTTATAGGAATTCCTCCACATACATGGCTTAATTTATAGATAAATACAAGTACTTTGTTGGCTTGGGGACACAAAGTATTTTGAGCTGAATGCCAGGTCAGTCTAGAAGAAAAGAGAAGCCCTAGATATTTATAATATGTTACATAATTCAGTTTTTTACCTTGAAAATACCATTTCTAAATATGTTTTACAATGCCACCATTTCTAAATATTATATTTTTTGTCTTGCTTATGTTTACAGCAAGTCCCCATTTCTTACAAAATTCAAATAAAGTATTTAGTAATTCCTGAAGTCTTTTCACGCTGTCAGCAAACAATGTTATGTCATCAGCGTAAAGCAATATATTCAAATGTGATAATTCTTCAGTAATAAATATACCATAATTGTTTTTCAACATATCAACCAACTCTTCCATGTATAAAGCAAATAAGAAAGGACTGAGCATGCAACCCTGCCGTGTACCCACTGAACAATCAAAATAATGTGTTAGTCCACCTTGTGTTCGCACACACGACCTCAAGTTTTCATACATACTTTGCATCACTCTCATAGACTTTCCATGTATTCCACTTTTCATCATTTGATACCAAAGTAAAGAATGCGGTATGCTATCGAAGGCTTCAAATGCTAAAATCAACAAAGCATACATACATTCGCCCCTTTTTCTTAGAGATATATTTTGAAACAACTGCATATATTATAAAAATTGATCAATTGTTGAAAAACCTTTCCGATGACCTGCTTGTGCATCTTTATTTATGTCATTGTTATCTGCCCATGTTTGAAAACGAGTATTAAGATCCTTTGTAAAAATCTTACCAAGAACACAAAGTAAAGAAATACCTCTATAATTCTGTGGATCATGTATTGTCCCTTTTTTATGTAATGGCCATATAATAGCCTGCCTCCATTGCTGTGGGTAATTTCCACTGTGCAATATAGTATTAAATAATTCTACTAAGAAGGGAACAAGATTCTGAGTAGAAGATTTATTCATTTCCATTGTTATACCATCGCTACCTGGTGATTTACCACTTGCCATTTCCTTAATGCAAGAAATAATCTCAGTTGAAGTGAAGTCACAATTTAATATCTAACTGTTCATTTTCTTCATCTTTACAATCATTGCATTCATTAAAGTTGTGTTCTTTCAATATATTTTCAACTCGATTTGTAAAATCGTTATTTATATTAACTGGTTGATTTAGAAGATCAGAAAAATAGTTTGCCCATTCAAGATGTGTTATATTTATTACTGTTTTTTTTTTTTTTTTTTTTTCAGAATGATGTTGGATCTTTTATTGAATCAATTATATCTTCTTTTATTAGAGACTTATATCTTTGCTTTTTATTTGAGCACAGTGCTTCGAAATCTTTTTTTTTATTCTTTATAATTTGTCAGATCTGCTATTACATTTGTAATTCTGAATTTTCTTAAATAGGATTGTTTCACATGTTTTGCCTTATCTGAATCTGAACACCACCAAGCTCGTTGTTTTACAACATCTTTATATTTTTTACCTTTTTCGTATGTGGATACCTTCATCAATCATGAAGAAACTTGTATCATGTCCGTAATAATTTGTACCATATTAGATGTTTCATTTTTATCTGCAGGTTCTTTAAAAAGATTAGTAACATGATTTGATGAGCATAATACAGTTAAATTTCCACAGAAAACTGAAACATGGTTTGGTTGCCATTTGAATTTTATGCATGATTCAAGCTTATGAACATTTTTACTGATACATATCTTGGGATCTATTCCCCCTTCCCCGATATAATCAATAACAGGTAAATGATCTCCAATGTCCATATCACTGACATAAAACTGTGTAAATAAATCATATATTTCTGGCTCTGTAATAAAATAATCAATAATGCTTTTACCTGTACTGCTTATATAAGTATATTCACCTTCCGAGTCTGTCAAACATCTTCTATTTAAAACAAACAGCCCCATCTCTTTGCATAATTCTAATATATGTTTTTCAAAATTGTTTACAACTTTATCTTTAGATTTTCTATCTATTGAGAAAACGTTTTCAATTTCTTCATACAAATTCATTTGAGGAATACATTTTACAGAATCATGTGATATAAAATCCTGGTTTTGTCGGATACGTGCATTTAAATCTCCTATTATCAAAATTTTATGGCTTGGGTATGAGCATTGTAACTTTAGTATTTCAATAAATAAAATTTCAATACCATTCTCTTGTTCTTTATACACAGGTGAACCCTCGGGTTGACAATATATACACATTAAAACCAAATGAAAAGACTGCTTCCGTATTGACTTACACACTGTAAAAAATATCCCAAATTTAAAGTCATTATTTATTCGATTTACGTGTGTCTTCGAGGTATTCGTCACGTATACAGCTACACCACCTGAAGCTCTGCCGTATTTACTTAACTTCACTGCTGGGTTCAGTTCACAAAAATGATTGAGAAATAAACGTTTCACATCCTCAGATTTATCGGCTACTGCCCATGTCTCGTATATCGCTATAATATCATGTTTCACAGCTAGATTGATAAACTCCACATCGTCAGTCTTTTTCAATAATCCGCCCGCATTCCAAGAAAAAATAGATAAGCCTCGGCCTACATCCTATCTCTGGTTTTCATCACCTTGGTCAACGGCTGGCTGCAGTTGTTCGTTCTCAGTCTTAGCACCAGCACGAATGATTAATCCATCAGTAAAAAATTTACCACACAATCCTTTCCTAAATCATATGTATATACGTTTCTTGCGTTGTCTTTTAGCACCAATAGTTTATCATATGAGAGAAACGCCCGAACACCTTCCAGTTTCCGTGCGTCTTGTAATAGTTCTCTTAATTGCCAGCGTATTTTTCTCACACGATCTGTATAATTTTCCTTGAAATAGGTGCCCTCCGGTCTCAATCTTCTTGCTTCTTTGATGATGCGATCTTTATCTTTGTATTTTGTGGGTTTAAAAATGATGTCACGAGGTCTTTGTTTTCTGTTGTTTTTTGGAAGCTTGTGTGCTCTATCAATCTCCATTTCTGCTACTGACTCAGTCGTCATTCCCAGTTAACGACAAGGTGATCCCCCACTAGATTTTCACAATCGTCCCAATTTTCACTGCCGTTGGTCTCTGTTATTCCTGACACGATTACATTACATCTCTTAGACTGTGCTTCTAGCTTATCCATCTTCATATTAAGATAAGTGTTTTCACAGTTTCAATTGATTTCTTTATATCGTTTACACTTGTTTTGACAGCTCGTATTTCCTTCATACCGTCCAACAAAGTTACATTCCCGCGGTCCTTGTCAGCTGCGTTGTTGACAATCTGAATCCCATCGCCGCCGCCATTCGCATTTCCCGTTTATAAAATAGTTTGTCTAGTTTTTGGCGGTCCAGGGTTTAATTCTACGTCTCCTGCACATTCTAGGATTATTCGTGAGTGCACCGAATAATCCCATGCTTTGTTAATAGTAGTATTTAAAAGCGGAATATATTTCGCCTCACAACCCCAAGGGGTTTTCATCAGTTCACTGCCATTTGAGTCGATCTCAGAGCCGTGACATGCTGGTATGGATGTGCCACCGTTGGCCGCTGTACACACAGCTTGGCAGAAGAAACAAGCGTACACCCAGCCTGAATAGACGTGCAGATATGGTGTACCCTTTCAAATTCTTAAGTTTCACACATGGCCTCGGCAAAAATGTTCCTATGCTCCAACGCCACTGCTGAATATTGATCATTTTAGCTTAGAAATCTTTCCCTGCATAAGTTTCAATCAATTTATATGAAAATGTGTCCAATATAGCATATAAAAGCCAGCATATAACCAAATCATTAAATACAAGTGGAAACACGTGGCTCTATTCATCCATTTGAATAGTCACATATTGAATTATTACAGTGGCGGATCTAGGAATTGACAAACGTTGGGGTGTCGATTTTTTGCAATAATTTTCACACACCACAGTTGGCACAGCCAGCCTGTTATTTGCTCTAGAGGAATCGGGGGCATGCTCCCCCGAAAATAAACAATCTAAGGCTTCAAATGGTGCATTTTCGAGAGCATATTCCTGTCCAAATGTGGTCTTGTTTTGTTTGTGGGACCCTGAATATGGGACCACTGGGTCCGCCACTGCATTCAGCAGCTCAGGTGCAAATGATATTGTCCTGTAATATCCATAGCCGGTGGGTTGGTTAAAGCGACTCAGTATGATGACATCAATTTTCGTTTTTAATTTTGTAATGAAGTAGTGTATCCCACAGAGCATTATTAGCTCCCGCCGTCACCATAGGTGAGACGGAGGGAGCTATGGATTCTACCTCCGTTTTTTTTTGGCCTCTTCTTTTGCCTATAACTTTGTAAGAAAATAAGCTAGGATAACAATTTTTGGTATGTGGGTTACTTCCAGGTGGCTAATGGACAGGTTAAAATATTTTTAATCTGAATTTAATACGCAACACCCCTAGGGGGTCTAGTTGTGCCTTTTGGGGTATTTGAACTTTGACCTACTTCTGATTAAGAACTATGACCTATTTAGACGTTTTGACGCGCACTTCGTTTCCGGAGCAGATCTCGAAAAGTACTGGGCCGATGACAGTCATATTGCACATACATGTTCACTAAGGTCCCTAGTTGTGCCTTTTCAGGTTTTTGGACCTTGACCTTGAAGTTGACCTAATTTATAACATCGGTAAATCCGACTGAAAGATTTTGTGGAATATCATGAAAACCGCTCAAGATAGCTATACCATTACTATAAAAACAAATTGTGAGGTTTCAGGAGAGGATGCATCTTGAAAAATTTCAAGTCGATAAAATTAGAAATGGCCGCCTATCGGCCATTATTCACCTCGACAGGCCTGATATTGTGGAATATCATGAAAACCGCTCAAGATATCTACACCATTACTATAAAACAAATTGTAAGGCTTCAGGAGAGGATGCATTTTGAAAAAATTCAACTCGTCAAAGTTCAAAATGGCCGCCAATCGGCCATTATTCACTTTCACATGGCCGTTATTTGGTAAACCGTGCTAGATGGCTAGACCATTACTATAAAACAAAATGTGTGATTTCAGGAGAGGATGCATCTTGAAAAAATTCGACTCGATAAAATTCAAAATGGCCGCTTATCGGCCATTATTCACTTTTCACATGGCCGTTATTTGGTCAACCGTGCTAGATGGCTAGACCATTACTGTAAAACAAAATGTGAGATTTCAGGAGAGGATGCATCTTGAAAAAATTGACTTGATCAAATTTAAAATGGCCGCCTTTTCGGCCATTATTCATTTTCACATGGCTGATATTTGGTAAATCGTGCTAGATGGCTAGACCATTACCTGATTACTATAAAACAAAGTGTGAGTTTTCGGGGGAGGATGCACCCTGAAAATTTTTAACTTACGAATTCAAAATGGCCGACAATCAGCATTATTTACCTCGATAGGCCTGATATCAGGTAAACCGTGCTAGATAGCTAGACCATTACTATAAAACAAAATGTGACGTTTCGGGAGAGGATGCCTTTTAAAAACTTTCGACTTAATCGAATTTAAAATGGCCGCCTATCGGCCACTATTTACTTTCACATTGCTGATATTTGGTAAACCGTGTTAGATAGCTTGACCATTACTATAAAACAAAATGTGAGATTACAAGAGAGGATGCATCTTGAAAAAAATTGACTTGATCAAATTCAAAATGGCCGTCTATCGGCCATTATTCACTTTCACATAGCCGGTTTTTGGTAACCGTACTAGATGGCTAGACCATTACTATAAAACAAAATGTGAGATTTCAGGAGAGGATGCATCTTGAAAAATTTTGACTTGATCAAATTCAAAATAGCCTCCTATCGGCCATTATTCACTTTCACATGGGCGATATTTGGTAAACCGTGCTAGATGGCTAGACCATTACTATAGAATGAAATGTGAGATTTCAGCTGAGGATGCATCTTGGAAAATTCTGACTCGATCAAATTCAAAATGGCCCCCTATCGGCCATTATTTACTTTCACATGCCCAATATTTTGCAAACTGTGTTAGATGTTAGTCCATTAATATAAAACAAAATTTGAGGTTTCGGGGGAGAATGCACCCTAAGTTTTTAACTAATTTATATCGAATTCAAAATGACCGTAAATCAGCTATTAGTTAACTCGATTGGCCTGATATCGGGTAAACCGTGCCAGATAGGTAGACCATTACTGGGATACTGATTAGGATCATTAATTTCAATGGAGGTTTGCAATCTCTGACAGACTGTCTAGTTCTTATCTTACTCTTAGACTGGGCTTCTTAGACCTAGTTGTCTTGCGTCTTGATTTTTGACCTAGACTAGGACTACATTAATAACCCTATACAAAATTGCTTAAATCAAATTCTAATTCGGAGCGGGAGCTCCTGGACTTATGTAGTCTTGTTTATTTATTTTCAAGAATTTTATATTTTCAGAAACATTTCTTAACAATATTCATAAGAATCCGAACGAAACCCAAACAAGTCGGAGATCTCGGGCTCGAACCCCACTCTGACTTTCAAGTTTCAAAGAAACAAAATGTTTCTTCCCCGCTCACTCGTAAAGATTCAATATTGCGGAGAGCCTCCGTGACCGAGACGTGGCGCGCTCGGCCTAAGACTGCCAGGGCTCGAATTCGAATGCTGCATCTGGAGGGCAGTGTCATCTCATTTATGTCACAATCCGCAGGAGGTTCTCCTGGCCCAGTTTAGCCTACATATATATGTGTTAAACTATTTTTTGGAAGAATCTTTCATCAATATATTGATACAATTTTATTGTGCCAAAGGACAATGCATACTGCCACTTTTTTCAATGACAATCACCCCCTGATTGTGCATGTGCTATACTAGAAAGGGTTATAATTATATCCTTTCATAAAATGTCATTTTCATCAACACATCATGCTATAGGATGGCATATCCTATATAAGTAAGTATAAGTATAATGACTTCTATAGCGCCAGTATCTCTCAACAATATTGAGACTCAATGGCGCTGTGGACTAGAAACAGTATTCAGTGGGGAGGTCCATAGTCGGAAAAGGAATTCGTCATATGACGGTCGGTGGATGTGCAGATTAAGGTGGTAGGTCTAATGTAACAAGGTGTGTTTTTATTTTTTTCCGATAGGGACTGATTTTGCCTCACGTGTTTGAAGAGGCAATTTATTCCACAAGCGCGGTGCGGCAACCATGAACGATGAATGCCCGTAATTTCTTTTTGACCGCGGTCCAGGATGTAATAACTTCGTACTTTCGTATCTCAATGTTTGCTGGTGTTTCTCAAAATGTAATAAATCACTGAGATATGAGGGAGTACCCACGAATAGTGCCTTATATGACAGAAGGTTCAGTTTAAATTTGATACGTGATTTCATAGGTAACCAATGCGGTAATTTGAGCAGAGGCCCAGACTCTGAAAGCCTACTTGACCTAGTCACTACTCGGGCAGGGCAATTCTGTACACGCTGCAAGCTTGTTTTATATTTTTCGGAACAACCGATCAGCAACGAATTACAGTAGTCATATGACGGTCACTAGAGCATTAGCTAGATACTGTTCACTAGAGCATTAGCTAGAGAAATTGCAGTGGATTTATTCAAATGAATTCAATGCGTCTAAGATCTCGAGTATGGTAGAAAGCTGATCTACAAATATTCGAGGCATGTTTCTTGAATGAAAAAGCTGGATCAAAAAGCCACACCCAGGTTTCGTATGGAGTCTATTTCGGCAAAAAATTGGTTCAGAAGTTCGACTGGGAAAATATGAGCAACTTTTTTCCGTTGAGTTGAATTTCCAATGATCATGAACTCTGTCTTACTAGGATTAAGTCAGCATGTTTTGATTCATCCAAACCTGGATTGCCAGCATACAATTGTGTACAACCATTAAAGCCTGTGTTATATCTTCTGCAACGAAAAATGTGTATATTTATGTATCATCAGCATAAAGGTGATGCTTAAGACCAAAAGCTGTTATTATTGAGCTGAGAGGAGTAGTATACATAGTAAAAAGAAGTGGACCCAACACAAAGCTTTGTGGAACACCGCACAATTACAATTACGTAGACAGTACACCATTAACTTAAACAGGCTGAGAACGACCGGTCAGGTAGGATCGAACCCACTGCAACACCACACCATCAATGCCAAACCACTCGGTCAATCTACTGAGCAAGAGGTCATGATCGATGGTGTCAAAAGCCGGAGACAAATCTAAGAGTGAAAGAGCAGTAAGTTCACCACGGTCTTGAGCTGACAAAATATTATTTTGAATATACAAAAGGGCCGTTTCGGTTGAATTTCCACTTTTATATGCTGATTGAAGGTTATTCGAAATACCTGAATTTTGAATGTGAAATTTTATCTGGCTAGCAACGATTTTCTCTATCAATTTGGAAACAAAATTTAATCCAGATACAGCTCTAAAATTGCCTAATTCATTTCGATCTAATGAAGGTTTTTTAATAGCGGTGTAACATGAGCAATTTTGAAGGTATCTGAGATCTTCCGTTCTGCGAATGAGAGATTTATGATCATTGTGATTGACCCGGCCAGAATATCAGCGTTGTCCTTGACGATTTGAGTTGGACATGTATCTAAGTCACGTGCTTTGCTGGGTGATGACTGAATAAGCTTTGACACGTTACTTTCTGAGATTTGTGAGAAAGTGAGTAAAAGATTTGGGGCAGCTGGAGGAGTAGGTTCAAGATGAATGTTTGAATCTGATTTTCCTGGCATTAGAGTGTCCCTGATTTTAGCGATCTTACTTATAAAAAAATCACTGAAAGAGCTAGCAAGTTGGGTATTTCATAAACTATCCGGAAGTATATTGGTTTTTTTTTTATGCAAAATGTATTTCATTTTGTCCCATACTATTCCAGGGTTTGTAATGTTCTCTGAAACCAAATTTGTATGATAATTTTGAACTTGTGCATTGAGTCGTGATTGATTAGAATCTGTTCGATCCCTTCTCCATATTCTTTCCAACTGCCTTTTTTTCCTCTTAGATAACAAGATCTCATCGGTTATCCACTCATTTACTGGTCTAGCATTTGATGTTACCTTACAACTTTTTAGAGGTGCATGTTTATCAAGCAATGTCGACATGGTATCATGGTATTGGGTATATAAAGAGGTAACTGAATTTGAGTCAGGGTTCTGAATTAGGTCGGAATTGGTAAGATCATTTTTGAAATTATCGATGTCAAATTTTCTGTAAGATCTGTAATTTTTTTTTTCTTTGGCTGGCATAGTTTAGCTGTCTCGTTCAGAGTAGCAATAAATGAAGAGTGGTCACTCATCTGATGTGTCGATCTTATTTTGTTAATTAAATTACATTCATCACTTGTAATGAGCCAATCCAGAGTATTTCCAAATTTATGGGTGGGGAAGTTCACGTGTTGTTTCAATCACTCGCCTTACTATCGTAATACAGAACTAAATTATTTACTTTTCACACTTTAAAATTGTATTGTCTTCAATAAAACATGTTTTGTTTTATTGACATTTCGGGAAGTTTAGTGGAGTTAGTGATAGTAGCCTATGGGTCTTATGAATTATATATATGGGGTATCCGCACCTCATCCAGGGAGGGTCACAGGGATCTGTTACGTCTGTCGCCTGCTTTACAGCATGGTACGGAACCACTAGTCAACAGCACTCATCCAAGAGAAGCTGCGCCCTCCACGAGTCTGGCCATAATCTTCGGGCGGATTGTCAGTGGGGTACCCAAGTTCGACAACGGTGCTAATGCAGCTCCCGTATCAGTGCAGGCGCTGTCAGCAATGCAGGCACTGATGTTGGCCGTAGTAGCCTGGAAACAATCGGCAATAGAGTGTTGGACATTTATGTGTCTCGCTTGGGATGAGTGGAGTTAATAACCTTTAGCTATTGTTACTCTATCAGACCCGAGGATAACAGGGCTGTGCGATATACCGCGGAGTCTGTACATCATTCATCTCATCAATATCAGTTGACTACAATGTTTATCGTATTACTATGTCACTTAAATGACCATTTGTGCAGAAAAGTGACGTAAAGCAATAATTTACTACTACTACTATCACCCCACCCTCATGTCATCATCGTACATCATTCATCTCATCAAAGGAATGCTCTGTTTTTATCTTATTACATTGTCACTTAAGTGACCATTAGTGCCAAAAAGTGACGTATATTTATTTACTACTACTAGACTATATTATCTGATTATATTGTTTTATTCATTGTGGAATTATTTAATTTATAGGCAGATGTTTGGATATTAGCATGATCGTGAGACAATAATTACCAGGATACCATGGAGAAACGGGAGAAAAAAGGTCAGAAGGAGCAAAATGACCTAGAGACAAGGTATGATGTCACTGTTATCTTTTAAGAAATAAGTTTTATTGTTGTCTTGGATTGGATCCAATAACCAATTGACTAATAAGAATGAAGACATAAGAAAACCCATCGGGACTATGCCCTACTCTTATGGAATGACTTAAAGGGTTCTTAAATGTGCACACTACCATAGATAGCACTGCAAACTCCAGGCGTTTGAACAATTTTGATCACTGTATACACAACCACCAACAATATCCGACCCGGCCGGGATTCTAACAGAGTACCCCTGAGTTTCGTGACACAACCGGTCCGAATCAGCCATCGGGACCGATCAACACATAGATGTACATGTATACCGTATGGGAAAAGACGCCCTTCAACACAGGTTTCAATATCATCAGAGGAGGTAGAGATATTTTATACGTACTCTGTATTTATATTCCCCCCCTTCTGCCTGGATTTTCAAAAGCGACTGGTCACGAAACACAGAATTAATTATACACGGCCTATATGTCAGCCCATACTAAACTAGAAAAGGAGTTAAGAGAACTTGAGGCTCATTACAATTATTATTCGGTGATTGCAATGTCCATCCGTTCTTCACGATTTCTTTTCTGAACATCCTCTGATTGATTACCGTGGCTGAGTTCGAAAATCACAATTTTTTCACCCTGGCTAAATTAAAAAAATCAATATTTTGCATATTCAAGATGGCTGACATAGCACTACTAATATATTATAGCCCCATCGTTACTTACTGCATTGTCAATAAACTTTTAATTGTGGAAGGTGGAAACCTGTTTAAGAACTGTAACAGATCGGATTGACTGTACACTCCCTTCTCATTGATATCAGTTGGGGATGATGTAACTTGTTTTAAAATATCATTATGTGATCACAGTCAAAATAGTCGGGGAGGAGGAGGAGGCTAGACTTGTTGTTCAAAATATTTCACAAATTGTGACTGGGTAGGACCTTTGGTTGAATTTTGTCGTAACATTATAATTTACCTTGCTGTGTGTTAAACTTTCTATGTTAGACACATTATTTAAAACATGTTTTAAAGATTTACATTCATTGTCATACCAAGGCTTGGAAGGAAAATTATTTATTATTTTTTTCTTACTATTTGAAATAGTTGCTTCTTTGCAATGGGGATATTGCATTTTTTAAGCATCCCCCATACTATCGACAGGCTTATAGTGTTTAGCATTATTCCCTCTTCGCCACCGCCGCGGGCATATCAGGAATTTAGCTCTCACTAAGAGGTTAACTTATAAATAATATTTCACATACATGACCTATGTGCCTGGGTCCGAGCACCGAGCAAAAACCTCCATTTTCCAAGATGGTCGGCCAAAAGCGTTGGTTGGATTGCTTTTTTTGAAGATTAGATTAATTTTTGGGATGAATCCATTTGAAACAAAATGGCTGCCTCAGCCATATAAAAAAATCGCCATGGTGGGGATGGATGAGGAGGCATTTATTTTTATTTTTTAAAATTATATTTATTTTTATATCGGAGTAGTCTCTTCAAGTTTAGGATAACTTTTGCGGGGCATAACCATTTTTTTCGGGGATCGGGGTGGGGTTTGGGTTAAAAAAAATTTAACTGATGAATTTTTTTACACATTTATTTTCTACATATGAACTATGTGATGGGGCTATTCTTCAGATATATTTTTTTAGGGGACCGAGCCATAAACAGCCATTTTCTAAGATGGCCACCCAAAAAGCTTGCAGGCACAATAACTTATGAACCATTAGTTGGATTGCTGTAATATTTGATAGGATGGTTCTCTAGGTATTTCTGATGATCTCATTGTCGGCCATTATTCACCTCAATATGCCTGATATCAGTTAAGCCATGCTAGATAGTTAGACCATTACACGAAGAGAGAGGTTTCAGGGGTTGATGCAACCTGAAAAATTTCGAATTTATCAAATTCTCCCATTAATCACATTCATATGTCCAATATTTTGTTAGCTGTGCTAGATGGTCAGACCATTACCATAAAACAAAATGTGAGGTTTAAGGGGAGCTAGATATACCCTGAAATTTTTAACTTGTTCAAAATGCCTGACCATCGGCTACTTTTCACTTCAACATGCCTTATATCTTGTAAACCATGCTAGATAACTAGACCATAACTATGGAGCAAAAAATGAGGTTTCAGGAAGGGGTATGCACTGAAAAATTCAGCCTGATCAAATTAAAAATGGCAGACTTTATGGCATTTTTACCCCTCAGCCGGGCGGTCGGGCGGGCGATCGGGGGGCAGGGCGGGCGGTGCAGATGCTTGTAAGTGCGATAACCTAATAACCCCTTGACTTAGGACCTTCATTTTTTTACCTCATGTGTATGACCCTAATCTGAAAGTCATTTTGACATTCAGTGACCTTGACCTAATTTCAAGGTCACGGAAACCAAAATGGCTTGTAAGCGCGATAACTTTATAACGCCTTCACTTAGGCCCTTCATTTTTTTACCTCATGTGGGTGACCCTAATCTGAAGGTCAAGTTTGTCATTCAGTGACCTTGACCTAACTTCAAGGTCACTAAGTCACGGAAAACAAAAGAGCTTGTATGCGCCATAACTTCATAACGCCTTGACTTAGAACCCTAATTTGTTCACATCATGTACATGACACTAATCTGCAGGTCAAGTTCGACACTCAGTCACCTTGATCTACTTTCAAGGTCACGGGAACCAAAATGGCTTGTAAGTGTGATCACTTCATAACGCATATTGACTTAGAGTCTTCATTTTGCTACCTCATGTGCATGATAGTAATCTGAAGGTCGAGTTTGACATTTAGTGATCTTGACCTAATTTCAAGATCAATACATCACGTAAGCCAAAATGGCTTGTGAGCAAGATAACTTCATAACGCCTCGACTAAGGGCCTTTGTTTTTTTTCACCTCATGTGCATGACACTAATCTGAAAGTCAAGTTTGACATTCAGTGACCTTGACCTAATTTCAAGGTCACCAGCTCACGGAAACCGAAATAGCTTGTAAGAGTGATAACTTCATAACGCCTTCACCTAGCGACCTTAATTTTTTTACCTTATGCGTATGACCCTAATCTGAATGTCAAATTCGACATTCAGTGACCTTGACCTAATTTCAAGGTCCCGGAAACCAAAATAGCTTGCAAGCGCGATCACTTCATAACGCCTTGACTTAGAACCTTCATATGTTCACCTCATATACATGACACTAATCTGAAGGCCAAGTTCGACATTCAGTGACCTTGAACTGATTTCAAGGTCACCAAAGTGGCTTGTAAGTGTGATAACTTCATTTTCTACCTTAGGGCCACATGTTCATTAATTTATATTTCTTGATGTTGATGGACAGAGCCTACGGCTGAGGGGTCCTGTCATCAATTGATGGCCATTTTTGATACTAATATTCATATTATCTGTGAAACCGTTAGACCATTACTCTAAAACAAGTAGTAGTGATTCTAGACTTATTCTAGACTTATTGCTTCCAACAGGAACGTTTTTTTGTCAAGTTGGTTTGTTGCCTGTCCGTCAGATTACTAATAAAAATAAACGGATTTGCATGCAGCTGTTTTCTATAGCAATCATCCAATGGGAGTTGCAGCCTCCACGAGTCAAGCCATCATTTTAGGGCGGTCTGCCAGTGCGTACCCTGGTTCCTCTGTTCGACAACGGTGCTAATGCAGCTCCCGCATCAGTGCAGGCACTGGTGTAGGCAGTGGTAGCCTTGAAACAACCGGCAATAGAATGTTAGACATAATGTGTCTCACTTGGGATGAATGGAGTTAATAACCCTTAGCTAATATTGTTACTCTGGGGACTATCTGACACGAGGATAGCCGCGCTGTGCAAAATGCCTTGGAGTTTCAGCAATTAATTGCATAGCAAAACTCAATTCTCCGGCTGTCTGAGCATGTCTGGGGGTAAATCCCCTAGACATGCCCAGAACCCCTTAGCGGGTGAGCGAAGGAAAACACTCTCAATAACCCACCATGCCCTATCACCCCTACCCTCATCATCTGTACATCATTCATCTCATCAATTGACCACAACGTATTTATCGTATTACAATGTCACTTAAATGACCATTTGTGCCGAAAAGTGATGTAAAGCAATAATTTACTACTACTACTACTACTACTACTCAATCAGCTGAATCGCCTTCATCCAGTGATAGGGTACTGGGGTTTGTTGTTAGTGTACCAGTACTTTTTCGACCTACTTGGCAGCCCATTAGGGAGTTGTCCAGTCTGCTGCATGCTGTATAACATTATACATTATCAAATAGTCTACAACAACTATTCAAGAGAAGCTACAGCTCAAGTCTGGCCACTGCGGGTTGCCAGCGGCTTACCCTGGCTCCTCCGGGGTACTGGGATGATTGCTAGTAGTAGTACTTTTCGCCCCCATCTAGGGAGGGTCATTAGGGATCTGTTCCGTCTGTTGGATGCTGTGTACAGCATTGTACGGAAGCACTAGTCTACAGCAATCATCTAAGGGCAGCTGCAGCCTCCTCGTATCTGGCTATAATCTTCGGGCGGATTGCCAGTGGCGTACCCTGGTTCCTCCGCTCAACAGTGGAGCCAATGCAGCACCCGCATTAGTGCTGGCGCTGATGTAGGCCGTGGTAGCCTTAAATAACAGGCAATAGCGTGTTTGACATCTCACGTGGGATGAATGGAGTTACCCAGAGGGAGTGATCCTTCCTATTGTTACTCTGGGGACTATCCGACCCGAGGATAGCGGAGCTGCGCGAAATGCCACAGAGTTTCATCATTAAATTGTACAGCAAAACTCAAGTCTCCGGCCGTCTGGGCATGTCTGGGGGTATATCCCCTAGACATGCCCAGAACCCCTTATCGGGCGAGCGAAGGAAAACGCTCTCAATAACCCACCATGCCCTATCACCCTCACATCATCATCTGTACATCATTCATCTCATCAATTGACTACAACGTTTTTATCGTATTCGAATGTCACTTAAAAGACCTTTTGTGTCGAAAAGTGACGTAAAGCAATGATTTACTACTACTACTACTACCCTGGCTCCTCCGTTCAACAACAGAGCTAATGCAGATCTCACATCTATTTAAAATATTCAATGCTTAGGTACTGATGTGGCCGCAGTAGAATCTTAGGTGAAGCCTTAAACTATCGGCAATAGAGTGGCTGACATTAGGTGACTCACTTGAGATGAATGAAGTTACCTTCATCTAATGTCACTCTAGGTACTATCCAATCCTGGGATAGCGGAGCTGAGCACAAGGCCACGGAGTTCCAGCATTAAAATGCATTAAAGTCTGCGACCGTCTGGGCATGTCTGGGGGTAGATCCCCTAGACATGCCCAGAACCCCTTATCAGGCGAGCGAAGGAAAACGTTCTCAATAACCCCCCATGCTCTATCACCCCCACCCTCACATCATCATCTGAACATCATTCATCTCATCAATTGACTACAACGTTTTCATCGTTTTGCAATGTCACCTAAAAGACCATTTGTGCCGAAAAGTGACGTAAAGCAATGATTTACTACTACTGTACAGCGCAACCCAAGTCTCCAGCCATTTTAGCTCATCCGGCAGAGGGCCAGATGAGCTATTGTCATGGAGCGTTGTTCGTCGTCCGTCTGTCCACAATTCGCAAATAAGGCGATTTCTCATAGACACTTTAGTAGATTTCATTCAAATTTGTACACAATATTCACCAGGGAGGGATGTATATCGCATGTGCTCCAGGTGGTATCACCTGTCATATTTCCTATTTGACGGTCGTTTAAAGTTCTTCAGAGACTCTTTGCGCCAAACTCTATTTCTCTCAAACAATTTGCAAGATCTAACTAAAATTCATATACAATGCTCCCACGGACCTAGTCTATACAGGTGTATTCAAACTTGTACACAATGCTTACCAAGTAGGGATGTATATAAGGTGTGCTCCAGGTGGCGCCACCTGTCACTGCCTGTCAGTGTCATACCTGCCAATGACATCTTCCTCTAACCACCAATTTCTGGAAAACATTATTCGTTACATCCACAACTACCCTTAAATCCGGTGATAGTGTGAACTCACCCAGGTGGATGAGATTAAAACAAATGCACCCACAATTAGAAGGATGAGCTGCAGTATCCTTGACACTTTTATTTTTAAGTTGAACAATTTCAGCATGAATTATGGGGTTTTTTTTAGAACAACTTGAACGACTGCAGTTTTGCAAAAACTGAATAATGTAAATATGCTGGGGTTTTTTCAGTGTCAAATCAGAAAAAGGAGCACGAAAGAAGAAATCAGTAATTAATAAAAACAAGCCATTACCTTCAATTGAACACAATGGTAAGTTTATTTGTTCACTAAACTAATTAATCTCCCGTTTTCGTTATTAAAGTACTTACTTATTTTTAGTTCAAATTTATAAATATACATATTATTTTTCTTTAATCTAGCAAACCAGGCGGACAGCTCAGCTGCGCCCGCAGTGCCTGTGCCACCACCACCACCACCCCCTCCTCCTCCGACAGTCAAAAAAGAGGGCAAAGCCTCATTTCGCTCTGGAAACATTCAACCACCGCCTCCTCCTTCGACAGGCGAAAATGTTATTTCTAAAGGAGTACCACAGCAACCCGTTCCACAGACAGAGGGCAACGCCTCCTATCGCTCTGGAAACATACCACCAGCCCCTCCTCCGATGCCAGAAGACGGTGATTTTATCTACAAAACCAACAATTTAATTGATTATTATGCATTTCTTATATTTTTCAAACTATGATATTTGTGTTTACCGTTTTTATTATAGACACAGAAAATAACTGTTATTAACGTTTTATTGTACCAAGATCATATTTTCACTCTATTCTCTCCTGTTTCACAGCTCGACTTGTAACTGTAGAGATTCAAGGATGGGGATATAATGATACTGTTAAAGAAGGATTTATAAAAGTTCAGGGTCGAACCCTGGTCGACTTTCCAGAAAGTGGCAAAGGACCCACACGTGGGATTCATATTGTGGCTGTTAAGAGCCATGAGTCTGAATACACATACAAACATTTTGACGTTTGGGCTGAAATCAAAATGGCCAGAAAGCTTTCAAACTTTATAAAAGATCTGGCGGAGAATACAATGATATGCGTTGCAAGCTGTGATGAAGTTGCGAAAAATTTGAAAGAATACAGTGAAGCATTTGAATCACTTGGTGTCAACACAGGAGTTATATCTTACAGGGGATCTGTTGTCTTTGTTGCGCGTAAAGGTAGCAAACGTCACACTAAACAGCAAACAAAAGTGACTTATGAAGGACCAGCGCATTTAAGTGATACAGTTGTGATATATCCAGTGAAACAAACAGGTAAGTTTTACTTTTATTTATTTGATGTTCAATGTTACTCCTAAGTAAACCGTGATTTGTTTTTGCAATGAAATTCGGTATTTTATTATATAAAACGTAATTTTACCTCATCATATGATAGTTTGTTAGCTTGGATATTATTTATCCGGATAGTCAGGATGCTTAAATATAAATTTGTTAGTAGCTTCCGTTTTGAATTTACCTCTCAATTTTTTTCTTTTTTACTATAAATACTTGACCTTAAATTGAAACTTTCATTGTAATAGAAGCATATTTATTAAGTATTTGAAATATATTTATTGTGCAGCTCTAAAGAAAATGAAACATGGTAATCTTAAAATGATCAATATACATGTAATTTATATTAAAAGGTAGGCCAAAAATTGAAGCAACTGACTTGATCAAAGGAAAATCACGTTTGAAAACTACTGGTGATGGACAGGCAAAAGGTAGGTACAATAAATATATTTGTCTTCAAACATCCCTTCTACTCTTGTCATTTTAGATAGCGCGCAACCCCATAGGTAGAATATGGGCAAAATTGAGTAAATCTGCTTTGACTATCGCTAATCCTATGTCTATCCTGCTTCTTCTTTCCGATGCAAGTCCTACGGAGCTACTCTATTCTATCTCACGGCTCGCTGACCCAAGATAGTGAGGTCCCTCACCATGGTGTCGGGTCACTTATTGCCCGGATTATCCACCACTGAAAATCCCACGAGAGCAAGTGAGGAACTTGCCCTTTTATAAGTCCTGGTGCTAGTACCAGATGTTCAAGGATGGTGGATGACCAGATGATAGTAAAATTTATTTGGGCAGTAAGCCCCACAAAACTCTTAAATGTACATCAGCGTTTTATTCAGTTATTTCAGCAGCTATACCAACACACACAAGACTGAGATGTTGTCTATCAGCAAACAGCTAAGTGATTACAGAATTCTTGCAGCAACACATTCTCACATTTAATGTCAGAGCACACAAAGCAAATCCAATTGCTCTCAGGTTTTAAACGACAAACCACATGATAGCGGAGGTACGTGAATGGCGATAGTAATTTAAATCTGCGGTCGTCTGGGCATTTCTGGGGGGGGGGGAGGGTGTTACCTCCACGTGGTCCCCCTGGTAACTTCTTATAGAAGGCTAAACACACCCTCAACCTGTTTGCCGTGGGTTGCATCCCGTATAGGTGGGAGAAGGGATCCTGGTGGTTGAGGGCGTAGGAGCCTGCGGACTCTATACTCCCAACACACCACTTTGGCCCTTATCTCATTGAGACGGGTGGTCTGGTGGGCCCGGCCAGATCAATCGGCTGGTCTCGTTGATCTAGTGTCCATTTTTGTCTATTATCGTCTCATCTCATTTTCAATCATCCAGGACATAGTGATAGGTAGCGCCACTTGCATTTTTATATACACGATTGTGGACACTAGATGGCGATGGCCCATGGGCTAATCTGGTGAAAGGATGTGTACTGCGGTTATTGCAACTGCTGTTCTTTTGCTATGAGTATATCACCCTGGTAGCTCTGACAATACTTCCTGCTGGTTACCGCGGGCAGGTTGCCCCCCTGGTAGGGCTCCGTGGTGGGTGGAGAGCCAGGGTGATGAAAAACAACACAACACACCATGGATAATAACGGTAAATCCCTACCGATAAAGCGGAAAAAAGATGACGACGATAACAGCGACGATATAGAATACCAGGAAAGATGCAGGAAAACCAGAGATCAAATAAACAAAAGCAAAATTATATTTCCGAGATTTTTAATGATGATGTCTGGAGATGATGAGAAATCTCTCTCCAGACTCTCTACATTTGCGATCCAGAAAGGGATACAGGGCTTGGTAGGAGAGCCTAAGACCATCAAAAGGCTGCGATCTGGAGACCTCTTAATAGAGGTCGACAGAGAGTCGCACTCCACCAAGCTCCTGAAAATCACAGAATTGGCCAATGTTCCTGTGAAGGTGTCACCACACAGAACATTGAACACCTCAAAGGGTGTACTCAGGACTCCTGAGCTCAAAAATACAACAAGAGAGGAGCTCATTGACCAACTCAAACAGCAAGGAGTCACTGATGCACGTATGGTTACGATTAAAAAGAACGACGTAATAATAAAAGTCAATACTGCAATCCTCACTTTCAACCGGCCAACTCCACCGGCCACCATAAAGGTTGGATTTGAAAGATGTAATGTACAACCATACGTGCCTAGCCCTTTGAGGTGCTTCAAATGTCAGCAATTTGGACACCATCAAGACAGCTGTAAAAGAGAGAAAGTGTGTGGACGGTGTGCCCAGCCTGACCACCAGGACACCGGCTGCACAACCAAAGCTAAATGTGCCAATTGCAATGGGAACCATCCGGCCTTTTCGAAGGATTGCCCTCGATGGATAACAGAGAAGGAAATCCAACGGGTTAGAACAGAACAAAAGATTTCCTTCCCTGAAGCTCGGAAAATTGTTGAAGGGGTTAACAAACAACCATCATATGCCAGTGTTGTCGCAAAGCAGGTTGTGTCGGTTGGTTGCCAGACTGATGCAGTAGAGATCAGATCTGCGACTGGTGCAACAAATGCTTCCGCAACACCTGGAACCTCTTCAGCAAAAACTAACACAAGTACCTCTCCTACCAAAAAACAACCTGTGATCAATAAAAAAACAAATGTCGCTACAACAACAACAGCTACCCCTACTGCCCCAAAGCCACTGGCAAATAGGGATGCAAAACAAACAAAAAATGGCAAAACAAATAATAAAGATAAGAACAAAGAAATGGTAAATAAACCACCAGTAGCTGAACTAACAAAACAAATTAACAAGAAAAACACAAATAAAGGTAGTGGTCGAATGCCCAAGGGCACTGATGACCCGATCGCTACGTACAACAGATACGAATCCATGGATTGTGTAGACGGTGATGAAAGCAGCGATAGCGAGGTATTTGTATCTCCCGACACCGTCGCTGCACTCCAAGCAAAGATAAAACCAGGGAGGCATAAAAATTCATAATGGCCCACAAAATTATACAATGGAATTGTCGAGGTTTAAGATCTAATTACAATGACCTGGCTATTCTTCTGCAGGAACACAGCCCATCGGCTGTGTGCCTGCAGGAGACTAACTTAAAACCTAACACTAACATAAGTTTTAAAAACTATACAATGGTCAATTGTTTTGGCCCTGCCAATAATGAAAGGGCCTGCTGGGGTGTCTCTATCCTTGTGAAGGACGGAACACCACATCAACATATAACATTAAAAACTAATTTACAGGCTGTGGCGGTTAACATAAACTGTCACAGACCAATGACGATATGCTCTGTTTATTTACCGCCAAACCGCTCAGTAGATGTTGTGGAATTGAGGCAGCTGGTAAAACAATTGCCCAAACCCTTTATGCTACTGGGAGATTTTAACGGGCACCACACAATGTGGGGCTGTAGGGACATCAACCCACGGGGCAGAATAATAGAAGACTTCCTCTCAGAGGAAAACCTCTGCATTTTTAATGATGATACCACCACCTATTTACACCCTGCTTCAGGATCTGCAACAGCCATTGACCTATCCTTGTGTGATCCCGATTTATATTTGGATTACACTTGGAGGGTCAACGAGGATCTCTGTAGCAGTGATCATTATCCTATATTTATAGAGAGCAACAACTCTATTGTTGAAGAAAGAGTGCAGCATTGGAGGCTGCACAGAGCAGATTGGGAGGCCTTCCAACAGTCTTGTGGGGAGAGCCTCACAATCTCTCAATTTGAGAATGAAGAGGGGGTTGATGACCCTATAGGCCTTTTTACAGCCAAATTACACAATATAGCAGATAAAAGCATACCCAAAACCTCGACAGTTCCCAAAAAACTCGACAAACCCTGGTTTGACGAAGGTTGCCGAAAGGCAATAGACAAAAGGAAAAAATCCTTGCAAAAATTTAAAAAACATCCAACTAGACAAAACCTTGACGGATATAAGAAAGATTACGCTAAAGCTCGCCGCACAATCAGTGAAGCCAAGCGGCAATCTTGGAGAGCATATGTCTCCACACTAAATAATAATACATCGGCAAAACATACTTGGCAAATGCTGCGCAGAATCAGTGGCAAGAGGAAAGATAAAACCATCAAGTACCTTGTCACTGATTCTGACACAATAACCAATAAAACGGATATTGCAGAAACACTGGCGACATCCTTCGCTGCTAAATCATCGCCAGATCATTATCAGGAAAAATTTCGAAAGATTAGGGACAAGGAGAAGGAGAACACATTGGACTTTGAGTCAGATAATGACGAAAAGTACAATGTTGATTTCTCTAAACGAGAATTAATTAAATCTATCGCTCAGGCAACTGATTCGGCAACTGGCCCTGATGAAATTCACTACCAGTTTCTGAAACATTTGCCTGATGTATCACTTGATCTGTTGCTTCTACTCTTGAATGATCTGTGGCAATCTCAGGATTTCCCAGATGGATGGAGAGAAGCAACAGTGATCCCGATCCCTAAACCTGGAAAAGATCGAACAGATCCTAATAATTATAGGCCAATAGCATTGACAAGTTGTCTTTGCAAAATCATGGAGCGCATGATCAATCATCGTCTCACATGGTTTTTACAAGACAATCACATAATAACTAAATATCAATGTGGTTTTCAAAAAGGAAAGAGCACCACAGACCATTTGGTCAGACTTGAGACTTATATCCGTCAAGGTTTTGTTAAAAATCAACATACAGTTGGAGTATTTTTTGATTTAGAAAAGGCCTATGATACCACATGGAAGGGTGGTATCATGAAAGATCTTCATGAAATGGGCCTGAAGGGTAGATTACCCTTATTCATTGATAATTTTTTAAAGGGGAGAAAATTTAAAGTCCGCTTGGACAACACCCACTCTTCACTAAATCCACAGGAGGAGGGTGTCCCACAAGGTAGTATCCTTTCACCAACTCTATTTACCGTTAAAATAAACAGTATAATTGATTCTTTACCACAAGATATTGAAAAATCATTATATGTTGATGATCTGGCTGTTTACTGCCAGTCAAGCAATATGGCAATAATTGAGCGGCGCCTGCAAGGCTGCCTGGATAAGTTGGTGACTTGTGCGGATGAGAACGGCTTTAAATTTTCTCCCACAAAAACTTTATGTGTACATTTTTGCAAAAAAAATGGCTTACAGCCTGAGCCTAATCTCAAACTATATGGACAACAGCTTCCTGTTGAAGAGCAGGTCAAATTTCTTGGTCTGTTTTTCGACAAGAAGCTCAGTTTTATTCCACACATCAAATATATGAAAGATAAGTGTAGGAAAGCATTACAATTACTACGAGTTATATCCAGCAAGGATTGGGGTGGTGACCGGACAACCTTACTGAGGATTTACCGGTCTCACATCAGATCCAAACTGGATTATGGTTGTATTGTTTATGGTTCAGCGAGACGATCGTACTTAGCAGTACTTGATCCAATCGCGAACCAAGGTTTGAGATTATGCTCAGGGGCATTTCGAACATCACCCATCGAAAGTCTTCAGGTGGAGACCGGTGAGCCCTCTTTAGAGACTCGCCGGTTGAAGCTCAGCCTGCAATACTATATGAAGATGAAAGCAAATCCTGAGAACCCGGCATACTCGTGTGTTGTCAACCCAGAGTACAAGAGACTGTTTAATAACAAGCCAGGGACTATACCTACTTTGGGTATAAGGCTTCAACCCCATCTGGAGGACATGGAGGTGGAGCTCGACGCAATTAGCGTTGTGCGCCCACCAGAATGTCCACCCTGGCTTCTCCAACAGCCTAATATACTTTTTAACCTCTCAGATCTCAGGAAAGGAGACACCTGTCCCCTTGTCTTCCAGAGCATGTTGCTTGAGTTATTTTGTAGATTTCCGAGGCACCGGAAGGTGTATACTGACGGATCAAAGGAAGACAAGAGGACAGCTATGTCCTTTGTCTGTGATGATCATGAATTTAGCTGCCGCATTAACGATGAGGCTTCAATTTGCACAGCAGAGCTGTTAGCTATTGAAGCTGCCATCGAATACATATGGGATAGTAATGACGAGGAGTTCATGATCATCACAGACTCGTTATCTTCATTGCAGGCTCTTAAGAGTCAAAAACTTAACAACCCAATTGTATCCAATATTTTGCATATGTGTCACTACTTGTCTGGGCACAAGGACATTATTTTTTGCTGGGTACCCAGCCATATTGGAATACAGGGTAATGAACGGGCTGATGTTTTGGCCAAGGCTGCCCTGGATAAGACAAAACAGTTTTATTATATACCATATACTGATTTCAAGTATAACATCTCGGTCTACGTTGATGACATTTTGCAAGGGGAATGGAACATCAATGTCACCAGCAAATTGTTCGAGGTACAACCAATCATTAAGCGATCTTTTACACCAATGGAACGCCGAAGAGATGACGTTGTCTTATGCAGGGCCAGAATTGGCCATGCCTATTTCACAAACGGCTATTTATTGAGAGGAGAATTGCGACCTATGTGCTGCAATACTCGTCTCACTGTAAGACATGTCCTTCTCAGTTGTGCGAAATATGCGCACATCAGAAGGAAGTATTTTGCATTTAATTCCTTATTTGAGCTATTCAGGGACACCCCTGCTGGTTTTATTATTCAGTTCCTTCGGGAATGTAACCTATATTACATGTTTTAATTATTAAACATAGACTTTTTACACAATCACTCCAATTTCATGGAGATATAGTGACTTGATAAGTCGTTCATTTTATAATCACTTCATGTTTTACATTATTTATACTGATATTTTTATACTCATTAAACTGTGTTATAGTGCAGGCGCTACAACATGTCATGAGACTCGTTACATATAGGTGCCAGGAGCATCGTCATCTTATCATATCAAACATTTTAAACTGAATATTTTAGTACAATCATGCTTTTATTGGCTTTGTCTTTTCTTTACTACTTTAACTATACAATATGGGATATTGTAATACCTGGAATTTTCACTTAAATGGCCATACTGGCCGAAAAGTGAAGTAAAGCATTTTACTTACTTACTTACTGGGCATTTCTGGGAGTAAATCCAGTAGACATGCCCTGAACCCTTTATTGGGCGAGTGAAG